>OV651814.1:95930618-95946618 GCA_927349885.1 Psylliodes chrysocephalus | reverse complement strand
AGTTTCAATAATATTTATTTTATTTATTAAGCAATTAAATCTCTTAAAAAAGGACTACTTTTATAAAGTGATGCCTTATTTAGGTTTCCTTCTAGACAAACGTTTATTTCTGCATTATCTTCTTGTAGAGTAATATCAGTTTGTAAATATTTACGAAACATTTCTTTGGCATTTGTTACAGTGTAATTTTCATGAGGTGAAAACATTAAAATATAGCAATTAAGGATAAACTCATCCAATATTTTTATATCTTGAAGTAAAAGGATTGTCGCTACAAGGTTTTTGAAATAATGACTTTGGTTAATGTTTTTTGAGACAGTTTCAACATCCTTGCACACCATTTTCATGAAATGTGCACAGCATAGGAAAATACCTACAACAATAATTGCTTCTAATGGAGTTTCATCTTCAATTGCTTTATAACATTTTTGCAAATATTCTAATAGTGTGCATCTATTAAATGCTTTACACGTGGCATGGATATTTGCATAAGAAAAGTCTGTGACAATGCCAGAAAAAGCAGGCCAATAAGAATTGTCTTCACAAAAATAGCGGAAATCATGAAGTAGTTTAAAAATTGTGTTTGAGTCGTAATTAGCTGAAACCATTGAAAATATTGGAAAAATACGACCTGATTTTTCTATATTAATTACTCCGCAATAATAATATATTTTCTTTTTGATTGATTGTAGAGGATTTCTTACTACGCTACCATCAAAACATACAAATGGCAGTTCTTTCCCAATGCGCTATGATTTTAATACCTGTAATTGTTCTTTGCTAAACACTTTCACATTAAATGGAACACACTTCTTAAATATATTCAGAATGATCTACTTTCATCAATATTATTTCATGTAAATCATCTTTGCTGCGATCCAATTGTTGGTTAATTTCTCATTTAATTTTCCGGAAGGTACAATCAGATTTAATCATGTTTAAATTTTTTCCCACCACAACACTTTTTTCTTGATTTCATTAACATTTTTTTTGTATTGAAGTGGCGTACATATTTCAAGTTTAAGCTTTACTAAATACACTTCCCCAATAAATTAACGCACCATCAAAAAATAACAAAAAGTTTAAAGTAAATATTTGTCAAAACGACTTGTCTGATTTGGACGATTTTTTTTTTAAATGAAAGGTTGTCTCTTACACAACGTCGGTGTGCTAACTGTGTTTGTATAAAACCCTCTTTTTTATTAATACAGGGTGTATCAATTATAACGTGATTTTTTCATAAAAGTTGTAACACCCTGTAGAGTGCAACAGTTACATTATCAAGTTAGAATTGATCTCACAATGTAGCCTTATCTATTCTTAACAATTTCTTTTCTTATTTACTCCATTATCTTTGTCATTATTTGAGAAACATTATTTTATAACATAACATGATTTTATTAAAAATTAATATCAATATTTAACAATGAAAACACGAAACAAAATGTAACGAAATAAGTTTCAGTAGCGAGTATTTCCGCCTCTGGCACGAATAACTTCTTGACAACGGTGGCCCATACTTAAAATAAGAGACCTTATGTCATTTTGGTCCAATTCTTCCCATATTTGAATCAGTCTCTGCCGTATATCTTCCAGAGAGTTCAGATTACGTTCCTCTTGTAATCTCCTCCCAAGAGTATCCCAGAGATTTGCTATCGGATTTAAATCCGGGCTCCGAGCTGGCCATGCCATGGTAGCGATACCAACTTCCTCTAGATAATTTCTCACAACTCGAGCAACATGAGGCCTGGCATTATCTTGCATCAACAAAAATCCCTGCCCTATATATGGTGCAAATGGAACTACATGTTCGTCTAAAATCTCCAATATGTACCTGTCAGCTGTAAGGCTTCCATTTAAGATTACAAGTTCTGTGCGACCAGTCAAAGATATGCCTCCCCAGACCATCAGAGATCCTCCTCCAAATAATGTTGTATGTGAGAAATTACACTGAGCATACCGTTCATTAGGGCGTCGGTATACGCGCATACGCCTATCATTGTTATACAGACAAAATCGAGACTCATCAGTAAATAATACCTGTTGCCATTCAGTTTCTAACCAGTTACGATGCTCTCTGGCAAAATTTAGCCTTGCTCTGCAATGAACTCTAGTTAGAACTGGACCTCGAGCAGCTATTCTAGGCCTCAAATTATGTTCCCTTAGTCGCTGACGAACAGTTTCTGTACAAACTTCTAAACCATTAGTATCCCGAAGCTGGGTTTGAAGGGTCCGAGCTGTTACAAAACGTTGTCTTAAGGCTGACAGTCTTAAAAATCGATCCTGAATCGGAGTAGTTACTCGGTTTCTTCCTTGTCCCGGCCTACGACCATGATTTCTAGTCTCTCTATATCTTTGTATAACTCGTGAAACGGTTGTGTGGGTTACGTCAAATCGTTCACCAATTCTTCGGTAACTCCAACCCTCTTCAAACAATATTAAAACTTGAGCACATTCTTCGCGAGTAAGACTTCGTGGCATATTGTTTAATAATTTTTTTTGCAAAAAATGGCGAATGGACTAAATTCTGACAATACCCATCTGTATTTGACAATTACTGGTTTTTCCATAGCATGCTACTTACTTTAGTGCTTATAATGCTAATGCAAATGAATAAAGTCATATTAAGTTATAAAATTGAGTTTCTCGTGTAATAGGAAACATAATGGAGTAAATAAAAAATGAAATTGTTAAGAGAAGATAAGGCTAAATTGTGATATCAATGCGAACTTGGTAATGTAACTATTGCGCTCTACAGGGTGTTACAACTTTTATGAAAAAATCACGGTATAATTGCTACACCCTGTATTAATAAAAAAGAGGATTTTATGCAAACACAGTTAGCAAACCGACGATGTGGAAGAGGCAACCTGTCATTTAAAAAAAAAAATCGTCCAAAACAGACAAGTGGTTTTGACAAATATTTACTTTAAACTTTTTGTTATTTTTCGATGGTGCGTTAATTTATTGGGGAAGTGTATCTTTCAACTGCTTTTAACCTCTTAACGTTTGCTTTTTTTAAATTAGGAAAAAAAAATAATTTTGTGAAAAAGTAGCTTTAGATAAGGACAGAAACATATGTGTATATTTTAAAATTTATTTTTTCTATTATTAAAAAAAAATAGTCATTGTTCCTATTATGGCACAAAGGTTGATGACAGTCAAACATGGAAAGCGGCAAAGCAGTTTTTCTTCTTACTGATGCATAAGTAAATGTTGCATTTCATGCAATAAAAATAAGTTTTAAGACCGCAGTTAGGCTTTTTGCATCTCTGTCTTTCTGTCTTCTCACATGGAAAATGGGAGATCTTGTCAGTGCGTACGTCGAACTGTGGAATTGGTTTTGTTTGACTTCTTTTCTTTTTTATTTCAAAGTCCCTATCAACTGTAGAACTGGGTCTTCCTCTTTTTGCTTTGTTTTCACCTTTTCCCAAGAGACGTAATCCTTCTACTATCTATAATATCTTTTTTCGGAATATTTGCTTTTATCAGCTCTGTAACGTAACCAGGCGGTGACTAAAACTAAGTCAATACAGTGAAAGAAAATTTTCAAGTACCATTTTCGACTTCTTAGTCCTGTCCTATAATATGCTATAAGTCCATCTAAGAGGTCGACTACGCCCATACATTTATTGTATTGTTTTACTATAGCTGGTCGGTAAACATTAATTTTTGATTTTGTTTTTCGATCAAAACGTTCAACGGTATCCATAGGCTGCGACCCACAAAAAGTGCTGACTAAATGGACACTTTTATTATCAAACCATTTTAGGGCAGTGACCTTCACGTCATCAATCTTCGCTTCATACTCTTCAAATGTGCCCCTACCCTTCTTTTCCATAGCTTTGTCAGATGTAAAAGCTAAACCAGGTAGCCTGTCTTTTTTGACAGTGCCCAAACAGGGAATTATTCCGTCAGTTTGAAGTAAGTTGAGAAGCTGTATGGATGTAAACCAGTTATCAAAAAAGAGTAAATGATTTTTATGTCGAGAAATAACGGAGGCTAGGTGAAGGACTATGTTTCCGCTCACTCCTATGTCTGGTTTTTCAGGAGCTGGAAATATCGTGGTTTTACTTGGTATGTGAATTTATTTTGTAAATAATCTAAAAAAGGTCTTAGCTTAAATAATTTGTCTCTGTTGACGTCATTACGATCCCTAGGCAGATTTGTGTTATTATTGAAGTGAAGGTTTTTTTTTATTTCTTTCCACCGTTTTCTGGAAATAACATCCGCTACTTGTGCTACTCTACATGCTGAGCTCCAATACATCCTGTGCCTAGGCAAACCAAAAATTGACATATTAATTACGGTTCCGATATAAGTTTCCAGTTCGGCAGTTGTAAGGTTTAGAGGTTTACTCACGTCAGTCTGGCAAGCATACAAGTTGCTTTGTTCTGTTATTATACTCAACAGTTCATCAGTGAAAAATAGTTGGAAATAATGTATCGGTCTTCCTATCTCTGCTTCCTCTTCTAAATATTCTGCAGTAAATTGGGGTTGAACAAAATCTGTACTACTTGCTACTTTGGTCCAGCTAATTCCAAATGTTTTCTTACGTTTAAAAGTCGCATCACTAGGTAGTTCATCTTCTGAGATTTCATCTTCAGAGGTTGAAAACTGTTTAATTTCTGACCTATTTGGTACAAAATCGTCGTCCGAATCACTAAGATTTTCATCCTCACTTTCGCTAGGTATATGAGCCATATTCTAGAAAAAATAACTTCTGTATATATTTTGCACCAGGTGCCCATTGTTCCATAATAGGAACCATAATATTTTCCACCAGGGTCCATTGTTCTAGATTGGGAACTTTGACAAAATATGACGTTACGCACAAACCAAAGAAAAAAAAGCAAAACAAACATGTTTGTAGACTAATATACTACCTAATAGACTTACCAGTATTTTTTTAACAATCAGTAATCACCAAAAAATATAAAAACGGCGAACGGAAAATAACACGTGTAAACTGAATGAATATAATGTGATTTACATTGGCCTTGCCAAGTTTAACCTTTTGTTACAATCAAACAGAGGGCGCTAGCTGTTGTTAATGTGTATTATTTTACTTCGATATCAACATAACAGTGGCGTACATTTAGGAAATTTAGCTAATTTACAGTTTTCAATATGTTTTAATTATTTGAATTCAATGTTCCTAATTAGAAACATGGGACGTTAAGAGGTTAAGGAAAATGGCGGTGATTAAAATCTAAAGAACTGCTATTCACATTAGCAACAGAATTAATAATGGTTATTTTAAATTTTTTGCATTCACTATGCTTACAAATTGCATATATGTTTATGGTTTCACATTTTTTAAGGTACTTTATTTCCTTGAAGATAATAAGACAGGTATTATTAACAAATTTGCTTATCCTGTTCCGTAAAAAATGTGGATATAGTTTTCCATTTCGAAATCAAACCTTAGAAATGGCATCTGATTAAAAATGAACCTTCAAATATATTATGTTCTGAATTTTTATATTTTCTAATTAATCGATTATTTTTTGAGTTTTGTGGAAGTATTAAGTTATTGCTAGTAACTACAAATCAATTAACTAATTCTGTAGCCATTGGCGTTGATATGCAATCTGTTTCATTAGTGATTTTTATTGAGTTTAGAGTGGTTACAAAGTCTTTATCTGCCTTAGATGTGCTTAAACGTTTTATTCTTATAAGATCGAGTGTTTTCCATAACTTATATATTTTAAATCTGTTTTGTAATGCATCTCTCAAATTTAATCATTAACAAATTTTATTATAAACCTTCTTGTCAGAGCTGTAATTTGTTAGGACGTGGTGTAGTTACAAATCATTAAAAACGACTACTAGCTCATCTTCTGTAATATTACTGATACATTTTTTAACATATTTTTTAGGTAAAACAGAATTTTCATGGAATTGTACTAACACCACGAGAAGATTTCAAACAAAAAGTTATTGGAAAATTTTGAAGTATTAATCAATTCTAATAAGTACGCACAAAAATACAATAATTTCAAATATTTTTCTGGTAAACACTTCGGTATATTAGCAAGAAAGTAAAATCTCAACTAAAATAACGAAAAGATTTCTAGCAAAAAGTTATCAAAAAATTTTGTACCAATCAATTCTAATAAATACGCACAAAAAACAGTACAATAATTGTTAAGTCTTCACTTATTTAATATAAATTTAAATTATCATCCAGTATATAACGTAATATGTCATATATATTTATTATTCCCAATATTATACTTTGCCAAGACGGTATTGCCCTAATGAGTAAACGGCCATATCCGCGGTGGCGAAGAACGAGTAAAAATTCGACCGACCGGGCAGAAATCAGTATCGCCTCGAGTGTCGTAAAATACAGATCTGTTTAAGCTTGCGATTATTAGATACAAAACCGGTAATTCTACATTCCCGTCAAATACCAGCCCCTAATATACAGTCCACGACCCCTGCAGCATAGGGTGGACGCGCCCAGGAAAGAAGTAAGCATCAGGAAGCCGGGAAACTTAAAGGTAGGACCTGACTGGCAAGGCTTTAATTTTCTTTTGCGCGTTACATACTCTAGCTTAACCATAACCTAGACATTGGTCTTCGATCTCGGATTTTACTGGATGAATAATTATAATTTAATAATTTTGGGATAATTATTATTGATATATCTTGGGATTTAATAATTTTATTTAACACAAAATTATTCTCTTTTCTCGAAGAAATTTATTTAATTAATTCGAAATAAAAGTTTTTTGTGCTCTATTCTTATCTATTCAAATCGATTTTTTGCTCATACAGGTGATAAAGTGGATTTAACAGTTGCCGTTGCTCAGGTCGAATTTGGTTCACTTTATTTGCTATCTCACTCATATTTATAAAAAAATTAAAGGTAAAATTTTCCTTTAAAAAACTCAGTTGATTTGACTCGTTTATTTAATTATTTGTGTGTTTCGGGAATTGTACTTATTTACCTCTCTCTTTTTCTCTCTCATCTCATTATTAATAAAATACCGGCGGCAATTACAGATTGTCCCAGTTTTGACTTTTATTTCTCTTTGCTCGTGATTTACATTTGACAAAGTACACATAAAATAAATAATTTTGAACAAAAGAAAAATATAATTTCGCTCTTAAATATAAAATTGTTGTCTTTTTTTCTCTTTTTTCTCTGGGCCTATTGGACTTTTATTAGACAAATAACTTTAGATAAATCATTAGTTATTAAATTATATTATATTAAGTTATATATTATATTAAGTATTCATATTTTTTACAATAAAAAATAGAAATGGCCGAGAAAAGTAAGAGAAAACAGAACGAAGCATTAAGGCAAGTAGCTATCGATCGAATGTTAGATATTTACACAATGTCACAAAAGGCGCTCTCAGATGCTACTTATTTTAGTGCATTCAAAATGCGATATACAAAATTGGACGAAGTTTATTATGATTTTAATACTTGGCAAAACAATATTTTGCAATCAGTCGCACTCGATGAAGCCGAAGATCCTAATGTGCAACGGGATGTCGGTTCAGAAGTAGATAGTAAATATTTTGCAATAAAAGAGGTTTACTACGATTTATTCGAAAGGACGGCTCAGTCTACTCAACCTCCAGTGCAAAAGAATCAAACGAATATTAAACTCGCTAAATTAAATGTACCAGTATTTTCAGGTGACTTTAAAATGTGGCCTACATTCATAGATCTTATTAAATCGCTAATACATAGTAACCCCACCATTTCTAAAGTTGAAAAATTTAGATATTTACAATCATCTCTGGTGGGTGAGGCTTTAACTCTAATAAAAAATATAAAGGTTACCGAAACAAATTATGATATTGCTTTTAATAAACTAGTAAAAACTTTTCAAAATGAACGAGCTCTTGCAACATTCTATTGGGAAGAAATTCATAATTTCCCCAAACTTAACTCTGAATCTCCAAAACAGTTAAAACAAATGTTAGCTGTTTTTTCTGATAATTTGGAAGCTCTTAAAAATTTGAATCTACCTGTAGATCAATGGAATTTTTTAGTATTTCATACTTTGAGTAAAAAATTAGACTCAGAGACACTACATCGTTTTGAGCAAAAGCATGCCTCATCAGGAATGCCCCAATATAATGAGTTGTATAATTTTCTCGAAAAAGAATGTCAGGCGTATGATTCGGTTGCTTTAGTACAACCCCTTAAAACATATTCTACTTTCTCTAAACCCCAGGTTCGCTCTGAACATAAAAAAAAGCTCTTCCTTTGTTACAAACATTAATGAAAATAAATGTAATTTGTGTAATGCAGCTCACTCCATTTATAAATGTACTCTTTTTTTGTCCAAAACCCCAAAAGAGAGATATGACATATGCAAACAATCCCGCTGGTGTACTCATTGTTTAGGTAACAAGCATATGGCGAAAAATTGTAACTCTAATAGCTTTTGTAGAGTATGCCAAAACAAAAACCATCATACATTGCTACATTTTGATGATCCTGGTGTTTCGGCTGCTGCAACAATTGTCAGTCCATCCTCTTTTCAGGGTGAATCACCTACCCCTAATCCTCAAACTCTCACAACCCTCTCTGCAGTCTCCTCTACCTCTACTGTTTTACTATCAACTGCTCTAGTCGATTGTCTTGACTCTAGGGGACACTTTCAATGTATAAGAGTGCTACTTGATAGTGGAAGCCAATCCTCCTTTGTCACTGAGAAATGTGCTAATCGATTAGGTTTACCTCGTAGTAAAGTTAATTTGACTGTTACTGGAATAGGTAATCTAAGTACATTCTCTTCTAGTTTAGTATCATGCTCTATTAAACCTTTAGCTCAGGCTACGCCTATTTTACAGGTCGACGCCATAACCCTTACCCGCATTTGTTCAGATGTACCTGAACAAAAGTTCTCTGTATCAAATTTCTCACATATTTCTGGTATAGATTTGGCCGACAATAAATTTAATTTTCCGGGTCCAATTGATATGCTACTGGGAGCCGATGTAGTCCCTGAAGTCATGACATCCGGGAAAATTGTAGGTACTCCAGATCAGCCAACAGCTCTTAAAACTATTTTTGGTTGGGTTTTGATGGGAAAAACCACTATGGCTGTACCCACTCGCTCTATACACTCATATTTCTCTCAGTGTAATTCCTCACTTGATACAACTCTTGGAAAATTCTGGGAACTGGAAGAAGTTCCACAGATTAATTTACTCTCCCCCGATGAAAAAAGGTGTGAATCTATTTTCACCACTACTCTCTCTCGAAATGAAACTGGAAGATATGCAGTTTCCCTTCCATTCTCTAATCCCCAACCTTATTTTGGAGATACTCGAACTTCGGCCTTACGGCGTTTTCAGTCTCTCGAGCGTCGCTTGTTACGAGAACCCCAACTTTATGCAGAATATAAAGAATTCATGAAGGATTACCTGTTAAATGGTCACATGGAATCCGTACCGCCTCCTCTATCGTTTGAAAATATTTATTACATTCCACATCATTGTGTCACGAATCCTAATAGCCCCACAACCAAACTTCGCGTTGTCTTTGATGCTTCAAGTAAATCCTCTTTTGGTCTCTCATTAAATGATAGTCTCCTTACGGGACCAAAACTTCAGTCTGATATTATATCTCTGCTACTCAGATTTCGAATTCATCCCTTTGTATTTATTGCAGATATAAAACAAATGTATCGCCAAATCTTGATTCACGATAATCATCAAGATTATCAAAGAATTTTATGGCGATTTTCTCCTACAGATCCTGTCCAAGATTTTAAACTTAAAACGGTTACATATGGTGTCTCTTCTAGCCCCTTTCTCGCCATCCGAACCATTTCTCAATTGATTTCTGACGAAGAAAATAATTTTCCTATTGCGGCTAAGGCCCTAACCTCATGTATTTACATTGATGATGTAATTACCGGCGCTGAAACTTTGGAAAAGACACAAGCCTTGCAAGCGGAGATTATTTCGTTATTACATAAGGGTGGTTTCTCTTTACGTAAATGGGCCTGTAACGACCCTCGCTTATTAGCCAGTCTAGCTCCTAGTGATTGTCAACAATCTCCTCTGTTGTTCGACACCCATGATTTTATTGTGAAAGTGTTGGGTCTTAGATGGAATCCCTCTCTTGACATGTTCTCATATACTGTTCAACCTATGTACAGAGCTTGTTCTAAAAGGATTATTCTTTCGGAGATCGCCAGGACCTTTGACCCTATAGGTTTTCTATCACCTTTAACTTTTTTTGCAAAGCATTTGATTCAACAACTGTGGGTTTTAGGGTTAGATTGGGACTCTCAACCTCCTCCTGATATTGTTAGTAAATGGTGTCAGTATAAATCTGAACTACCTCAAATTTCTGCATTAAACATTCCTAGGTGTTTTCCACAAAACGTTACTTCGTGCGAACTACACGGATTTGGCGATAGCTCTGAAAAGGGATATGCTGCAGTCACATATCTTCGTTTTACGTATCAAGATGGGTCTCATAAAGTTGTTCTACTTTCTGGAAAGTCTAAGGTAGCACCCCTCAAAGTCCTTTCAATTCCTCGGTTAGAATTGATGGCCTCAGTTTTGTTATCTAAGTTAATGGAATTTGTTATCACCTCTTATAAGGATGTTTTAACTATTAATAAAATATTTGCTTGGTCAGACTCAATGGTGGCTCTATCCTGGATTAAGTCTCCTGCTTTTCGATGGAAAACCTTTGTAAGCCATCGAGTGGCATATATCCAAGAGAGAGTGCCACCCGAACGTTGGTATCATATAAGTTCCTCTGATAACCCTGCCGATTGTGCCTCACGTGGCCTTCTCCCTACCGCATTTTTATCTCACTCATTATGGTTTGTTGGACCCCAATGGTTATCTTCCTCTTCTGAGCATTGGCCTGGACCCTCGTTTTCTACGGTTCCTTGTCCAGAAGAAAAGTCCCTGACATTAACTACTCTTATATCTCTGAATAACTCTTTGGATATTCTTTTAGAGAAGTATTCAAATTTGAACAAAATTAAAAGAATAATTGCCTATGTCCTACGCTTTGTCCATAATGCTCAAAGACATTTGCCCAAGCGCACTTGCGCATTTTCAGCAACTGATTTGCATGAAGCCCTTTTGGTGTTAATAAAAAGAATTCAGTATACTTCATTTTCTAATGAAATTGATCAATTAAATAGTAACACCCTTTCTAAAACATTTCGAAAACTAAATCCTTTTTTAGATAAGGATGGTCTGCTTAGGGTGGGGGGTCGTCTCCAATTTTCAGGCTTATCATACGATAAAAAATTTCCTCTCATTCTTCCTCGAAAGCATCGTCTCACAGATTTAATTATTGAATGCTTTCATAATGAACATTTTCATCCCGGATTGCAAAATCTCCATTTTCTCCTGTCCCAACAATTTTGGATTTTGTCTCCAAAACGGGCAATACGCCATGTCTTGTCGCGTTGTCATCGTTGCTTTAAAATAAAGCCTACCTCTTATGAGCCTTTTATGGGAAACTTACCCTTATCTCGTATCAATAAAATTAAACCTTTCTCATGTGTGGGGGTCGATTACGGAGGTCCCTTCTTTGTTACTCCTCTTAAAGGCCGTGGTATTAAGACTCACAAGGCATATGTTTGTCTGTTCATTTGCTCGGCAACCAAAGCAATTCATCTTGAACTTGCTAGCAGTCTTTCTAGTGCCTTATTCATTGCAGCTCTACGACGATTTGTCGCTCGACGCGGTAGATGCTCAAAAATATTCTGCGATAATGGAACCAATTTTGTGGGAGCATCACGCGAGTTGAATCAGCTGATGAAAGATGCTTCTGATTCTGAAAAAATATCTTTTTCATTTTCTCCCCCATCTGGGCCGCACTTTAATGGACTTAGTGAGGCTGGGATTAAGTCGGTTAAATCTCATCTTATCCGAGTTATCGGATCCCAAGTTCTCACTTTTGATGAATTCTATACCTTTCTAGTACAAGTTGAGGCTATTTTAAATTCTCGACCGCTCTATCCATTAAGCTTTGACCCCTCAGATTTGTCAGTGTTAACCCCCGGATATTTCCTAACCCTTGAACCTCTTACTTCTGTCCCGAGTCCTGACCTCTCTCAAGTGAATATCAACCGCCTGGACCGCTGGCAGTTGTTGCAGCGGTTGCAGCAGGATCTTTGGAAACGGTGGCACGCAGAATATCTGCATACTCTTCAGCAGCGCCATAAATGGCTTAATAAGGGAGTTGATGTAAGAGTAGACGATTTTGTTTTAATTAAAGAGGATAATACTCCTTCTCTCCGATGGAGACGAGGGCGTATTATTAGAATTCATCCCGGTTCTGATGGAATACCGAGAGTCGCAACTGTTAAATCTACTGAGGGTTCGCTTGTACGACCGTTGGTAAAACTGTGTCCCCTCCCCGCAGTGGACAAGTAATCCCATGGTTCTTAATTTTTTTGCTTTTATTTTATATTTTTCTCTTAAATTGCTCAGTTTTTAGTAAATTTTTTCTTTATTTTTTTATAATGTATTTTAGAAAAATACTATGTATTTTGGTGGGGGGTATGTTAAGTCTTCACTTATTTAATATAAATTTAAATTATCATCCAGTATATAACGTAATATGTCATATATATTTATTATTCCCAATATTATACTTTGCCAAGACGGTATTGCCCTAATGAGTAAACGGCCATATCCGCGGTGGCGAAGAACGAGTAAAAATTCGACCGACCGGGCAGAAATCAGTATCGCCTCGAGTGTCGTAAAATACAGATCTGTTTAAGCTTGCGATTATTAGATACAGAACCGGTAATTCTACATTCCCGTCAAATACCAGCCCCTAATATACAGTCCACGACCCCTGCAGCATAGGGTGGACGCGCCCAGGAAAGAAGTAAGCATCAGGAAGCCGGGAAACTTAAAGGTAGGACCTGACTGGCAAGGCTTTAATTTTCTTTTGCGCGTTACATACTCTAGCTTAACCATAACCTGGACAATAATTTAAAATATTTTAAATTGATACGTTTCTTCTGCTTAGCTATAGAAAATATTTTTTAATACAGAGGGTGGTTTCTACCCTTTTCAATCTCTCGAAATGAACATAATGAGATGGTAATTCTAGCGTAACTTTTAAGTTGAGCCATTTTTTCTGGTTAGCTATAAAACAGATTTTCTAATTTAGAGGGTGGTTTCTACTCTTTTTTAGTTTTCCAAATTATAGCGGCTTAAGAACATGATTGTACATAATAAAACAGTAATTCTAGCGTAACTTTTAAGTTGATACATTTTTTTCTCATTAGCTAATATAGAGGGCGGTTTCTCCTCTATGAAACATTTAAATACGTGATTTTACAAATTAAAATTGTAATTTTATTTTAAATGATTTTTATAAAGCTGATTATAGAAATATTTATTATTTATGGGTAATTTGTACCCCTTTGTCGGTGTTTAAAGATTGCCCTTTTAAGACAACTATAAATACCAATATTATTTTCATTGAACCGACGCCATTGGTTGTTCGGTTGTATTCGGAAAACGGGCTAGTAAATTTGGACTACTAACTTCACACCGGTCATCTGAACATGATCCATTACAGATATAAATTTATCTGTAGTTGAATCGCAAGACTTACGACTTGTTCTGGACATTTTTTTATTACTTAGAAATTTAATGTAGAATTATCGTTATTTATAAGCATACATAAATAATATTTATAACAGTAGCAAATAATTCACATTCACTACAACCTTTAATACGAGTATATATAACTTATTTCTGCAACTTATTCGATTTTATTTACAGCAATAAAATTTACTCAATAAGTAGGTATACTAGATGTGTAAAACTTGTGACATGAGTGTGAAATAGGTTTTCTACAAAAGTAACACACTATATTTTTTCTACGACCACAATGAATAAAACAATGTTTGTTAAAATGAGACACCTAAATTCAAAAATACTTTTTAAGTAGAATTTTAAACTTATTTAGTTATTTAATATCAGTAGGAAAATAATAATTATATGTCAGCGCCTTTATAATATATTTAAGTTTATTAAAGTTTTAGAAAAAAGTGTGATCGAGATATTGCACAATGTAGATTTTTGGATTTCAACGTGCTGTTTTGAATACTTCAACGTAATCCGCAGGAACATTGATGATTTTTTACGCAGTTTTCGTTCAATGGTTGAATACATTGAATCGCATTCCATCTGGGTGTGGCCTTTCCACAAATATTTTTGCTCAATAGCGATATTTTTTCTTTTGTCAAATTAATTAAAGCATTTGACAAGATTGCATTTCGATTTTGCCATGTACATACATCACTTAATAGTACAAATGATTCTCCTGGTATTCCATCGGGTCCAATTACGTGAGTAAGTAAATGATAAATGATCGAAGCAATAACTTTGAGTGTTAATCCGGTTTCCCCCTCATGACACTTGTGTCATGAACATCAAAAAAAGGGTATTGCTACTTGTAGCAATACCCTTTTTTTGATTTTAGATTGAACAATGTGAAGTTGTGAACTATTAGTTTAGTCTTGTAATATAAACTGGACATACTTAACTGGATGCTGGATACATAGCAAAATAGACTGGAGGTCGATGGTAAAAACGAGTTGTAAGACTCTTTTTCTGTACGGGCTTCATCTTTTTTAGACAAATGGTTTTGATAAGCGATTTCATCTAGATTTTTATTAGTATAAGTGTATGTCCACAACAACGCACCGCACATTGCATCACACATCGCACCGCCCATAGCCTAGAACAGAGCATCGCCCTGTATCATGGTGAAAAGAGTCCACAGTGCAGCGCTTCGCACTTCAAATTCTTATTCAGTGTTGCTGCAAGGGTGTAGAAACAACCATGCCGTTTCCTTCTGACGAAGAAGATATTTTGTATAGTTCTTGTTTGCCTAAATGGTACACGCTTAAAGAAAAACAAAAGGAACATACGCACGAACTTATTTAAAAACGACATTCCTATGGCGAGTTTCACCACCTTTATGGAGATTTAGGAAAATATCCTCAACGGTTCTTTGAGTATATGCGAATGATTATTGACACATTTGATTACATTAAGAACAGAATCGAAGGGAGTATAAATAAAAGTTGGCACAACTTTCACTTGCCTCCAATAACTGTGGAAGAAAGACTATCTGCAAATGAGTGGGTAAAGTAGGTAAGTAAGTAAGTAAAATAGAGTTATTTGGTACATGCAATTAGTAGGCCAGATTTTAACATTTTTATTCGCTTAAATTTCATATAGTTAGGTTTATGGGCTTGAGGGTCAATTATCAGATGGATTGATGAAGTGCATCGAAAACTGTTTGGTGGTAAATATATCAAATTTAATAATAAATAACATATTTTAATAGATAATAATATAAACAAACAGTAATTATTGTCCTAATTATTGTCTGATCTTTCCATCATTTGGTAGGCGCCAATATATTGGCTTGTTTTTGGGAGTGTAAAATATGTCATCATTCTGTTATGTTGGTGCATCATTGAAGTACTTGTACTCGGAGTAAAGTAATTAAGAGAAATTGGCTTTAGATGTAAGTTCTGCTCTGATTTCGATGTAGAGGCTCCAGGTATTTCTTTATTTAATGGCTGTAAAACTTGAATTCGAAACGACATTTTTTGTTTCGCTGAAAATGATCTAACATGAGGCAAAATACATTTAAACTCCTTTGCTTGCCTCATTTCTTCTTTTCGCTTCAAATAAGCTACTTTTTCTTCCTAATTTTTTAACATGCCCTCCCCAATGGAGTCAGTGTTTCTACCTTTCGTTTTTAATTTTTTTTGGGTACTGGGGCAGATGGCGAGGGAAATGGAGTACTTCGAGGAGAAAGAAAAGTAGTTATCGTATTACTTCGAGACTCATCATCACTGACACTATGCCTTTCTATCAATTCTTCCTGCATCTCAGTTAGTTCAGATTCCTCCTCTTCTTCATGAAAATTTCCCGAACTTGTTCTTGGTATCATTTGGTTGGTCCTTAAGAATTAAAAGCGAATCGAAATATGTCCAGTC
>OV651814.1:95763127-95930118 GCA_927349885.1 Psylliodes chrysocephalus | reverse complement strand
CAATGTGTTAGCGAGAGAGGTACCTATAGGTATGGGAAATCAATGTGTTAGAGAGAGGGGAACGATTCGCGCGGACTTGGTCAGGCATAGTGGGATCGCATGGTTCGTGCCAGGCGCCCCGCACCCCCGCACCCCCGCACCCCCGCCCCCGCGACCCCCGCCCCCGCCCTGGAGCATGTGATACCTCGTTGAAAAGGTATTTATGTGTAGATTACGGGAAAAATATTGAAAAAATTCTCCTACCTGAAAAATCAAAGTAAGTGGTTAAATGATTTAGTATTATGATGTCATCCGACGAACAAGGACGCAAACTTGAAGAATTTTGTGAAAATATTCGTAAATTAAATAAACAAATAGCTTTGTACGAAGATAAGAAAATAATCGTAGCGCAACTAGCAAACCTAAGTGTGTGGGATAAAGTATTTCTAAATTACAAGACGCCAGCAGCTCAATATCCACTAAGAAGGATTCGGCCTACAAGATGTTACAAGTAGCAGAATCATTCATCATCCTAACGGCTATTTTTAATAATGTCTTATATACAAATGTCCCCAATAACGTCAAGAATTTGGCAATTTGTATTAATGATGTAAAAAGTGATTGTAATCGAACTGAATGGACTTTGATGGATCATAAAGTAGTAAATGATGGGCAACTTCCAGTATTCTTCAAAGAAATACAGCCAAGACAATTCTACAAGATAAAGCTTATATTTCCTGATAACACGGAGAGCGATTCAAGATGGTACGAGACCGATGAAATCATCCAATATGATACATCAGTTATACTTTTATACATTATACTTTTTGGAATAATAATAATAATATTGTTAAATATTGTTGTAAAAATTGTAAATCGCAAATGCGAATCTTCTTGCATTAAAATGAATATTTAAAAAGGAAAGGCGTTTCAATAAAACCCAAATCATACGTTAAAGAATTAAAATTTATTTAAAAAACTACCCATTACATAGGTAATATTACATTTATAAGCCATTGGCGTAGACGTTCCACATTTCGTTGGGTGCAAGAAAATTGTCCAGTGGCATGACATGGGTTGATATCAGCTGCAAACTTTCCAGTTGCACAGGGCGTACCATCATACTTGCAAACGTCAATAATGTTGGGAAAAACGCCTAAAATGTTGCATTTCTTAAGTAAAAATCCTGCTTTCTGTTCTCCTCGAACATAAATATAGTCTGCAGCAAGCAACAACTTATTCTCAAGTATTTTATTCAACTTGGAATATTCTACGTTACCCGAAGAGTATTTAATGCCATGTAAATTCTTCTCTAAATACGATGCAGTTTTTTTGTCTTTATTACTTAATGTAGCAAATGGCTGCGGAGGTGTAAAGATGTAATGGCTCGTCTTGAAACCAATGTTGATGCTTAATTCTTTGGGTACAAATAAGTCATCAACGATGAAGCCTTGAATGTCGACGAGTGCGATTCTCATGACGTCTCTTTTGAATCTGAGGCTAACGTTTCTTACGAGATGTTTTTAATAACTTCGGTGAGGGGGAAGTACTCCATTAAGCAATCATGAATAATTATACAGTAGGCTTTAGTGTTGCCCGGGAATCCAGTATCGGCTTCGATATCCAATCTCACATCGACAGTAGATGATTTCATAGTTTCCTCTTGCTTTGAACAATCAATAACGAACAAAGCACGATTTTTAAATGCAACATAATCCAAAAGACATTTCTTCACAGTAGAGTTTGCATAACTGACTTGAAAGTCGCTGTAGTTAAAATGAGCCTCAGCAAAGTGACTATTTGCAAAGTCTAACTGCATACGTTCATTGGGATAGTATTCACCATTCAAAGATACTCGAATGCTAGCCGTATTTACATGATCAAACAGGGTCGGATCTGCTTCAACAGCATCACGTTTATCAGTTTGGAAACATACGATAATAAAACGCGGTCTTTCAATTGCGGTGCTGGTTTTAACTGCCCATATTTCTCTTCTCGCACCTGCAGTTATTGTAGGCAATTCGTTAAGGTCCCATTTTCTAAACGGAATTAGTATCGGCTTGTCAGTCTGAATAGATTTTAAAAGTTGTTGTTTTACATCATCATTCGGATAAATATGTTTGATTTTCAATTCGATGCTTTCGATAACAATTTTCGCTGTTGTTCCAGTTTCTCCAACTTTTTCCTTGATAATAACGCAATCGTTATCATTTCTAGCTCGTACAAATCTGAAAGTTTGTCTGCCACACGTAATCATAGGATAATCGTTGAAAATGTTGAAAATATGTTTAAGTGGCATCAGCAAGCTAAAAGACTTGTCATGTGCAGAGAGGATCGGTGCTGAAGGATAGTTCCAACCAGCTATACTCATATGATTTGCATCGTCTTTGTTGTAACAAGTATATGCTCGAATAGCACTTACAATTCCAGGATCACGCACTGTTTCAACTTCTCTAGCTGATTCGCTGTACGTACAAGAGTCAAAAAGGAAGCCCCCAAAGTTGGGTGCTAAAGTTACATCTCCTTTACCAGTTACTTCTAGTTTTCCTTTGATGGCTATCCGGGAAGCGAACATGGCAAAGAACGAATCCACTTGATTGACGTTAAATTCCACAGAATCATTACAATTGAATGACTTGATGAATGGCGTATAAGATCTATACTCAGACTTGCGAATGGACTCATCGAACGTTGGAGATTGATACAGATCAAATATTGAAGAAGTATGTGTATGTGCTTTCTCTTCAGTTCTTTTTCTTTTGTACATAGTCATCGTTGACATGATATCCAAGTGAACGGAGAAACAATATATTTGCTATGGTTAGATGTCGTCGCTTAGGCACTTGTGGCAACACTGAAGATTTGGATGCACCACTGCCTCTTATAACTAATCCCATCTGCTTCTTGCTCTCAACTCCAATACAAGAGTACTATTTTCACCTCGAAAATTTACGGGATGACCTTCTTGATCTAAAGCCAGCACTGTAATGTTGGTTATTTCTCGTTGTGGTATAACTGGTAAATACAGTAAATTTAGTGGCGTTTCGTTTATAGCATAGCCAGGATCGACTTTTATGGCAAATTCGTAGATCGTGTGTGCAGGTCTGTCTCCGTCAAAGGATCCCAACGTAATGTTGGCATCAAAGTGGATAGTCGATACTTTTATAATCTTGACAGGCAAATCTGAAGAATGCGTTTGGTTAGGACTAAGGTGTTTTCTTGAGAATCCCAATATATGCCCAATATTATTCGGTTCTTTAAACGATATTGTATAATATTTGCTAAAAATTTCACATTTCAATGTATTATTGTTAGGTTTCAGAGAAAAATGTTGTTCAGGGTTAGTTGCATTTTCAAGGCCCATTTTCGTTCGGATAAATGCTTCTATGTCGGTAATTTCATAACATCCTGTAGGAAACTCGATAACGTTCAGCTTGTTTCTCTGATCAATATAATAAAATTTATCGTTCTGTTCAATGTTTGGTATGGAATTGTATGAATTGAAAGATCTAAGTGCCAATTCATAATCTTTTTTCGGATCCAACACTATCGGTGTAGAAGGTCGAAATGAAAATATGTGATTAGTGCTGTTTACTCTCAGCAACTGTGACATGATGACTGATTTCATTGTAGTAGTGTAAGGACTTAAATAATACCCAGGTTTATTCAAATTCTTTATTACAACATATACAATAAGAAATGTAATTTCCGCATACGTCTGACCATACATGACGGGATGAATCTGTTTGACAAGGTAAAAGATGCATCAATTTACATTGGTATTCCTTCGTGAGTGTATACCAAATATGTTGCAATTCTACAGAATTCCACATAAATAATTTAATAATCATTTGTAAATCTTCTTCTTCAAGTTTCATCATTTTGCTAAAAACTGGAGGCATAGGTGCCCACAATTACTTTGATCGTACGTTTGAAAAGAATCGTTGTTATAAAATAGTTTAACGTTTTTTCCTAAATATCGCACAAGTTCTTTCATCGGCTTCAAATTACCAAATGAATCGAAATATTTCACAACTTTGTTTATCTTCTTATATGCTACCCAATGAGTACCACTATTTTCTGATGTATCTAAATTTACAATACCACATTCATATTTACGAGGACCGGACTTGGGTAAAGTGTCCCTCATAAAAACTCCTCGAAAATGTGGTATTTTAAGTTGCTTAGCGTAACGTGTTATTTCGTAATCGTATAATGGTCTATTGGGTAGCGTTATTAGTTTTTTTGCTTTTTCAGAAATAGACCGAAGCCTCCCTTAGCATTTTTTCTCAAGTACAGTCCATTACCGACCGCTTCCATCGCTTTGTTATGACGTTGATCTTCTTCGAGCTTCTTTTGAGCGTTTTTAGCATCAATAGCAGTTTTCGCAATGGCACTTGCTCCACCAGCAAGACTGCCGAGGGCTCCAAGTGCAGCAAAAATCGGTATCAGAGGCAATATTCTCCCGGATTTGTTTATAGGAATAATTCTGGGAACACGTACAGTTTTTCTTCCACCAGCTCTTTTGACAACAAGTCTTGCTGCTTTTAATGCATTAGAAGCAGACTTTGTTAAAGTTGATGTAGGCGTAAAAGACTTTGCAATTTTCATCACAACATCACGTTGAAAGGAACGTTTCGTACGAGGACAACGACTACGACGACGACGACGAGCCTTTAAACCCATGCCTAGTTTTCTTTTTGCTTTAATAGAATTGGTAACAAACCAAGCGGCAGCTTTTTCACCAACAGAAGCGTCTTTGGACTTTACTCGTTCCCAAGCAGCGTTTTCAAGTATCCGATCTGCGTTATGTCGTTTTTCTAGCGATTTATTTTGCGAATAAGCAATATCGTGTTGTTTGCAAGCAGCGTCTAACGGATTAATACCTGGATCTCCACGTGCAAGCCTCTTTTGTAGTTTTGTTCCAGCTGAAAACAACGTTAAGTTAGAGAAAAGAAATACGCAGCATCACACACACACACTTACGTCCACAATATTGATAGCCAGGTACATGCAACTCGACTGGCAATTTATTAATGAGAGAATTCAAGACACCTTCACCTTGATACACCAACATGAAGACTGATGATGAGGAGTAGCACAATCTACATTTATAACCTTACATTTCGTACTCGAATTTCACAAGATGAAGGTTGTTCAACAAGAGCAGACGTTACCCATTATTAACTTGGACTTTACGACAGAGCCTCAACATAGTAAACATGGCAAACTATTACCGAATTCGTTTCGCGCCATCATTTGTGGACCCAGTGGATGTGGAAAAACGAACGTTATGTTGTCATTGCTTTTCGATCCAAATGGCGCTAAATTCAAAAATGTCTACGTTTACTCAAAGTCGTTATACCAACCAAAGTATCAACTACTTCAAGAGGTGATTAAACACGCTAAGGGCATTGGTTATTTCCCATTTAAAGACAACGAAGAAATCATAAGTCCTAGTAAGGCTAAAAATAACTCGGTATTCATATTTGATGATGTGGCTTGCGATGGACAGCAGAAAATTCGTGAATATTACTCAACGTGTCGTCATAAAGATATCGATGCTGCTTATCTCTGTCAAACGTACTCCAAAATTCCAAAACAGCTAATTCGAGATAACTGCAACATCATTGTACTATTCAAACAGGATGAAGTTAACCTAAAACACATATTTGATGAGCATGTATCTCCAGATGTTACCTTTGAAGAATTCAAGAAAATGTGTTCAGAGTGTTGGGCTGAAAACTATGGTACTTTAGTTATTGTCAAAGACTGTTCTCTTAATCGCGGTCGATACAGAGTAAGCTTTGATAAGTACATAAAATTGTAGGAGTAGCTCATATATTGTCATTTGGTATCATGTTGTCAAAGAACCACATTGCTGTTGCTACGCATAAGCGAAAGATTGCAGAACTTGCTCGATCTATACGTAAAAAGTACCTAACCTTAAAATTAGGTAGGAGCGAACAAGATGAGTCTATTAAGAAACTTTTCAAACCGATATCTGAACCCCTTCAAGAAATTGTAAAAACCTCAACAAATTACTCTGTCAAAAAAGAGGAACCGAAAGTTGACCACAATGAAACGTATGGCAGTACACAGTTTAATCCGCCAAAAACCTCATCTCCCGTCAAACCTAATTTCATTTCGTTGGAAGAGGTTGCTGCTACTGAAGACAACCCCGAAGAATTTAGTGAAAATGATGATGAAATTTCACCGACTTCTGATCAATCATTAGCTCCACAAGTAGTTGCACAATATCTGGAACAATATCCTCCAATGAGCCTACCCGTTGTTCAAGACTACTGGCAAAAAGATAACAAAATCGATCAAGTATACGGCCCAGTATATGATGAAGACAATGACTGGTGGTTTCTGGGAAGCAAGCGTATGGAATTTGAGTCCAAAACTGGAAACATAAAATTACTTAGTGGCGGCAATCAGATGTATTTGACACCGGGGACTCCTGGCTTGTATCAATTAATTTTTTACGATAAACCTGTGTATACTCCTGATGACTTAAAGGCATACAAAACCATTTTGGAAACGACAAATGTTCATCGAACTGCTTTAGGACATTTAAAAGGTACACAAAGATCAAAGTATATGCAAATTATCCGACCTCTGTTTAGTTCCCGAGAAGGTGCAGGATTATCAAAACTCAAATCATTGCCAACACAAAACCTTGATTTAATTTATAATGAAAAACCTATAGAATACGTCTATTGGGACGATCCGAATGAATTGGTCGATAGATTAAAGTTGTTAGTTGCTTCGAAACAAGCGGGAAATACGTCCCAACAAAACGAGATAACCGCTATTATCAATGAGCTGAAAGAAGCTAATATAATATGGTAATTTGGTTACCAAAGTTTCATTTGCAAAATGAGTCTCGATAAATTCGGACGTCGCTTTGATAAACAAAAATTAGCCCCCTACGCTCGTATTCCTCTAAAATTAACTCTTCCTCATACTTCCGATGGAAATATTGACTTTGAAAACGTAAAGTTATGCAACATAAAAGAACCAACAGCTGATTCGGACGCTGCTACTAAGAAATACATAGATACTTCGGTTATCGAATTTAAAACCTTACCAGCAGAAACTCGTGAAATAGCTGAGTTTATATCGAGAGACCCTCCTATTGCAGGTAAACACATGGCAACAAAAAAATATGTAGATGAAGCTATTGTAAATGCAAAAACGTTTCTTCGAAAAAACATGAAGAAAAGTAGTACTGATGCAGCTAAAAATATAAATACTGTGACGGTAGAATTGGATAACATCAAATCTGCAATACAACATATAGACTTGACTCCAATACATAGAAATATTCGTGATGTATCTTCACAATTGGCGCTTTTGGAAGGAAGAATATCAACCGTATCAAAGAAAGTCTATGACCTTGATAAGCGTTTAAGTGATGAACTAGACAGGGTTACTAAGAACACTATAAATCCTATGGTCAAACGCGTTGAAGCATTAGAAGGCAAACGTGGCATTTCGAGTGAAGATGTCAGCTAAGCACATTGTAAATAAAAAATATCATGTATGTGAGAAACTGCGAAACGAGTTGCAGGTAAATCTCGATAATTTTAAGAAAAAAATAAATGGTAATAGGATGCATGACGTGCAGCAATTGCAGAAAAGTATTCGATTTGAATCACATATGAGATCTTTATTAGATAGCCAAGTATCAGAGTTGTCAAAGACTTTGTACGAGGTAGATGATCGTCTATCTACAGCAATACAAGAAAACCAAGAATTATTCGCTATATTTAACACTTATTTACAACCTTTACTTCAAAGAATTAAAGTGCTAGAACGATTTCATGGCATCTACAGAAAAGATTCAACTCGTTAACGAGCTGCACAAACCGGCTAGAAAAAATTATCCTCGTCGTCGCACCATTATTAAAGGCTTGGATGATTTATGGCAAATGGATTTGGCTGAAATGCGTCCTTACGCCCATCAAAATAAAAATTTTAAATTAATTTTAGTTGTTATCGATTGCTTTTCAAAGTTTATGTGGACTCGACCATTAAAGACAAAGACGGGAGAGGAGCTTACTCGTACATTTTCAGATATTCTCGCACACACTAAACGTACACCGAAAAATCTACAATCCGATCAAGGAACGGAATTTTACAACAACAAATTTCAAAGTTTAATGAAACAACATAATATTAATCATTATAGTACGTACAGCACCAAAAAAGCTGCTATTGCTGAGAGAGTCATAAGAACGCTGAAAAATAAACTTTACAAATACTTTAGTTTAAAAGGCTCATATAAATGGATTGATATATTACCCACCATTACTTCCGAATATAATGAAACACGTCATCAAACCATCGGATGTCGGCCTTCACAAGTAAATAGATCCAACGAAAAAGATATTTTAAATCGAAAATATTCACATCTGAAAATTGCTGGTCCACGAAAATTTAAAGTTGGTGACACTGTACGTATCAGCCGCGCAAAAATGCTTTTCCAGAAAGGATACGTCCCCAGCTGGACGACTGAATTATTTAAAGTTACTAAATGTAATATTACCAACCCTGCAACGTATATGCTTGAAGATATGTATGGCTCACCAATCAAAGGAGCTTTTTACGATGAGGAATTACAGAAAACTGCGAATCCCGACGTTTATTTGGTGGAAAAAGTGTTGCGTCGAAAAGGTACTAAAATGTACGTTAAATGGCTTGGTTTTGATAACAAACATCATAGTTGGATTGAAAATGATGATGTAGTTTAATATCATCATAGTGCTTCATGAATGGTGGGGGTACGAAGATATAAATTAGGGAAACTCAAGCACCTGAGTCTCAGTTGTTGTACAACAATCAGTTCTCCTAGTTTTTCACACAATGTATTCTCAAGATAATGGTTATGGTTCTGAAGATAGTGAGTTTGATGTTCCCATAACTCCATCACCACCGGAACCGTTATCACCATCGATAGTGTCTGAAGACTATGATCATGAAATAGACTCACTCTTGGAGAGGTACGAAGAAGCATCTAAAAACGAAGAGTACTATTTGCTCTACACACAATTTCCACATGATATCGGTCAAATTGGGTGTGGTCTAAGTCCAGCACGATCATTTACTCCAGCTGTTGTCATGCACAAAGACCAGTGGGAAAAAGTATCTTTTAGCTCATATGAGTGGGAACAATTAATTACCCATCTTCGAGATAGCAATTTTTTCAATGAGATTGTGGACCGTCCTGACGATGTGGAAATCAAATGTGGTGACTACTGCAAGCTTCAACATGTAATCTACGATAGCACGAAATTTATCAAAGTTACCAAGCACAACTTGAGTTTTTTCCTATCACAAGCGGACGTGATGAACCTCTTACATATAAATAATGAACTTTTAGTGTCATATATCTCAATGTTAGAAAAAGTTGAATTTCCCAATTATTATTATAATTTGCTTAAGAGTGTTCGAGCTAGTTTTACTAATGATACTTATGAGTTCTCAGATGCTTTTCATAAAATGCATGTATTTAAGAACTTGGATTGTAACTTGAAAAATATTGCACTGGGACAATTCATGTACTATTATAAATATAAAATTGTCAATGACTTTGATAGAATTTAATAAAATATGCTTTGTAAAATTTCTTGAGTTTTATTTTCGTAAAAAGAAAAAGTGGAGACAGCCGAATGGTTAAAGGCGTTGAAAATCATAAGCTTATGATTTTCAATGCCTTTACCCATTCGACTGTCTCCACTTTTGCTAAATGAGTACAAAAGACGTATTATTTGATGTTGTTTTACGCCATTTGTCAATGTTATCTACCACCACAGAGTGAGGTGTGTTTTTAAACAGCGTTTTTCATGTAAAAACGACGCTTTTACGTTAAAAACGACGCTTTTACGTTAAAAACGACGAAAACGTTAAAAAACGACGAAAACGTTGAAAAACGACGAAAACGTTGAAAAACGACGCTTTTACGTTAAAAACGACGAAAACGTTAAAAACGACGAAAACGTTGAAAAACGACGAAAACGACGCTTTTACGTTAAAAACGACGAAAACGTTGAAAAACGACGAAAACGTTGAAAACGACAAAAACGACGCTTTTACGTTAAAAACGACACTTTTACGGAAAAGAAGAAAAAAGAACGAGATTTGTTTTCACACTTTTTTATTAAAGATATAATATATACAAAATTGGGTTAAGTATGCTACAAAAGGTAAAAATTAGCAAAAATCTTAAAAATATATACAAAATTGGGTTAAGTGTGCTACAAAAGGTAAAAAATTAGCAAAATCTTTTACAATATAAAAACGTATGATACAAAAATTAGCAAAATACAATATACAGAGAGAGGATGAGAGATTTTTGTTATTAGCAAAATCTTTTACAATATAAAAACGTATGATACAAAAATTAGCAAAATACAATATACAGAGAGAGGATGAGAGATTTTTGTTTTTTCTTTTTTATTAAAGTCATTAATTACTTTTTATATAATGTGTGTGTCTGAATTGTACGTTTTTGTTTTGCATTTAAAAACACAGTATCACTCAAACTATGATTTTTGACTATCTGTTTTTTTATTTCTCTAATACAACCGATTGGCAATTCATCTTTTAATATTGCTGGTAGTACGAAATAACATGTTAGACCATTTTTGCTATACCAAATCTCTAAATCTATTAGTTGTCGAATCATTTTATATTTCCCATCAATGACGGTTATTCTGCAAGCATCTCTAATAGTCCAATAAATATGATTTGCTGCTAGTGATTGTAACGTAGGAACTTTGAAACCTATTTTACCTTCACAATCTACCTGTAATTCTGGAGTAACAGATCTATGGTTCTCCATATCCTATAAAAGAAAAAATATTATATTATACTATAGTGACCCCAAGGAAGCGTGTCAAATGTTCCCGGTATTAAATGACGTTTATCATCATGCGGACTTAAGCTAATTTTTTTCTGCTCTATGCTAAATACTTTGTGTGCATATGACCGAATACAGCGTTGGCTTGCTGATTGCACCTGGAAATCTTTTAAGCACTTTTCATAATCATCATATGTAATTTTATTTTTTACAATATTATATTTTACTCCTTTAGACTTTTTTATTACACCTAGATTTTTTAAATCACAACTAATTTTGTCTTTATTAACTTGCTTATGTTCTAGGCGCAGCTTTTCCTTTTCCTTATCCCCATTACTTATTTGCAACTTGTATGTGTACATTTTTGACCTTAGCCCCACAAAATGGGTTATAATTACCCCTTTTGTCTCGTCTTTCATTAAACCAATTACTTTTTTATTTAAACGCGGTATGTTATATGGGTTGTTTTCAGCATAATCTGACGTATCAAATTTGGATAAATCTGCTCTAATAACATCATTATATGCATCATCGCATTGCATCTCATACACAAAACTATCGGTATCCATATACATTAATTTACATCGATCGGTGCCCATTTTCGGTAACATGTGGCCATAATGAAAATCGTACATGCATACCTTAGAAATGTCTAAAATTGCCATGCCAATATACAAAAGCTTATTAAATACAACCTTGCTTTTCTTTAGTTCAATAGCTACGAGATTTTCGTCTAAAATTGTTCGACTATGGAACCGAGCACTTGCAATCAAGTTTTTGGCCCCATAGCGTCCTGCCCACTGCCTCACCAATTTTACCGTTCTGTGACGTCTTATGTTCTCCATTGTCTTACCAAACACCGCATTATTCATCAGTTTAAAAAGGTTTTTCTCAAAATCATTTGTAGCTGCCGTCCTCAATCGAGTATTTAACTCGATATAGGGTTTCAGCCACGCTGATTGTTTAAATTGCAACACTTTATGTATTTTGACTAATTTTAATCCGTTATTTAAAGCTTGTTTTAAATTTCTATAATGCATAATGTATTTTTCTTTACGATAAAGAGTAGTCATTAATTTGGGTAATTTTGAGCCAGGCGGAATGCGGTGTTCGGCAGCAAAAGGAAAATCTTTATGTATATCATGCAATTCACGTGGATATTCTAAATCAACTTGAAAAATATAACCCTCAGATGCATTATCTGGTATGGACATAATATCAATGTACTCTTTAGGAGAGTCAGATCGGGCAACACCAAATTTATTGGCATTTGCCCACTCGAAACCTTTATAGGGCATGGGTTCACTCATTGCCCACCCGTAAAGGTTGTTCACATCTAGGTACATTAGGTACTTTGATGGCTTCGTTGGATCATACTCAGTCATATACTTATTATTAGCTTCCGAAAATCGGTTGCTACATACAGATATTCCACCTCGAATACCCTTTTCTATAAACATTAAAATGTCGATGTCTTTCAGCAATTCTAGTTTGCATGATGTAAACTTAAGCATACATGACCAAGTGTATCCAGGCATTGTATAATACCATGCTGGATCCAATTGGTATGTATCTCTACATTTCTTTCCAAATTCTTCGAAAACATCAGCAAGCAGAAGAATATCTGTTTTTAAATATAATGCTGAGTATGATCCCAAATTTTGAATATTGAAAGCTGCCCATATCTTTTGCGCATGAGCGTACTTTGCCTCACTAATATGTTCGTCGTTTAATTTATTATAAAAACAATGTATTGGCGGTAATGAAGTTTCTTCTAATTTTTCTAAACCATCAATGTAATCATAACAAAAAACTCCTTTAGTTGTCAATAATTTGAATGTGGTATCATCTATATTTGAAAATTCTCGTTTCAAAATTTTCTTTTCTTTAATGTCTAAAATGGAGGATAATTCGTCGAGTGAAGCTCCCATAAATTTAAACGAATCTATAAATCTTAATTTAATATCATTTTCATCTGAATACAAAGTAAAAGAAATATATTTTTCTTTATTAATGGGAAGTACGCTCAAACGTCCTTTTTTACATAAATCCCTAATCATAAAATGACTATCGTATCCACTTAAATTGTGAAACACGACGGGAATAACAAACAATTTTCTGAAATTTAGATTACAACTTCTATGCGCGAAGCCTCTAAACTGACCTGTGAAGTGGTTGTGGTCTCTTACAATTATATCTGTGGGCAAAAAGCACTTTTCACATATGTGACAGATTGACGCTCCACATGTGTCAGGTTTTTCACTCATAGGAACATTTTGTTTTTTTAATATCGAATTAACAAGTCTAGACACTTCAACCATTTCATTTGCAAACCAATCCATGCAATCGGTTCCTTGGTAGCTCCTAAAGTACGAAATGTTATCGTCATATGAACATTTTAAATAGTACCCAGCACTATACGGCACATGTTTTTGATATTTAGTTGTTTTAGTAATTTTAAGAGAAGACTCTGCAAAATTTTCTAACTGGCATTCAAAATCAGCATAAAGTACGAAAGGAGTAGTTTGTTTATATGAAAAATCTCTAAATTCAACATGGTCATATTCAGGAAACGATATTTTACATTTATTTAAATCAGAACAATTTTCTTCGTGTGTAGCTAACTTATCTTTGTTATAAAAATAATTTAAACATCGATCGCAAAAATATAATTTACATTTAGTTTTATTTAACTGATTACAGAGTAATCCTGATAAATCTTTAATCCAAACGTAATGAAATTTGATTTCATCCTCAGATTGATCACCACCACCATCTGCTGGCGGGGCTTCATAATCATTTAAGTTTGGATAATATTTATTTTGAATTAGAAGTAAATTTACGTGTTGTTCTCGTTTAATATTGGTAAGCCTAGCTGGTACTACTACGTAAAATGTTTTTTCTCTCTCTAAATTCATTTCTAATGCATAAACGTTGACAGAAATATTATTTAATTTTTCAAATTTTTCAATTTTATGTAAAGACATTGGAGCTTCCAAGTCCTCGGTTTTCAGAACTGTACTATAATATGGATATGAGTATGTTTGCTCTTTATTTGTACGTGCAGGCCAAAGGGCGCTTACAATTGCCCAATAGAAGCAGTTTTGATCCCTATTTTTTACGTTAATACACGCCCGTTTTTTCTGAATTGGTTCCGGTAGTTTAATGTAAGACGAGCCATTGCCTATTTCAAATTTATTAATATTGATCTCTAATGATATAATTTTAGATAAAGCAGCTCCAGAATTCCTTTCTTGAAAATCGGATAATTTTGACAAAATTTTTTCTCTAACATTATCAACAAACCAACTAAGTAAATCGGTATACTGGTCTATAAGAACATTCTTTGTATTAAAATAATGAAAATCCAACACTTCTTCATCCCCACACTTTCTTATAAATTCTCCACAAAAATTAGTATTTACTTTAATAGAATGAAATGAACTGAGGCATGCTTTAATTTTTTGTTTACAAACTAGGTAAGCGTCATCCAAAAATTTGCCCAAATCCTTATGACGTAAATTTACAATAATCCCAGTCCTAAGTCTACTAGCAAAACTCGAGGTAACGTTTTCCCATTTAACCCTATTATGTAATTTGGAATTTAGTCCTAACCCCACATGTCTATTTAAAATTAATTTACGAAAATGTTTGAAATGCCCAATGTTTGTTTGTAATTTATTTCTTACACCAATGGATAGGTTTTTATCTTTAATGCACTTATTACAGGCTTTAACTTGTTTATTAAAAAGTTTTAACCAGATCTCAGCATCTCTAGCAGTAAATTTATCAAAAATAATTTTGCGTAATTTTCTAATCGCTACCAGCACTTTATCAGAACGTTTAATCACACTCGACATTTTTTTTGTGACTTTAATAAAAAAAGAATAACAAAAAAAAAATGCTTACCCCTATCTGTTTTCTTATTTACACCTAATGTTCGATAATTTGAAAGGAAGCAAGTGGACTCGGTTTTCCTACGGCGATTTCTCCTCTGTAAATGATGCTGTAGTGTTGGCTGGCGAATTCGTCCAAGTATGGTCTATACGTTTCTGTAACTCTTTGGGGTAGGAATACTGCTTTATCCTCTAACTCCAACAGAACGGCGTCTCCGTACTTGGTATTTACGATTTTGGCTTTGCTGATTTTGACCGGCTCATTTAGGGGCAACTCCGAAATTTTTATCGTCTCTTTCCTTTCTATAAGAGATACGTTGTTTAATTCGATTAGATTCATCTATAAAGAAAAAAAATATTCTAAATATCTACTTGCAACTACTTGTTTCAATTTATTATCACTAGAAAAACGAATAAAAATTGCGGCCATGAAAAACAAAACCATTTATCAACTCATCAAAATAGTATACATTAAAAATTTCAAAACGAATATTAAACTATTGCCATGAAAAAGAAAAACGAATATTAATCTATGGTCATGAAAAAAGAAAAAACTAAACTAAATTGGATAGAAAATGATTTTTAAAAATAAAAATTACTTACATTTATTTTTTATAGGAGAAACACAATTAACAGCACTGTCGAGCGTCGCGTTATGAACCTGAGTGTCGAATGTGAAATGCCTCCCATGTATGTTCGCTTATAAGCTACCGATATTACGTCAATGCAGCGCGTTTCTCGGCTGGGGACTCTCCGGAAATACCATTGCAATTGCAGTTAAATTAATCGTTATTCACAATTCGTAGTATTTTTATAATTGATATACACCATTTGGAATAGGGACTCCCCTCCGGAAATACCATTGCAGCAATTAACTTAATCTTTATTCAGAATTCCTGGTATTTTTGTATGTGATTAGTAATCTAACATATGCATCTATTCTAGAAATTTCAATTGCAACGAAGTGTTTAAAATTAGTTGTGTGAACATTTGTCTTTCCGGAAATTCCAATTACATGCAAAATAATATTTTCTATACATACAAAGTGTATGAAAAATTAGGAACGTTTATGTGATTTTTTTTTTCCCTAAAACTGAATAGGAGTAAATTTCGAGGCTTATGTATTTTTGCTAAAACTGAATAGGGCTAAATTTCGAGGTTTATGTATTCGGTATTTACTATATCAACTTTATTATCTATCAAAATGTTGATCAAGGTAGACGTATTAGTTATTGTAGTGTTCACTTTTACGTATGTACAGTGTACAGATTTCTCCGAAAAAGATGCTATTGCATACCTAAATCAATATGAAAATGTTGTTGTTAATACTAGTGATATCTTCACCTTCCTGATTAATTTTCAAGAAAAATATAATTTACCTGTAGATGGACTTTTAAATAATTCAACAATCAAATTTATGCGACGACCACGTTGTCAGCATGGCGATACAGAATTTACGGTGGGTTCTCCATGGCAAAAACACCATCTACGATGGTATTTTCCTCAAGCAACACCTGCAGCTCGGAACGATGCACAAACGGCTTTCCAAATGTGGCAAAATACTTCAACATTAACGTTTGAAATGGTTACTATCCCTAGTATAACACCTCCTGATATTACTATAACTATGGTTCGCAAAACTCATTATTTTAGAACAAATTGTATGGGTAATGATGTATGCACGTTGCCCCTTGATGGACCTCATGGCGTCTTAGGACATTCATTTTTCCCGCAAAGGGGTATTTGTAGAGAAATCCATTTAGATATAGAGGAACATTGGTATTTTGGAGAGAGAAATAATATTCCTGACGGTTCCATCAGTTTTCTTATGGTATTAGTTCATGAAATTGGACATGCTCTAGGAATTGGACATAGTGATAATCAAAACGCTATTATGTATGGGGCATATCAAGATGTGATCCACAGTCTGCATACTGATGATATAATGGCAATTCAATATCTCTATGGATTCAAGAAAAAGTATGTTCCAATATCGACGTCTACGTCGATTCGTCCGATAACTTCTAGAAACTCTACTAAAGCACCGGCTACGACGATTCATCCGATAACTTCTAAGAACTCTACTACAGCACCGTTTACGAGGAAAATTACAACTACGACAAAACCATTTTCCACTAAGCATTCAATAACAACGAAAAATGTGTGTGATATTGTCCCAGATTTTATGTTTTTAGCAATTGCATCAGACTTTTCAAATTACCGCTTATACATTGCCCATGATTCATTTATATGGAAATTCGATTTGAACGAAATGATTATCCCATCTCAGCCGGAACTTCTTGTTGATTATATTCCCGAAGATCTACGTCAATATACCTTACATCACATTTTTCAAACTACAATCGGCGACTTGGTTACTATTGTGCCCCCAAATAAATATTTCTCAGTATCATTTCCTGCTGTTCAAGTATTAGATAATTTTTCAATTAATATGCCCAACAACACTCATATAAATGCTATTTTTCAATCAAATTCAGGTCGGTCCTATGTCTTGTACAATAATAAGTCGTATATAGAGTTTTCTAATGATTTTACTATCATATTAAACAGAGGACGAATAAGAGACGTATTTCCTGGAATACCTGAAGATATTTCTTCCGCATTTCGATGGATCGATGGGCATATTTACTTTTTCCAACAGAGCAGTTACTACAAATTTAGTGAGTTTACAAGAAGAGTTGTTGCGGCAGGAGCATTTCATTGGAATCTATTTGGAGTACCTTGTCCAAACGAAAATATTTTGCAACAATTGAAAACTCTGTTATCTAAAATTATATCTGTGTATAATTAAAAATTATATTTTATTATAAAAATGTGTTGTAGAAATAAAATAATTTTGAGAATTCCACTTTTCTGTATTCAGGTAGGAGAATTTTTTCAATATTTTTCCCGTAATCTACACATAAATACCTTTTCAACGAGGTATCACATGCTCCAGGGCGGGGGTCGCGGGGGCGGGGGTGCGGGGGTGCGGGGCGCCTGGCACGAACCATGCGATCCCACTATGCCTGACCAAGTCCGCGCGAATCGTTCCCCTCTCTCTAACACATTGATTTCCCATACCTATAGGTACCTCTCTCTCTAACACATTGATTTCCCTATACCAATAGTGATACCCGTATAGTATATCTACTGATATACCTGTGCGACATATGGCTTTGTTTTAATAAATTCATTAATATATTAAAGTAAAAACTGTATTTATGTTTTTTATTTTTATAATTTTAATAATCTGCCCTGCTAAGAGGTCGTATCTACAAAAATTTCGATTTCGAGATTCTTACATATTTAATAAGCTTACATTTTATTTCATTATGAGAACAAAATTAGAAAAAATTATTTACATTAAAAAATATTTAAAATTATATAAAAACGCTGGTAAAACTGCAGAACTTACTTTACACGTCTAAAAGAAAATTATGTACAATTACTAAAAATATTCATTTTATCTTAATAGGCTAGTATTGCAAAAATTAGTAAAACGCAAAACAATTTATTTTACATAAAAAAATGTTTGCTGAATATAAGAAGGTATAGAAATGTCGCAAAAAAGGTTGAACGGATTTGTCCAGTTATGAAATTGATTGATCACTTGTCATCGAAGGATTTGTTCGCATCTATCGGAATTTATCCATTTGTGAAACTTACATTAAATTTTAATGTTGATTTTTAATTTGATTTGCTAACTTCCGCTTTTTATTTGTGTACAGATGGTAGACAAGCTGAATGCAACGTCATCAAAAATTGAAAAAATGTAAAAAATAGAGTTTTTCCAGTTTTGAATCTAATCGCCCCATTTAAAGTTACTGTGCTACAAAATTACCACATCTGTGGAAGAAGGTCTTCCTATTCTTTTAGATGTACTGGGGTGTTTACCTCAAGTTCAAGTTACATGTTTTTGGTATACCCTGTATTTGATTTATGTGTTAGAAAATCATTTTAAACCATTGACGTGCATTATAAATATTTTCTTAGGTAGATATTTAATTTTAAATATAATGGGGTAATTTTGCAGCATTGTGTATTTAATGCATTGTTTTCGTTCCTTGGCTCTCTTCAGCCATTTTTGGATAGCCAGTTCTCAATTCTTTTTATCACTATCGTCTCTTATATGCAGCGAGTCTGAAATAAATGTATTTATTTAGTCTTTAGTAAAAAAAACATCAAATAAGTATGCTTAAAAAGTAATAAAGAGTGATTTTTTTTTAATTATTAACGGTTGATAGTTGAAAAGTAGTATATTGTTGTATTAAAAATAAAAGTTATACTTTTAATGTTCCTTTTATTTCAAATACATTTTTTTCAATTGGCAATTTTCCATCAAGGGAGCTTAGTTATCTTTGCCAACCTGCAAATGTACTTTTACTTCGCGACAATAGTAACGCCTATTGTCAAAAAACTTTAACGTCATCAAACTGGTAGTAAAGTATCAGAAGAAAGATATATCCAATTAAATAGGAAATATTTGTAAAATGATAGTACTTGAAAAATGTTACAGGAAAGTGCAAACAATTCAATTATACTTACTACTGCAATTTGAACTTTTCACACCAAACTTTCTAGAATGTCTAGAAAGATGACATAAACTGTGAAAATTATGGGAGACCTTATCTTTACTATACAATTTCATAAATGTATCGATAAAATAATTTAGTAGGGCATCTGCCACATCAATAAAATCTTTATGCAAATTGGAACTGCATAACATTGTTAAAGGAAATGAAATTGAGATACACATCATTATTGACAATATTTTTAATAGCTAAGGGTCCCAAGTAAATAATAAATTGTCTGCACTCTGTAGCTTTCCATCTATGGCTTGTGAGTAATGAGGTAAGTTTGCGATTAAATTCGCGTGGCATTTCAGAAGCCATTTTATGAAGACGCGTAGAGATTGCATTTTTCTGTTGTAAAGACAATTTACCTTGCGTTACTTTTAAAGAACACCAGATAAGAGTGTCTAAATTTGGAAGTTGTTCTAAAATGTTAGTCACACAATCACTAAATTAAATAGCTTTGTTTTGGTTCACTTTCGTAACTGTTCCAGAACCTGCGCAGTAGATATTTTGTGTTTTGATTTCGCCATAACTAGTTCCGAACCTGTAAGTTCTGTGTTTTGGTTTTTCTTGGGAATGGTTCCATAACCATTCTGGAACAGTAACTTCAGTTCTGGCCAAAATCGAGAACTGTTTCAGAATTGATATGTTTGCGCTTGCGCTTTATTGCAGGTAGTTTTGTTTTTGGGATCCCTGGCCATGTTTTATGTTGGCCTTTTTGTTTTAACGGACTTAATTTTGAATTTGGCTTGGCATTTATTTGAGTTTTGAGTGAGTCTGTTGTGCCGCATTATTATTTTCCCCATATTTTGCCTTTAGTAGTTGAGTTTATAGTTTGGGTTTTTATAAGATGGATCCTGTGATCCAGTTAATGCTTTCTTCGTCGAGTTCGAGCAGTAATTCCTCAAGTAGTGAAGAGTTAGACAACTTCTCAGCTGTAATTATGCTCGAGGGAACACAAGTTGTTCCAAAAAATGAACTGTACGCGTAAGAAACACTTCAGTCTTATACTGACAATAAATTTTTGGAACATTTTAAAGTGGATAGACATATCGTGATTTTGCTTACTGAAGAATTTGAAAATGGTGAGTTTCCTAAGAAAGACACTGGTTTCAAAAGAATTACACCAGCAAAATGTCTCTTGATATTTTGCTGGTTTGCGACTCATGAAGCTGCGTCTTTTAGAGATGTAGCAGATCGATTTAATATCACGCTGAGTATTCTCCATCTTATAGTTGAAAATGTTGCCCACTTTCTTAGCCTGAAAGCAGAGAATGTTATAACAATGCCGAGTGAGGAAGAAAAAGCTGAAATAGTCATCATTTTTTCTGAAATGTGTTTTCCGGGTGTTCTGGGTTGCATGGATGGAACACACATCAAAATTGATACACCAGAAGTAGACCATGAAAGTTACTTCAACAGAAAAATGTATTACTCAGTTCAGGTACCTTGTTTTGAAATAACTATTTTTACTTATGACATAGATACCTACTGTATAGATATGGTAAATGTCTATCTATTCGATTAGGGAAAAACCAAGTATAAGTATTGCTATTGTAAACAAAAACATCTTAGTTCCATATATTGTACAAATTAAATATTTTTTTTTAAATAAAAATATTCCATTTTTCCAATAATTTTATCAATTTTACAGGAAAGGGAGTGAATAGGGGTGCTTGGTGGGTAAAACAATGTCAATAGATATATTATTAAATATTGTTAGGGCAAGGAAAATTATTAGAAATGAATTGCTGTGCTTTTGATTGAATGGTAAACTGTCTGTGCGACTTTGCAACTATGTAAGGCTTAAAAGTAGCATCTCTGAGCTTTGATTTGAGACAATTTATTAAAAACTTTTATTTAAAAAAAAGAATTGTGTCATTATTTATTTGTACAAGATATGGTACTAAGATTTTTTGTTTAGAATAGTGACATCTATAAGTACGTATGCTAAGTTTCTTCATGAGCGAAAAGAGCTCAAACAAGACAATGACCAAAAATATTTATACAAATAGATATATGCTTTTAATACATCATATTTTACAAAATTATCAGAGTTAAATAATTTTTAAATGCCTACATGTGAGAAATGACTATGAATATATATAAACTATGGTTGATACATCTACTTTCCCAGTACTTATGTAAACACATCTTTAAATAATAAATGAATCGAGAGAGTATTCAAAGTGTGGAAATATTGAGTTTTATTCAATAGAACCCTATAAAAAATTCGTCTGAGCGCTTTTGGCCTCTTAAGCCATCATCAAAGACTCTATAAGAGAAAAACGGAGTTGTTACAATACAATCAACTCTATCATTACTAAAAAATAGAATAAAAAAAGCTTTGTACACTTACTCGTCAAAAAACTTTAGAAGACACACGAAAAGTAAACTAAATTAATAACGGACAGCAACAGACCAGTCCCAAGTCTCCACCATAGCTTGCAGCTTAGATAATTGAAAATTGGAAAATCACACCGAAATTCGGAAACTGACCCAGTGTAAAATGTGGTTAGATTTTAACAAATGTGGAGGTTCATCTGACCATGTAGAACTAGACACTCCGAACACTTCGGAGAACAAGAAACTGCTAGTTTTCCACATGAAGACAACAAGATTTTGCCAATTGCTTCCGTGAGTAGTGATGGGATAATTCGAATGAAAAATAATCGGTCATTCGATTATTAAAATGTTTCGAGACATCTCAAGAACTTGAACTGAATCACTCTAATGATCAGATCATTCAATTAATTAATACTACCGAGTGAAACGGAATTTCAAATGATCCCGGTTCAAATACAACGAACAAGGCGAATGAGTGAGAAACGATAATCCAATATTTGGAGTGACTTGGGTTCTCATTTAAAGTTGAGTGTTTCGCTCACGAATGATTTAAAATTATTTAATTCGGTCCGGACGGATTGAGTCACGATAATTTAAGGCGCCGCGGCCTGCATTAGAGAACAGGGATGAACTTGAAACAATTTGATAATGAATAATATATATTTTACTCAAATATAATAATTAAATAGGCAATTAAAAACATAAACAAAACTACATTCTCGAAAAAAAAAAAAAAGAAATAAACGAAAATAATAAATAATGAAACTTAAAACTTAGTCTGAGATAAAAAAGTATTTTAAAAAAAAACGCATTAACACAAAATAAATTCCAACATAATAAATAAAACTACACAACATCATAAACTAAAAACAGGTACATTCAGGTACTATTTAAAAATAATATTTTGTCCAAATTCTTTGGAGATAGGCGATTTCTTCTGAGGTTTGTTAGTTGTCCTGACTTAAAAAAAAACCCTTTCGGATGGAACCGACGTTGCAGGTATTCAAAAATACTTAATCGCCAAGTGATAGAGCTCGGGGACAGTGGTCCGATATTTCCTCCAAAACTCCATTGGATTTTTTTTCTTGCAAAATGTGGCAATTCAAGGTATTGCCTCATTGTTAAAGTTACCACAGTTGTTGGTATCGTATATGATATGGCTTTAGCCACTTTGTCGTCAAAATGAGACCAGATATCCACATTTTCCATTATATTAGTTGAAGCTGAATTATTTTCAATTTCATTTATTTCCTCCTGAACAGCCATCTGATTTTTTTCATTTATTATAGCAGTTAACTCATCAGCTACCTATTTCTGAGCATTATTTGCATTGGTATCGTTGCCAAAACCTAGTTTTTTGAATCTAGGATCCAAAAAAGCAGCTTTTGCAACAAAGCTGTTCCGTTCCAATATCCCTAACCGACGAGTTACTGTATCCAACAGGCTCTGTTTTAAATTGCTACAAGTTTCGGAAGTGGTCTTCATATTATTCAAAGCATATTGAAGATCCCTTACGAGAGGAACGACGGTTGATATTGTCGGATATTTTTCAGCTGATAGCGCTGTTGTCATGACTTCTAATGGTTTCAAAAGAAGTATACTTTTCTCTATCACTCCCCATTCACTAGCATCCAAAAATTCTGGAGCTTTATCAATTTTTGTGATAGTTATAGACAGAGCATCCTTAATTTTGACCAACCTTTCCGACATAATTAAAGTTGAATTCCATCTAGTGGCCACGTCCTGTTTAACTTTGAGCACTGGAAAACCCATTTGTTCTTGCACTGCTTTTAGTTTGCTACACGATAATGCACTATGATTGAAATGTCCCACAATTATTTTTCATTTTCTTAAAATTAATTGGATTTCTAGATTGTTATTAAGGGCATCATTCACGCATAAATTAAGAGTATGTGCCACACAGGGATGATGATGTTTTTTTAAAAATTTATTTATTGCACATTTAATGTTTGATCCATTGTCCGAAACTCTTGTAATCATTTTATGAAATATATTCCATTTACAGAAAATGTCTTTTAAAACTGCTAAAATGTGTGCAGCAGTATGAAGTGGTTCGATGTTAAGATGGGTTCTGAGGTTTGAAAGAACACACACACTGGGTATATATTGCCAAATAAGACAATAAAAAAAACTTTAATCTTACAAACAACGAAAGGTTAACGTTTATAGTTGTCACGCTGAACCCTCACTCCTTTGCAGTTCAGACGAGACTGCCCGCTTCGACCGTTTTCCGTGCACCACACGTAGATCCCGCGCACATATCCTCGCGTCACTATTACATAGGCGCGCGTTTGGGACGGACCACTGCACTACCCCCCAACTTAAATACTAGTGACATACATTAGTGTTTAAGTTACAAAATAACAACTACTACCATAGTGGCAGGAAAACAAAACAACAAAAAAAATAATCTTACATTAAAATCAAACAAAACATCAAGATAAAAAATGATCGATACAGTGAAGTAACACCGTGAAAATTACAAAATTTTAGGCATAGCCTTGAAAAGCTTAAGATTGACAATATTCTGTTTCGAGATCTCGACCCCATTTTCGTCCCCAATGACATAAGAGTTAGGTCCCGCATTTCTGATTATATAAAAAGGACCCTCATATAACAAGAAGAATTTCTTTATAGACTTGTCGGCCGCGGACGACTGGTAATGAGCCCGGACTAACACTCGGTCTCCTGGACTGAAGGTGGTAGGGCGAATATTTTTGTTAATTTTTTCGGCTCTCTTTTCGGCCTTAGTTTTTAAATTGTCGTACGCAAGTTCCCAAACACGTTCCCGCGGATTGGCAGTTAAATCTTCCGGAAAACTCAAATATTGTAGAACAGGGAATGGTTTGTGAACCCCGGTCTGTAAATAAGTCGGAGAATATCCTGTGGTTAAACTAATAATATTATTTAAGCATTCCTCAACGAACGGTAACATGTCAGGCCATTTAGTATGCTTTTCATGACAGTAGGATCGAAGTAATCGAACTACTTCTTTGTTGTAACGTTCGGTCATATTCCCTTGAGGGAAATATACAGATATAAGTTTAATTTTAATATCAGCATCTGATAACTTCTTCGACCATTCGCGGCTGGTAAATTGAGACGCGTTGTCTGATAAAATACTTCTCGGTTTCTGAATCTCAGGAATATAATGCTTAAAAAGTTTAGCTAAAATAGCCCTTGCAGTTGCATTTCGGAGGGCATATAATTTCACAAATTTAGAGAATGCATCTACCAATACCAGTAGGAAAACAACCCCCCTCTTCCCTTGGGCAGAGGCCCTATAAGGTCCAGGCATACCAGATCTCCTGGTTTTTTAACTATTACCGGATTTAATAATCCCTTATTAGCGGAAACAGATTTAGCCTTTTGGCATAGTTCGCATGAAGCTACTATCTGTCTCACATGTTTTATCATTTTGGGCCAAAAAAACAACTGGCGCATATAAAGATATGTCTTTGTTTTTCCAAAGTGCCCTAAACCATTGTGATGCGCTAATATTAAGTCTTTACACTGAGGTCGAGGCACGCAAAGCTTAAACCCCGGATTTTTAGAATCACCCCTTTTAAACAACAACCCCTCATGCAACATGTACCATTTTGTAATTTTAGATTCCTTATTGGGACTATTTTCTAAGAAAGATACCTTCTTCTGAATCCATTCCTCGGCTAACTGATCTTGTCGAAGATTCTTAAAATTGTCCTTTTAAGTTTCGAAATCATTCGTCATTTTTAAAAGAGAAATGTTCACATCTTTACCCACACTTGGCTTAACTTCCTCTATTTCCCCTTTAATCCTCGACAGTGCATCCGCCGTGACATTCTGTGACCCGGTACAAAATTCCATGTCGAAATCAAACTCCTGGATCAGTATCGTCCACCGAGTTAGCCGTGAGGAGCGCAATTTACACGTAAGAAGGAAGCTTAACGATTTATGATCCGACCGAATAATTAAAGGACGCCCCAGTACCAAGGTACGCCACTGTTTTAGACAATGTACCACAGCAAATGCTTCCTTTTCGGGCACCGTGTATGATAATTGACTTCCCTTAAGAGTGGAACTGGTATATGCAATAATTAATTTTTCATCCCCCTCGGAGTACTGAAATAAGCAACCCCCAATCGCGAACGCGGAACTGTCGCATTGAATATAAAAAGTACCAGCCGGATTCGGATGATGTATTAAAACCGCCTCGATGATAGCTTCGAAAGCTTCATTCTCAATATCACCCCACTCCCATTTTATATTTTTTCTTAATAATTTTAATAGTGGCAAAGTAAGATCCCCATAACGATTACAAAAACGTTGCTCGTAATTAACAAGCCCTAGAAATCCCCTCAACTCTTTTATGCTGCGCGGACGAGGAAATTTTTTAATAATTTCGGTTCGTCTTGGGTCTATTTTCAGACCTTCCCTCGTAATAATATGGCCCACGAAAGGTGTTTCTTCCTTTATAAATTGGCATTTGCGAAGTTTAACAGTAAAACCTGATGCATTTAATTTTTTAAACACAGCATCTAAATGTTTTAAATGATTCTCAATATTGTCCGAAAAAACGAGCAAATCATCTACATAAACATGCGTAAATTGTTTACATTCTTCCCCTAGCACCTTATTCACACATCTAACGAGACTGGCCATCGAAGTACACAGCCCGAAAGGTAATTTGCAAAACGTATAAGTTTCTGATCCGAAAACAAATCCCAAGTATTTTGTATGCACTTCGTTTATTTTTATTTGCCAATAAGCTGCAGTTAAGTCTATTGAACTAAATATTTGACCCTTTTTAAATTCTAAAAATAATTCGTTAATATTCGGAGGATTTATATAATCTTTTTTCATTTTTGAATTTAAAGTTCTTGCATCTAGACAAACTCTCACGCTTTTATCTTTTTTAGTAACGCAAACAAGCGGTGAAACATAGCAGGTTTTCTCTTTCTTTATCACCCCCCACGCGAGCATCTCGCCTATTTGTCTTTCTACTTCCTTCCTATATATGAAGGGAATCGGATATGAAGGAATATTAAACGAAGAATAGTCGTTTAACTCAATATCGTGTGAGTATCCCACCACCGTTCCAGGACACTCTGAAAACACGTTTTTATTTTCGACTAATACCTGCAATAAACATTGTCTACTGATTGCGTCACCCTTTACCGAACTTGAAGCAGCTTGCAGGTCGTTTTCAGAATACTCGTGCCGGGTCATCGGTGCACCTACTGTAACAGGTAACGGGGACGGAATAGCCGCGTACTCATTACTTTTACACAAGTTAATACATATATCGCTTGCTTTTAATTTGTACGATATTTTTAAAACTAAGATTTGGTCGTTGACCTTTAAATTGAGTTGTGCTTTTTCAAAATCGACAATCGCTTTGTATGTAGACAACCAATCAGAACCAAAAAGCAAATTGCAATTTAATTTAGGGATTATCAAAAAAGTGACGTCCATCGCCTGCTCATTTATGGTTATAGGTAAAAATATTTGTTGTTTTACGCGTTGCGTCTTTCCACCGATAGCTACATGAATGTTTACATTTGTGACCGGCAACAACGGTATATTAGTACCGACAAAAGTTTTAATGTTTTCGAAAAACTCCTCTGATATCGCGCATACGTCTGATCCACTGTCTAGCAGTGTTGTGACAGACTCTTGCCTTATAGTAACTTTTATAGAGGGCGCTAGAGTCTCTGACTCCTCAATATCTTCCCCCGGATCGGATAACAAAGTATCAGGATCCTCGTTGAATTTTGTTATATACCTTACATCGTGATTTTCATTTCTTGAAATAGGATCAGATCTCACTATAGGAGCATTATTATCCCTTTCCCTATTCGTGTTATAATTACGACGCACACCCCTGTTTATAGAATCATTTTTATACGTTTCGTCAATTTTTTTTAGATAACCTTCGACTTCCTCAATAGTCGCGAATCCGCTTGTGATAATTCCGCGTTGTATCTCCGCCGGAAAATGTTTGGAAATCATCTCGATCAATTTATAAGACGGAATCGTTTCCGTTAGAAAATTTGCTTGCGATATTAAATTCAAAAAATATTCGGCCCTTTCACCCTGCTCAAAGCGACCGTAGTTTAATTCTAGGTACAATTCTCGTTGTTTATCTACCCCCCAGAATCTACTTACAAAAGCATCATGAAAATCTCTGAAATTATTAAATGTTTCTTCTTTAAGAGTAGCCCAGTCGGCTGCGGCGCCTCTGAGACAAGTCATAGCAAGACTGTTTTTACATTCCTCGGGTACACCCGCTTCAATAAAAATTTTATCTAGTTTTTTTAAAAATGTCATGGGATGAACCTTGGAGTTCGGATAAAAAGTTAAGTTTCTCCCCCCCCCCCAGATCACGCCAATGAGAGATATATGATTTATTATTTGACTGTACCGTCAAAGAGTGTACAGGCTCGGATAAAACTGTTAGATTTGGATTATTTATTTTGCTCTCGTCGTGTTCTGGTTGATTTCCACTAGTTCTATTATTTATAATTTGTAAACTTTCAGCTAAATTAGAAACAGTTTGTTGTAGACTTGCTAAACCTATAACTAAATTTTCAATTTTATTTTTAACGTCCGATAAATCACCATTGTGAGCCTCGTCACTAGCTTTGCTCCTCCTTCTCGGCATTGTTTATAATATAATATACAGTTCCTTGTATTGATCTATTAATCAGTCGATCTCTCGAAGAAAAACAGTAAAAAAAATGGAAAAATCTCACCCAGATTTCCGAAGATTAGTCGGTTCTTCTTTGTACAGTCTCAGCAAACGCCTAACGCCAACGTTGATTTTCATTCACAATACCCAAATATGTCGCTTTCCCTCGCCACTCGTTGGGGCCAGATGAAGTGGTTCGATGTTAAGATGGGTTCTGAGGTTTGAAAGAACACACACACTGGGTATAGAACTATTTATATTGCCAAATAAGACAATAAAAAAAACTTTAATCTTACAAACAACGAAAGGTTAACGTTTATAGTTGTCACGCTGAACCCTCACTCCTTTGAAGTTCAGACGAGACTGCCCGCTTCGACCGTTTTCCGGGCACCACACGTAGATCCCGCGCACATATCCCCGCGCCACTATTACATAGGCGCGCGTTTGGGACGGACCACTGCAAGTATGACTTCCCATAATTTCCTCAGTCGACAATACTTTGGAAATGAATTCATCTTGAAAAATAAAATGGCAAGTCACTGTGATATAGCTTCTATTACCATCAGAGGTCCAAATATCTGTAGTAACTGAAACACTTTCAACATCACTGAGCATCGATTTCAGCCTAGTAACTTCTTCTGAATAAATCTTAGGTAAAAGTTCGTATGAAATTTTTTTTCTGCTTGGCAACTTGTATTTGGGTTGAAGTAAATTGCTGTATTCGATAAAACCCTTATCTCCACTATTAAAAGAGGTTAATAATCTTTTGTTATCATTTTTATTAGAGCAATATCAATTTTTTGAATATCAGTTTCTTTCAATTGATCACCTGGGGCTCCAAAAAGTTTCATTTGCCTCTGACGTTTCGGAACAGGAGGTTGGCAAATATCTGATCTCGATACCAACGGCTCCGAATTTTCATTAATACCGGCAGATGAAGACGGTCCTGCAATTTCTTGAATATAATTATTATTATTATATGAATTAATCAGCCCATCTCCACCATCAGTATTATTGTCTACTGGAACTGCTAAAAGCGTTGGATGGATACGTTTTAAGTGTTGATTTAAGTTGGTGGTAATACAAAAATTAAATAAGTTCGTTATATTGATTATTGATAGATATTGACATAAAAATCTCGAAATCTAGTATACGAGTGATAAATCATTCGAATGATAATCCGGTTATTGAAATCACTCGAATACTCATCGCTCGATTATTAGAATAATTCGATTATGCCCATCACTATCCGTGAGGCGAAGGCAAGTTGGGGTACAAAAAATATGCACACGGTTTTTTAAAAATGTGACCATCTTGACAATGTACCAAAACAGAATGAGTGACAACTGACATTTGACAATGAAGTTGTGAAAAATGCCAACTTGAGAAATTGAAATTAATTTCGTGAAAAATTGTCAAAAAGGTTGATATTGAAAATGATAAAAGTGGGTTGGTAACATTGAGCAAGCAAGATTAAGTTATGGCGGGACTTTTAAATTTTAAACAGCAAATGATTACAATGAATTAAATAGAATTATAAATTATACAGTAAATTAAGGTAAAAACATATTTTTTATAAAAAATTATTAAAAATTAAAATGGTGCCAAGCTGAAAACAACAGAATTGAGCAGGCCGGCCCCATTGAAACCTAAGTCGTAGGCAGACCAGCTTTTCCAGCATAATAATTATGATAAAATATAAGTAATAATTCTGATAAAATATAACTAATAATTTTGATAAAAAATAAATAATAATTCTGATAAAAAATAAATATCTAATAATTCTAATAAAAAATAATCCTAATAAAAAAATAAATAATAATTCTGATAAAAAAATAAATATTAATTATAATACTAATAAAACAAATAATTCAGTAATCTTGTAGTTGACAATCTTGGTAATGGACATGTCCAAACCACTGCACTGTCTCTAGGATTTGAATTTGACACATGCCACCTTGCTAAATTTCCACTTTCATTTTATCAGTTAGTGAAGTGTATTTTCTTAGGTTATTTTTGTTTGTATTATTATTACTTTGTAAATCTTTTATTTAATAGTAGGTATTTATGCAAAGAAAAATAACCTAAGAAATTACAGCACAATAACAAACCACAAATGAAAGTAGAGATTTGGCTGGTCTCAAATTCTAAATATCAGTACAGAGTAGTGTGGACATGCACATTACAAAGACCATCAACTACAAGATTACCAAATAATTCTAATATTTAACAGTCTTATTATTTTGAGATCTATAAACAACTCCATATATCTAAGAAAAAAAAAATCAGTCTAAATTATCATTTACGTCTGTTTTAAAATATTTATGTATTCCTCGAATAGGTTCGTTCGTCTAACCCTATCTTCGTGTTTCTTTTTATTTAACTCTAATTTTTCCTTTTTATTCGTTTTTTTTTGTATAATGATTTTTTAAATTATTTTCAATTTTAATCAAAATTTCATTTCGCCTTCTATAAGCTGACGTAATATTCCTTCTAGAGCGCTTTCTTGTAGGGTTTTCAGTTGGCGGAGTGCCACATTCGGAGTTTCTGCCTCTAGTGCAGTCTCTTCCACAGATATTACATTTTTAATTACTGGTTCAAATGCTTACAATGGGGTCGAGTGTGTCTCTGAGGAAGATTGTGCCTTTCGCAAAACTTGGTTGCTAGTTAACAGTATTCTAGAAATAATATTTTCTTTTTTCCCATAAATAGTGTCTAATTCAACCTCGAATTCAAAATTTGTCTTTTTGTTGTTATCAACAAATTTTTTGTATGATCGGTCGACCACTTTAAATTTATTTTCGCACTTTTCGGGTACAATTGTTATTTTATACAAATTTGATATTTCTCGGGAAAATATTTTTCCACATTTGTTTCATCGATTTGATTTCTGCTGTACCTACCTTTGGTTTGTTTGTTTTTATTAAGTCTAATAAAGCTGTTGTTCGCTCTATATTAAAAAAATTATCTTCTTCTGATTTGTCAGTAGTTTTATTTATATCTAAAAACTCGCTCAATTCACTTTCTGTAAGAAACAATTATATAAATTATTTTTTATTTTATATTTAGTTGTTTACCTGTGACTATAAAAGTAGCGAATCGGCATTGCCGCCTGATGTACTATAATAATATTTATGTCACATTTTTTTTATGTAATAAGAGAAGCATACCAAAATTTTTAATTTTCGTATTGCTAAAAATTATACAATATACAGTGAAATAAAAACATTAAAAACGGAGAATCAAATATATAAATTACTAAATTATTAATTATTAGTCTACCAATAAAATTAAATAATGGGTTGGATGGAGATGAGTAGATGAGAGCACGATGAGATGAATTATTTATCTACGTTTCACAATTTTTTTTTTATTATTTAAAATTTATGGTCTTGGCATTGCCAATTGGCCAGACTAAATTTTACAAATTGATTGGCCTCTTTTTACTTTTTAAAGAATGACCGGTTATTGCTTCTTCTTTTTTGGTTAAATTATATTTTTGACGTTTAACTGTTCTAGCTCTGTTTTTGTTTCTAATAAAAATTAAATTGTAACAAAACGGTTCGGAATTAAGGACCATTGTGCAATAGTTCTCCGTTTGTTCTGGAACAATTGTAGAACGTAAATCAAAACAAACCTACTATTAATTAACAATTTTTGAAAGCGTAGAAGCATCATATTCTTCTACCAAGCCACCAACCACGCAACAACCATAAAAAATAACAATGGTGAACATTCGGTGCAAGTGGACATCGAATAAGAGAACCGAACACCAAAAATGACACAAACACGAAATTACTCCATGGAACACTAAACGTAGCCGTCAGCAGTCACAAAATCCGCGAATAGTTCGAAGTACGGTACATTTGTATCAAACTTAAAATGTAAATAAACGTGAATTTAAAGAAATTTTGAAATTAAAATTGATTTAAAAATCCAAATTTAAAACACAATATAAATATACACTTAGTTTTCTGTGACGTCACTCGCGCCATTCGTAAACTAATGTATTCGCTTCAACTAAAGTCTAAAATTATATCCGTAAAAAGTACTTTAAAAAGCTTTCCTTAAATTTATGAGTCGAATCATTTATATTTTGGAAAGAAAGAATACATTTTTTTAATAAATAATAACCTAAAATAGACGTCCATTGGATGTGAAAATACTACTAAAGGCGTACTAAAATATAAGGCTCCATGACAAAACAGCGCAGGACAAAATGGCGCAGGACAAAATAGCGCAGACAAAATAGCGCAAGACAAAATAGCGCAAGGACAAAATAGCGCAAGGACAAAATAGCGCAGGACAAAATAGCGCAAGATCAAAATATTCTAGTGTTCTATTTAATATAAAACAAAATTTAATTGATTTACCTAACCTGTGCCTTGTGCAACATGCAATGGCACCAGGCCGTACAGGTTAGGTAAATTGGTTGTTTTTTTTATTTCAATTAGAATACTTACAAGGAAAAACTAGGGCAAACGAACAAGAAATGTTTTTTAATGTAATTCCTTGAAATAATGCGTAACGAATACTGTTTCGGCGACGCCTATGTATTAAATGTTTGGACTGTAGCACCGTCTCTCTAACATTTTATTCGTATGGTCTGACCGACCCCTGTTACCTAATCTATGGTGAACTACGATTCATCTCTTTTATTATTGAATAATTCGGTTTCCTTGGATATAGGTATTTGACTTTTATTTTGAAATAGCAGTCATTTAAATATGGAATTCATTCAATCACAAAAAGGCAGAGATATTTTAATATTTGAAAGCTAGCGCTACAGGTTAGATAGAGTCAATGTTGATGAATCAAAATCATGGAGATGCATTAAGGGATGGTGTAAAGGACGTGTGAAGACAATTACAGAGACTCCAAAGATTATAACTATGCATAACCATGCACCTGATATAGAGGATAATAATGCCCGTACTGTAGTAAATAAAATTAGAGAAAAAGCAAACCAAACACGAGTTAAGGCTAGAGAAGTAATTCAAGGAATGTCTCTGCTCGCATCATCTTCACTGCCGAAATATACGTCTCTACAAAAAAATATTCATCGCCAAAGGAATAAATGTATATTACATTACACTAATTACAGATCGTTACGTGAATTAATAATTCCAGAAGATCTACAAGTTACAACTAGAGCAAAACATATGCTTCTATGGGATTCTGGTGTCAAAGACCCTAAGAGAATGATAATTTTTGGGACAAGGGAAAATGTAAATCTCTTACAAAAATACGAAAATTGATTTGCAGACGGTACATTCAAAGTTGCTCCAGAATTTTTTACCCAAGTATTTACTTTACATGCGTTGATCGACAACAGAGCAATTCCTTTAATTTATGCTTTTTTATTGAATAAATCCGAAGACACTTGTGTAAGATTTTTTCGAACAATCAAAGAGATTGAACCAAATTTAACACCAGTTACAATGATGCTCGATTTTGAAGAAGCGATATGTAATGCAGCCGCTTCTGTTTTTCCTAATTTGAAGATTATTGGTTGTTTGTTTCATTTGGGACAAAGCTTGTGGAGAAAAATTCAAAAATTGCATTTAACGAAAACTTATAGAGAAAACGAACAATTTCGTATTAATGCTAAAATGATATTAGCGTTATGTTTTGTTCCTCCAAGAGAAGTGGCTTCTGTTTTTGACGTTCTCTCTGAAATATGTGTGCCAGATTTACGACCTCTTTTGACTTATTGGTTAAGTTAGGAACGCGCGAAGTTTCTCTTTTTCCAATTACCCACTGGAATATGTGGGATCGAGTTTTAATGGATCTTCCGAGAACGAATAATTCAGTAGAAGCATGGCATAATGCATTTCAAAAAACTTTAGACTGTCATCGTCCATCAATGTTTAAATTAGTTAGTCAAATTAGAAGAGAAATTGATTATTACGAAATTATCATACAACGTTTTAATAACGGCGAGCGGAGACCAGAAGCTTCTAAAAAGAAATATATTACAGTAAACCGAAAAATAAAAGCACTGATAAAGACTTGGGGCACTGTATCATCGCTGGATTATCTAAGAAATATTGCTCCTCTACTTAGTATTTAGTCTGAATTTTTGTGGTTTGTTTGACTAAGTGTATGCTTGCGTACCTTTATAATTTGTTATTAGACATCTTGTAAAATTTTCATTTAAATTAATACACTGATATTATTTTATTTGATATAAAAAGAATAAAATTATAAAAAATCTGACTTATTACTAACTTAAACTTTAGAACTGTATGCTAATATTGTAAATTAAAATAGTGGTAGTAATTATAGTTGAGCACTATTTTTCTCCTTGCCTTTTGTCCTTACGCTATTTTGTTCTGCGCTATTTTGTCTGCGCTATTTTGTCTTTGCGTTATTTTGTCTTTGCGCTATTTTGTCTTTGCGCTGTTTTGTCCTTGCGCTATTTTGTCCTGCGCTATTATTTTGTCCTTGCGCTATTTTGTCCTGCGCTATTTTGTCCTTGCGCTATTTTGTCTGCGCTATTTTGTCCTGCGCCATTTTGTCCTGCGCTGTTTTGTCATGGAGCCAAAATATAAACCTATGTCCAAAAAAAAACGTCAACTGGGTATCGATATGCAGCTGTCTAATTAATGTTCTTAAACGGACGTACACTGGACGTCCGAATAAGGCTATGGACGTTCTGACCCTCAAATGGATCTAAAATGAACGTCCATTGGACTATGTGTGCTGTCTGGGTGGCGATGAATAGTAATTTGAAGAAAGTGTAGAAGATGGTCGTGAAATGGATGGGGCATAATTGTGATCTGAAGATGGATAGCATTCATACGATTCTGAAGAAGAGTATGCTTGTGAAACTTGGGAGTCTGGTTGTGCAACAGCAGAAAGTTGTTGTGTAAAAGTAGTAAAAGCAGGTTGTTCGGTACTGATCATGGTTCTGTTGTATAAGTAAGACATCTGATTTGTGCGAGAAGGATGCTGTTGAGGAAGATTATTAGTGGGATACTGTTGCTGCGATGGTTTCTCTATATGCCTCAGGGTATCCCTGAACAACAATTTATCAATTTTTCACCAACTAACTGCCCATAAACATGGCATAGGCTATGTTTTGGTTTTTCAGTGTTTAAAAGTGTTTTTAGTATCTTCATCCACACGCTTTTCAGCTACATCCACAGTCCACACCCTTCCTGTATTTATTTTTGGCAGTATGTTGGTGAATTGTGTTTGTGAAGTGGTATTACTTAGCCCTGCTTGTGTATTTGGATTAAAAGTTTCAGTAGACATGTCTGACTCATTGGTTTCATCATGGATTTCGTCAGCGGTGGCAAACGGTTCAGTTTCTTCGCAGATATTCTCAGTATTGTCATCTTCCATGGTGTTCAAATTTTCCAACTCCTAGAAGAAAACACATTGTTAATTTATTCAAAAAAGTTATATTCTATATTTTTTTGCAGATGCCAAAAACTTCGCAAATAGCCAACGACTTTCATACAAAATGGAATTTTCCTCACTGCCTAGGGGCGTTAGACGGTAAACATGTACTTATCCAGTCGCCAATGAACAGTGAAACATAATTTTGCAATTACAAGCACACCTTTAGTGTAGTTTGGATGTCAAGGTCGTATCAGCGACGGTGGTGTGTTTCGTAATACCATTTTATTTGAAGAAAATGCTTTGATGATTCCGGGAGATAAACTACTATCTAATTACATTTATACACCTTATCCATATGTATTCGTCGCAGACGATGCTTTTGTTTTCGGGACCCATTTATTAAAACCATACCACGGACTTCATGAAAAAGGCAGCGATGAAATAATTTTTAATTATCGCTTATCACGTGCTCGACGTATTGTTGAAAATGTATTTGAGATAATAGCATCGGTTTACAGAGTTTTTAGAGTACCCATGTTACTTGAACCAGAAAAGTATTGAAGATAGTCATGTCATGTCCCTTGCTACACATTTATTTAAGAAAAAGTAAAAATTCTGCCACACTTTATTCACCATCAGGTTTTTTTGATGCGGAATAGGACGGTCAAATTTTGCCTGGCACGTGGCGTCACGATAACCAAAACAGCTCATCTTTCCTGCCACTCAAAAAGTTACCAAAAAAAAACTGGCCGTGAAGCTCAAGAAATACGAAAAGAATTTTACAAATATTTTAAAACAACAGGAAAGGTCCCCTGGCAGTACAGTTATTGTGTAAGTCTCATAATACTAATAATAATTAAAATAATTATTAAAAATTTATATTTATACTTACTTCTGTATTTTGGGCTATTTCTGGGTTCACGTATGTCGTGTAAAAATCTGGTCATTTTTTTGAACGCAAACCATGTAGGCCTACAAACTTCTACGGTGCTGGATCCAGTTCCAGATGTAGCCTTAACTTATTTAACGAGAGACCGAAATGTGGCCATTAGGGAATCTTTTTTTTTTCTTTAGTTCATTTATAGTACACTGGACAGCCATCCAAATAACCAGCTCATTTTCAAAAAAAAATCAAGAAACTGCAACAAAATGTCATTTGTCCTCTCCATTTCAATTTTTATTTAAAAAACATAAACAAACCGTCTGTACGCTTCTACTAGGTCTTGAAAACTAAATGAATAGTCGCAGTAAAAGCCAATTATTTGTGCATTTCGTCAGAGCGCCTCTACAAGTATAGACAAGTATGTACTTGGCAAGTTGTACGAATAATCATGATCCCTTTTACTCTGGCCATTTTTACCGACCACAAATGGAAAACCAACGAGTGACACATAATTGAACAAGTAACCCACTCACACGACATGGCAAATATACGCAAGTAATGATTATTCGCCAAGTACACGAGTCGTTTAAGCCCGGCTTAAGATTTTATTTCATGTTTTTTTATTTCAAGTAATAAATATTTATTTTGTTTGAAGAAGGGTTTATTTTATTTATTTATTTATTTATTTGTAAACTAAATGTTATATTAATATTGTTTTATTTTGTTTGAATCTAAAAAACTAGGTTTATTTTATTTGTGAACTAGGTAGTTAATATATCCTTAAGTTAGTATTAAGTGTTAATTTTCAAATTTTTATTTGCATTAATAAAAAAAAACAAGTTTATTAACCGGGTTTATTTTATTTTGAATGTTTTAATAAAAACCAAATTTGTTGTCTAAATACAATTACACAGATATATTGTACCTAAATAATCACAAATGTAACTGCTAAATAGTTACGAAAGCCAAATCCCACATCATTCCCTTCAAACGTATCATCAACATTATCATTTCTTTCAAAATTTGGTTGAATCTGATTGACAACTTATTCCAAATCTTCTTGTACTCCCAGTGTTAAATTGTGTAGAACACAGCAAGCCCGAATAGAGTGACATATATTTGTTGTTTCTTAATTTTAGGTGATATAACTGCCTAAATATTTGTTTAAGGAGTCCAAATGTATGTTCTATAATGACTCTGACATGACTTAATTTTTTATTGAATTTTTTCTGTCCTTCATTTAAGTTACCACTGTTTTGATAAGGTGTCAATAGGTTTCTTAAACATGGGTAGGCACTTTCACCTAAAATATAGTCATACCCACATTTCTCAGCAAGTGTGTCCTTAATGGTGGAATTTCGGAAGACTCTTGAATCATGGACAGACCCTGAAAATCCAATAAAAATGTCCCTTATGCACCTTTCTGAGTCACATACTGCCTGTACCTAGAATTGATAAAATACTTTTTTGTTATAAATATATATATATATTGTAATGATTTCATCATCACTCTGTATAAATGTTTTGTATAATTTAGATGGTTATTTATAAATATTGTTCAGGTCAACTATTAGAAACATTTTACGCTCCATGGTAGTTAAATCTACATCATTCAATGTCAATTTGATAATTTATAAATGTTTATTAAGAAATCGTCGATCGTAGTTTGCAAAATCACACTGTGTATTTAAAGCATGAACCACTTTGTATATAAAATAGTCACAAAACAAAGAGACATATGAAATGTCATAAAATTACGTTAGCAACAAATCAGATTCTGCATTCTGAAATCTTTTTGACAACCAATCAAAATTACAGGTATACATTGAAATTTGAATTATGAGAAACACTTAAATTAGAATTTACACAACCATTAATAATTTTGTACATACTATCGCTGTAAAATATTTATTTATACGTAAAAATAACATTCACGTCAATAAAATAATAATATCTAAGAAAAATACGTTTGACAGAAAAATATCATAACCGTGATTGGTTAGTTATAAAAAAAGTGAGAGCTTGAAAAAAAAAGGTTGCTAGGAGGTTGTTGACCGGCGGATTGGACCGGATGACAAAAAAAAAAGGTTTTGGTAGAAAATTTTGCGAATTAATTAAATTAAAGCATATTGGAGCAATTAAAAGGTGCTTAAAAAAGTTGAATCTAATGTACTGGAAGCACTAGTACAAATAACACAGTCAGAAGCTATAATTTGGTGAGATAAATCTATTAACTATTTACCTTGTCAGGGTCCCGTATGTGTTATCGCATACCGTTATAATAGTCACATCTTGCCACTGTGCACATAAAGCCGACTTTCGTGTGCATGAAAATACATTGCTGCATCCTATAAGAAAAATAATATTTGATCTTTAGACGTTATATTCTATTCACGTGAATTTATGGTAGGAATTTAGAAGTTAATTCAGAAGGCGTTTTTCAGGCTGAACGCATCTAGCGTTCAGTTGAAATTAGTAAATCTCCAAAATAAAACAGAGACTGTCTATAATTTGGTATCATCATTCGAATTAGGGTGATATAAGTTCATTGAATATATTTTAAAATAATATACCCGCATATTAGTAAATAAATATACTGTATGTTAAAATTAATACTTACCAATTACATAAAATTATTCGAATAATTTTCACAAGTGCACTCACGGTGTTAAAAGGTCTCCATTTCGTAATAGTTATTTAACACGTAATATACATTGATACCAACATTCGAACGGAATTAGAATCTACCGTGAGTGAAACTGATTTGGTAATAGATTTAAGGTGGTAGTTAATCTTTTTTTTTTTGCATTTTATGATAATATTATATGTCCATTTACATCCAAATCATTATTATAGTTGTTGTGTTCTGATTCGTGTTTCATTATATAAAAAGATTTACAACTAAATAACAATTTAAAAAAAAAATTTGGTTAAGACATCTATTGGTGGGTAGTAAAAGTTCATCACAGAAGAATAAGATAGATTTGCAGAATATAGCAGAACACCTGTCTGAGATTAGAATCTCTACTCTTCGACTAGCTACAGACCAGGCATAATAATAATAAAAAAAAAAAAAAATATTGAATAATAGTCCAGTCAAAGAAATTTAAAAAAAAAATAAAAAAAATAAATTCATATAAAACTCAGGACAAACTAACAATTGAAACCAAATAAATTAATTCCCATATATTATTAAATAAATCATTACAATTGGCGTACCCAACGTAGGGCACAGCTATATTAAAGCTAGGGCAAAGCTATATTAAAGCTATAGCAAAGCTATAAAAAAAAAATATTTAAATTATAACGTAAATACAATTTGTGACTATAATCTAGCTAAAAAAAAAAAAAACAAGTAAAATGGAAGGACAAGGTAAGACAATTTATGAATTGAAACTGGTAGAACTTAAGGAAGAGTTAGCTGCTAGAAATTTAGACACTAGTGGAAATAAGATTATTTTATTGAAGAGACTACAAGAGGAAATGGAAGCAGAAGGTTTGAACATAGAGACATACAGATTTAAAACAGATGTAGAGGAAAATGACAGTGAAGAGAAGAAAGAAGAACGGGAGATCGAGAACAAAGGAGAAGGAGATAAAAGTAAAGAAATGCCAGAATATATGAGTATTTTATTTGCGAAATTAGAGAGCATGGATCAAAATATAGAAAAACAAAATCAGAATATAGAAAAACAAAATCAGAACATGGAGAAACAAAATCAGAATATAGAAAAACAGAAACAAGAAAGAAGACAAGAAATGGAAAAACTAAATCAGAATATAGAAAAACAGAATCAAGAAAGAAGACAAGAAACACAAAGAATGCTGGATGAAATTAAAATGATCAGAGAAGATGTCAGAAAAGAAATTAAGACAGAAATTTCAAGACTGGAAAAAGATGTACAAGTTACAAACACAAGAATAGACAAACAAGAAAAACAATTAAATGAGAAGATAGGAAAAACAGAAACTGCAATACAAAAATGTGAGAAAAATATCAAAGATCTAGAAAGAAATATGATGAGCAACCATAAAGAGATAGAATTTGTTCGAAATGAAGTTAAAGAGGGAATTCAATTAAATTTGGGAATAGCAGAGGAAGAAATGAAGATATGTGAAAAGAAACTACTAATGGACATGGAAAATAAATTGAAGAAAACCGAAGAAAAGTGGAAAGAGTGGGAAACAAGGCATAGAAATCAAAAACGATTAAATAATGAAAAATTTATAGATGGCGACATGACAGAAGAGATTGAAGGAATGAAACAAAAAGGAGAAAGGTTAACGAAAGAAATTGAAGAGATTAGAAGAAAGACAGAAGAAGAACTAATGGAAATAAAACGCAGAAAGGAGAAAGAATTTGAACAAATTAATTTAGAGAACAGGGGGCAGGTAATAGTCACACATTGTAGAAATGAGAGTAATAGTAATATAAAATTTGACGGGGATATTAAAAAAGTACATCCCATAGTTTTTTGTAAGATAATAAAGGATAGAGTAAATGTAAATATAGAAAGGGAAGATTTCAAAGAAATATTACGAAACAAGTTAACTGGTATAGCTTTAATTTGGTTTTCTAGCAATGAAATCAACATAAACAATTTTGACGATTTTGAAAGAATGTTCTTAAGTTATTTTTGGGGTAGTGTAAAACAGTCAGAAATAAGAGAGAAATTACATTTTGGCAAATTTGACGAAAATAGAAATTATAGTGCACATTTGTATGCTATGCAAATTTACACACCGGTACAATATTTAGAACCGAAAATTATGGAAGAGGAAGTAGTTACTCTCTTATCTCGGCATTTCAGACATGAAATAAATGATGCAATTGCTATACAAGGTATTAGAACTATGGACAATTTTATTAAATATCTTATGAGGGTTGAAAGAAGTACCAATAAAGCAAAATTTATTAACAATAACAAAAATACTACAACTTATGCAAACAAAAATACACAAAATCATAATAACTGGTCTAATAATAACAATAGTAACTACAATAACTTGCTAAATAGACAAAATAACTCTTATTATCAAAATAGAAATCAAAATTATACTAATTATAGAGGTAATCAAAATAATTATCAAAATCAAAGTAGATACAATAATAACTACAATCAAAACTACAATCCCAATTATAGTAACCAAAACAATAATAATAGGAATAACACAAACAGTTATTATAATCGTAATGTCCAAAATAACAATTTTTCTCAAAATAGACCACAAAACGAAACAAGTCTGCCACAAAGAAGAGTTTATTTTCAAAGTATAAGCAGGGAAAACTCTAGTGACAGTTCAGACACTAGAAACAGATCAGAACAAGTGACAAATAATACTGATTTGAGTGGAAATCAGGAACCTAATGTAATTTCTTCAGATTCCCATTTTTAGATAGGCACTTTCCGAATAATAAAAATTTCAATGTATGCAAGTATGAACACTACAGAGAATTTATAAAAGTTGATGATAAATCAGATTTATCTGAAACATCAGAATTAATAAATATTAAAGCTAATTTGGGTAAAAATGTAATTAATATAATAGTAGATACGGGAAGTGAAGCCAGTTTAATAAATCAACATATTATTAATAAATTTCCAGAACTATGTAAAAATATTTTCAAAATTCCAAAGGTTAATATTCTTGGCGTTAATAACAGAAAACTTTGTGAAGTCAATCAAATTGTAAACATAGATATTTATTTAAATAATGAAATAATATCACTAGACTTATTAATTTTACCTAATTTACAATGCGACATAATAATAGGTTATGATCAACTTAATAAATATCAAGCTGTCATAGATTTTGAAAATAAAAAGCTTAAAATTAATAACATATGTGTAAGTTTTGAATTAAATAATAACCTTAACAAAGATGAATCTATAAAAAGACAATTGTGTATAACCAATCAAATCGAGAATGATTTAATGTACAATGAAAATATTAATGAATTTAATGATGCACATAAAGAAAATATGGCATATTATGATTATGAAGAGTTTAATTATGAAGAAATAGAATTGAAATGTCCTAAAAATAAGGAACATTTAATAAGAATGTTAGTAAAAGAGTATATAGAACTTTTTAATAATGATTCTCGAGTTGCCAAAGATTATACACATAGTTTTGAAGTAAAAAACATTGAAGGTTTCAAAAATAAAACATACCCTGTACCATATCATCTTAAAAATGATATTAAACTTGAACTTAAAAATTTATTACAACAAAATATAATACAATATTCAGATACACCATACATTAATTCATTAGTAATTGTTAAAAAGAAAAATGGTCAGATTAGAATTTGTCTAGATAGTCGTACTATAAATAAATATTCGATTAAACAATATGAACAACCTATAAATTCAAACAACTTATTAGGAAGAATAAGCAATGCAAAAATATTTTCTAAACTAGATCTTAAACATAGTTTTTGGCTAATTCCACTTCATGTAGATTGTCAAAAATACACAGGATTCTCTGTAGATGGTCAAATCTTTTCTTTTAAAGTAGTCCCATTCGGATTACAAAGTGCTTCTGCTGCGTTAGTTCGTTGTTTAAACAAAATCTTGGGACAATATCAAAACTTTGCGATAAACTATATTGACGATATTCTTATCTTCAGTGAAAACGAGGAACTGCACCTGGAACATATTAGAATAATTTTAAAAGCGTTAGATAATGCAGGATTAAAGTTAAACATAGATAAGTCAGAATTTTATCAATCAGAAACAATTTTTCTTGGTTTTAAGATAGATAAACATGGTATAACTATGGATCCTAAGAGATTAGATGTTATTGAATCTTATAAAACACCTAATAATTTAAAGAGTTTGAGAAGTTTCTTAGGAATGATTAACTATTTTAAAAGATTGTTGCCAAATCTGACAGAATTAGAGTTACCATTATTAAATTTGTTAAAGAAAGGTGTAAAATGGTGTTGGAATAGTGAACATGAACTTGCTTTTAAAAAGGTAAAACATGCTTTTTTACAAAATATTAAAACATTTCATGCTGATTTTAATTTAACATTTATACTGAGATGTGATGCTAGTATGTACAGATTAGCTGGTACATTATTACAAGTACAAGAAGGGATAGAAGTACCTATTTCTTTTGTATCGAGGAAAACAAAACCACATGAACAAAAATATGGTAGTAGTGAGTTAGAGATATCCGCAATAATATATTCGATTGAGAAATTAAAATTTTATTTAGTAGGTAGAAAATTCATTTTAGAAACGGATAATAGTGGTCTAATATCTTTATTAAATAATAAATTCAATAATAGCAGAATATTTCGTTGGAGTATTTTGTTACAAGAGTATGATTTTGAAATTAGACATGTTAAGGGAATTTTAAATGTTGTGTCCGATGCAATCTCTCGAATGGATGGGTACAATAAGACACTAAAACAGGTTAAAACTGGTCTGAACATATTATATAATGATAATTCAGTATTTTCTCTTAATAGCATAATACAAGATCAAAATTTACTTGATATTAAAACAAAACAAAAATCATTATATAATGGACAAACATATTTTAGAAAGTCACAAGAAAATGAGTTATACGTAATCACAAAAACACTTGCTTTAGAAATTTTACATCAATTACATATCATGTATCATCATCCAGGAAGTAGAAAACTTTGGCTATTATTTAGGGAAACATTCATTACTTCAAATGATTATAAACTTGCGAAAAACATAACGACTACTTGTTCATTATGTCAAGTTTCAAAAGATAAAAACCGACATAACGAAAATATTGCAAAAACAATATTACCAGTTGCTCCTTTACACATTATCTCTATAGATTTTATTTCAAATTTAGTTAAAACAGATAATGGTAACAAACACATTTTTGTCATACTAGATATTTTTTCAAAATATGTACAATTATACGCTTGCAAACACACAAACACAAACACAGTCAAAACATGCATAAATAAATTTATAAATGAAGTAGGCTTACCATCATATTGTATCCTGGACAATGCATCGTACTTTTCAAATCAACGTATCATATCATTTTTCAATAGTCAAAACATCATTCCAAATTTCATTAGTTTTAGAAATCCTAGAGCAAATCCAACAGAAAGGTACATAAAGGAAATAATTCGGTATCTTCGTATATTAGTTGAAAACGAACATTTCTTGTGGGACACAAAATTAATGGAAATATCAGAATTCTTGAACCATACTCCAAATACTGTAACGGAAATTAGTCCACATCTACTAATTAATTCTTCACCAATTAACAGACCATGGATTTGTGAAAATATTCTCGATTATCAAAATCTTATTTTCAAAGTAGGACAGAAACTTCAACGTAATGCACACAGATACCTAAAAAGGAAAAATAAAAGTATTAAAAATAAAGTTAAATTTAATAAAGGGGACATGGTTATTGTAAAGTCTCTGCGTGTTCCTAATCCACGGAAAAGAATATCTAAAAAATTACTATTTCCATTAGAAGGACCTTACATAATTGAAAATGAACACGCAGTCAACTCATACATTTTAAAAGATCCTTTAACTAACCGAATTAGGGGAATTTTTAACATTACACAGATTTATTTGTTTAAAGATCCAAACATATTACATGATAACTAGCAATAAGTAAAGAGAACAAGATTTTATTTGTAAATTATTTTAGCAAAATAATTTAAAAATAAAATGGGGCAATTGTAATGATTTCATCATCACTCTGTATAAATGTTTTGTATAATTTAGATGGTTATTTATAAATATTGTTCAGGTCAACTATTAGAAACATTTTACGCTCCATGGTAGTTAAATCTACATCATTCAATGTCAATTTGATAATTTATAAATGTTTATTAAGAAATCGTCGATCGTAGTTTGCAAAATCACACTGTGTATTTAAAGCATGAACCACTTTGTATATAAAATAGTCACAAAACAAAGAGACATATGAAATGTCATAAAATTACGTTAGCAACAAATCAGATTCTGCATTCTGAAATCTTTTTGACAACCAATCAAAATTACAGGTATACATTGAAATTTGAATTATGAGAAACACTTAAATTAGAATTTACACAACCATTAATAATTTTGTACATACTATCGCTGTAAAATATTTATTTATACGTAAAAATAACATTCACGTCAATAAAATAATAATATCTAAGAAAAATACGTTTGACAGAAAAATATCATAACCGTGATTGGTTAGTTATAAAAAAAGTGAGAGCTTGAAAAAAAAAGGTTGCTAGGAGGTTGTTGACCGGCGGATTGGACCGGATGACAAAAAAAAAGGTTTTGGTAGAAAATTTTGCGAATTAATTAAATTAAAGCATATTGGAGCAATTAAAAGGTGCTTAAAAAAGTTGAATCTAATGTACTGGAAGCACTAGTACAAATAACACAGTCAGAAGCTATAATTTGGTGAGATAAATCTATTAACTATTTACCTTGTCAGGGTCCCGTATGTGTTATCGCATACCGTTATAATAGTCACATCTTGCCACTGTGCACATAAAGCCGACTTTCGTGTGCATGAAAATACATTGCTGCATCCTATAAGAAAAATAATATTTGATCTTTAGACGTTATATTCTATTCACGTGAATTTATGGTAGGAATTTAGAAGTTAATTCAGAAGGCGTTTTTCAGGCTGAACGCATCTAGCGTTCAGTTGAAATTAGTAAATCTCCAAAATAAAACAGAGACTGTCTATAATTTGGTATCATCATTCGAATTAGGGTGATATAAGTTCATTGAATATATTTTAAAATAATATACTCGCATATTAGTAAATAAATATACTGTATGTTAAAATTAATACTTACCAATTACATAAAATTATTCGAATAATTTTCACAAGTGCACTCACGGTGTTAAAAGGTCTCCATTTCGTAATAGTTATTTAACACGTAATATACATTGATACCAACATTCGAACGGAATTAGAATCTACCGTGAGTGAAACTGATTTGGTAATAGATTTAAGGTGGTAGTTAATCTTTTTTTTTTTTTTGCATTTTATGATAATATATGTCCATTTACATCCAAATCATTATTATAGTTGTTGTGTTCTGATTCGTGTTTCATTATATAAAAAGATTTACAACTAAATAACAATTTAAAAAAAAAATTTGGTTAAGACATCTATTGGTGGGTAGTAAAAGTTCATCACAGAAGAATAAGATAGATTTGCAGAATATAGCAGAACACCTGTCTGAGATTAGAATCTCTACTCTTCGACTAGCTACAGACCAGGCATAATAATAATAAAAAAAAAAATATTGAATAATAGTCCAGTCAAAGAAATTTAAAAAAAAAAATAAAAAAAATAAATTTATATAAAACTCAGGACAAACTAACAATTGAAACCAAATAAATTAATTCCCATATATTATTAAATAAATCATTACAATATATATATATATATATAAAAGCCAAAAATGGCTTAGTCTTTGCCGACTAGTTAGAAAATAAACTAAGGAATCTTGGGATTTTCAGCAAAAATCTAACAATTGTGTACTCTTTTAAGTATTTATTCCAAGCTTTCGAACATGATTATGTTCATCTTCAGGGAGCTACAATATTAATTTTTACAGAGGTTATAAGAAACAATTTTGAAAAAACATATACTTACAACTCAGTGAGAATCGTTGCGTACATGTGGTGTTATATTAATAAAAAATTTACGGTACATCACAAAACAAGATAAAAATGGTTGATAACAATCATGTTAGCCAAAAAGTTTATATTTTTAATTTTACGTTAGGGCACATGGTCAAATTTTTAAAATAATTAATAAAATTCACATCTAACACCGTTCGGTACTAGAAACGAAAATGAAACTTTTTTATGTTACTATTTGAACTATTTTTAGCGTGGGTACAAAGAGTCAGTTGTCATATGCCTGTCAACCGTCAGTCAAACAGTAGGAAAAAGAAGAAACCGTCAATGGCCTATGTCACCTAAGCACTAACAGTTCAACATCTCTGATACTGCCAAACTGATAGTTGAGAGTCATATGATGAAATAAATTATTTAAATATTATATTTTATATATTAAATGTCAGAAATCATTGCAAGAAGGTATTACGGATAAAATTATGATTTGTATTTCAAGATGTCACTAATCCTATAAGCGACGTCACCCTCTGAGTGAACCATCCCAACGCACTAGGCTAAAAGGTTGTCATCCCCCTTGCCCGGGTTGGAACGGAGCACTCACCTGACGATATCACGAACAGGGCCAGTGCATTTAGTTTTAATGCAAGTTTGTAAAATTGGAAAAAAAAAACCAACTATGCAATAACAATTGACATTTTGAACAATGTTAAGTATTGGGAAAAATACTCAAAAGGTACAAAGAAAAACGGATGAAATTATGATTTGATAACAAAACATGTCACAAGCCTGTTGGTGGTGTCACCAGCTGAGCAGGAACCAAAACACTCAAAAAGAGAGTTAAAGTCCCCCCTCAGCTATTCTGTCACCACCCACAGGACAAGTGCATTTGGAGATGACTAAAAAGTGAAATTTTAACATTGGGGCCTATACATCAGAAATTCCTGACATGTCTCCACTAACAACACCGTGTTTGTCAACATGTAACAGATATGAGAATATTTCACTAAGGTGTTTGATATCTGTTCTTTTATTAATGCAGTTTTCATTTTGATAGATATGTGCCATTTCTAAAAGACAGTTTCTAGAAATGGCACATATCTATCAAAATGAAAACTGCATTAATAAAAGAACAGATATCAAACACCTTAGTGAAATATTCTTATATCTGTTACATGTTGACAAACACGGTGTTGTTAGTGGAGACATGTCAGGAATTTCTGATGTATAGGCCCCAATGTTAAAATTTCACTTTTTAGTCATCTCCAAATGCACTTGTCCTGTGGGTGGTGACAGAATAGCTGGTGACACCACCAACAGGCTTGTGACATGTTTTGTTATCAAATCATAATTTCATCCGTTTTTCTTTGTACCTTTTGAGTATTTTTCCCAATACTTAACATTGTTCAAAATGTCAATTGTTATTGCATAGTTGGTTTTTTTTTTCCAATTTTACAAACTTGCATTAAAACTAAATGCACTGGCCCTGTTCGTGATATCGTCAGGTGAGTGCTCCGTTCCAACCCGGGCAAGGGGGATGACAACCTTTTAGCCTAGTGCGTTGGGATGGTTCACTCAGAGGGTGACGTCGCTTATAGGATTAGTGACATCTTGAAATACAAATCATAATTTTATCCGTAATACCTTCTTGCAATGATTTCTGACATTTAATATATAAAATATAATATTTAAATAATTTATTTCATCATATGACTCTCAACTATCAGTTTGGCAGTATCAGAGATGTTGAACTGTTAGTGCTTAGGTGACATAGGCCATTGACGGTTTCTTCTTTTTCCTACTGTTTGACTGACGGTTGACAGGCATATGACAACTGACTCTTTGTACCCACGCTAAAAATAGTTCAAATAGTAACATAAAAAAGTTTCATTTTCGTTTCTAGTACCGAACGGTGTTAGATGTGAATTTTATTAATTATTTTAAAAATTTGACCATGTGCCCTAACGTAAAATTAAAAATATAAACTTTTTGGCTAACATGATTGTTATCAACCATTTTTATCTTGTTTTGTGATGTACCGTAAATTTTTTATTAATATAACACCACATGTACGCAACGATTCTCACTGAGTTGTAAGTATATGTTTTTTCAAAATTGTTTCTTATAACCTCTGTAAAAATTAATATTGTAGCTCCCTGAAGATGAACATAATCATGTTCGAAAGCTTGGAATAAATACTTAAAAGAGTACACAATTGTTAGATTTTTGCTGAAAATCCCAAGATTCCTTAGTTTATATATATATATATATATATATATATAATCTATGATTTTATGAACTTACATGGACTGAAAAATACTGTTTCTGCACGAGTCAGGATCATCAATTCTGATGTGGGTGCCATCAATATACAACAAGACATTTGGAAATCTCATTTCAAAAAATTCTCTTTTTATTCCCTCCTATTCTGCATGTGTTGGCCAAGTAATTATGGCAGGCGATTTTGAGCTTAAAAATAGGCTTACATCTTTAACAAGTGTATGCAATGTATTTACTGCAATGTTAAACCTATCACTTACGTCTCTAAAAGACGCTGCTTCATGTGATGCAAACCAACAAAAAACTAGAACGTATTTTTGGGGACGTAACCTTAAAAAACCGGTATCTACTTGGGGATAATAAGAACTGTTTTCAAATTCCTGGGCAAGTTGCTGAACAATTTGCCTCGGGACTTTAAAATGCTCTACAAATTCCTTGTCTGTATACAAGGGCACAGTATTTTAAAAATACAATTCATTCTTTGGGTGATGTAGAACTTCAGGAATTAATAACTCAATGATTCAGTATCATTATTAGATGATGATGAGGATTTCTTGTTTAGTTTTTCAACTAAACAAGAAATCTTAAAACCAATTTCAATTACATAATTTAAAATATACATTACTTCTGTAATATCCATTTTTAAGTTCGACAAAGTAAAGTCGTAGAATGCAGAACGTTTGATTTAAATACGAGATCTTAAAAAAAAAACAAAACTATCAAGCACTTATAAGTCCAAACACTAAATGAGGTTAGGAGTATCTTTATCATTTGTTGTTTTCCTGATGTTCCGATATGAATATGGTATGTGGTTTAAAAAAGAAGTACCTTTATACGCATGCGTGACAAAAAGTTCAGAAATTGTACCTACTCATGAGAAAGAACTGTTTGTACGGTTATATAATTGTTTTGGAATAATCCGATGACTGAACCAAAACACAGAATTCTACGTCATTTCCGATTCAGGATTGGTTTTAAAATAACCAAAACATTTTTATATGTGGGCATGCGCGAACGGTTCTCGAACTAGAACCAAAACAAACCTATTATGATGACAATTTAAATCCCCTGCTACCATAAATGGTTTTTCTAAGCTATTAAAAAATTCTGTCCATTCTCTCTCAGATATACATATTTAGTCTCGGTTTTGCATAAGGTGAGTAAATATTTATTTTTGTTAATTTATTTATTTTTACACATAAAGATGTACATAATACATCTCTATTATTATAAATTTGTTTTGTGTAATGAGTAATTAAATAGTTTCACAGTAGTATTAATAATTATATTTCTTAAATTAACGTTTACAACAACAAATAAATGAAAATCAAAACCGTAATTATATCTCTGTGTGATATCTGATATCGACTGTCACTTCATTGACCGCCGTCCCCACATCACTTCCCAAATTCCTTTGCTGATAAGGATATCTACACGGCTATACCGGGTTGTCGCCTAACATTTGTTTTGAAAAATTGGAATGTCTACCCCCCCATAGCCATCATGCCTATCTAACCTAAAGAAATGGTAGCTACTAAAAGATATTTTTTAATTTGTTTTTAACCAAGTTTCACTTAGTAAACTTATGTATATTTTTATCAAATAGAAAATTTTCAAATGCCCCCTTGTTATAGTAAACTATTTCTCGGGGTTAAGGTTTTAAAATGAAGAAAATAAAACAATATTCAAAGAGGCTTTGTTTTGATTTGGGGCGTAATGCCAGCATTTTGGATTAGGGTGTGTACGCAAGATGACGGAAAAGTACCTATCTAATATCAAAGTTTTCTACTCTGACCAATTTTTGGGAAAAGTTGGCAATCTTTTGAACCACGTTTCTGCAGGACCATGTAATTTATTTATTGCTAAATTACATATATTATTATCGTCCCATTTATAAATACTAGAATGTTCATCAAGTTTTGACAGCCATTCATGAATATCATCGTGTAACGGATTAAAAGATAGTATGTCACTATCGTTAACGGACATTCCGAATTTTGAACGATATGGTGATTATATTTTAAGTTATTAAGAAGTTTTATCAAACCTGAATTCTGCAAAGTTGGTGAGATCGGAGATAATGGAGGCGTCATTGGTGACCTAGATCTCGAACTGAGAGATATACAAATTGAAAGAACTAGATCTAGAGGAACTAGAACTTGATCTAGACCTAACAGTAGAATGACGCTTTTTCTTATATTTCTTTTCTTACACTTTCTTTTACCCTTGGTATAATAAAAAAAGAAGACACTTTCACAATTAAAAACGAGATACAACAAAAAATAATGTTTTTTTTTTACTCTCCCGATTTTTTAATATCCGACTTCTGATGTAAACTATTTATTGGGGTTAAAGTTTTAAAATCAAGAAAATAAAACACCGATATCCAATTTTAAGTAATATTTTATCGTATATCGGCCACAGACCAAAAGCGAATAATACATATAAACTAGGGATGTCCGATATATACATCGATACATCGAAAATATCGATATTTTCGATTCGATACATCGACTTTACCCGATGCATCGAAAACTTTTGATGTTTCTCGATGCATCGATGTATTTTTATCGATGTATCGAATTTTTTTCCCTGTAGATGTACGTACTTATTCTATTCTTTCTGTAAAAATAATAGCTAATAAGTGTCAATACAATGCAGTCTATCAAATCAAATATGCAAATTAATATCAAATATGTGGCAACAATGCAAATAAATGCTACATTTAGAAACGTCAAAAATCAAAAGCGTCAAAAGTCAAATGGCAAGTCAAAAGCAACTTGTGAATATCGAACATTATATTAGTCACGTATTATGCAAGTAAAAGTAACGTGAACAAGTAAATCTCTATTGTTGATAATAGTGTCAAGTATATAATTATTTTATATGGCCTCTAGTTCGTTTAGTCGATTTTTTTCCATTCTCGCAAATAAAAATAATTTGAGGTTAAGAGCAAACTTTCGTTCACGGTTGAATAGTGTTGCGGCGTTGCCAGACTGTGGTAAATTTATTTTTTATCACCATAAATTAAAGAATTTAAATCATTTTTTGCGTGATTGATAAAAATACCCCTTTTGTTACAGATTTCAATATGGGCCCGCAGAAAAAGAGTTCTGCTTGGAACTATTTCAATAAAATTGATGACAAAACTGCTAAATGTAAAATTTGTCAGAGAATTATTAAGACCGCTGGCAATACAACCAACCTAATGGGCCATATTCGTAATCTTCATAAAGCTGTTTTCATACAAATAAGTACGGAAGCTAAGAAATCTAAGGCTAAAAGTAGCACTGTCTCAGTTTGTCCACAGCCCCAGCCTACTACTTCTAACCCTTCTCCTTGTACTTCCAAGTCTTTACCAGACGAAGCTCCTGTAATTTTAAGCGAGGTAGGCGAACCAATGGAAAATCCTCTTCTTACTAAAGAAGTGGAGAGCGATACAGAAATACCATTGAAGCGACAGAAACCAATTATCTCAGCCTTTGAAGAAATGTATTCTTTTACTCCAACGGGAAATAAAACGAAGAGAATTAATAATAGCATTCTATATATGATTTGTAAAGACAACCAACCATTCAGTATTGTCGACAATGAAGGATTTCGCCACCTATTGAAAGTTGATGCTCCCCAATACAAGATTCCCAGTAGAAGCAGTTTTATTCGATGGCTTGATAACAAGTATTATGTTCTATGGAAAATTTTCAAAGACAAATTGTCCTCTGTGGAACACATCACATTGACAACAGACATTTGCTCCGACAGTATGCAAATGCGCAGCTTCTTGGGTCTCACTGCACATTTTGGAGTGGTTACAGAACTAAATTCTGTAACTCTTGGTGTCTACGAACTAAGCAAACGCCACACATCCGAGTATTTATCTGAAATGCTTTTAAATACATGCAGAGAATGGGGTATAAATCCTGAAACCATATCAGCAGCTTTTACTCAAAGAAAACACATATCATGTTTTGCGCATACGCTAAATTTAGTGGCTTAAACGATTTTACATAATGATAAACTAAAAAACATAATTTCGAAGATGAAATTGCCAGTGATGAACTTCGTAAAGCTACAGCCGACGAAACAAAGCTCATCCAAGATATTTCAACTCGTTGGAATAGCACCTATTTTATGATAGAACGATTTTTAAAACTCCGCGTTCATGTGAATAAAATTGTTAATCGTCACAAAAATGCACCTCCTATGTTAAGTGGCTTGGAAATAAGTATTATTTCATCAATACTTCCACTGTTACGTCCATTTGAAGCTGCTACCAGGAGATCATTACACTACCAGTAATAAAATTATTCCCTTAATTCATTGTCTAGTTTCAAAAATAAAATCTTTCTGTAGACGAACTGGTAGCCAAAGAAGTTCAAAATATAATTTTGAAAGAGATAAGCAAGAGGATGTGAAAAGTAGAATATGTTTTGCCAATGGCTATCGCGACGATACTAGACCCGAGATTCAAAAAAATCCATTTTGCAGTTCCCATTGCCTGTGCCAATGCAGTTCAAAAAATCAAAGAAATTGTTAAAACTAATATCTCCCAAGAAATAATTGAAAAAGGCGATCTAAACGGATCAGATTCAGATAATTCTGATAAAGCAGAGGAGATATTCAGTCTCTGGAGTGACCATCATAAACTGGAAAAATAGTAGATCGGCGGAGGATGATTTGTCCGATGAAATATCAGTCTATTAAAAAACTCCCGTTGGCAGATTAAAAGAAAACCCGCTAGAAATTTGGAACGATTTGAAGGTACAATTTATTCAAAGTTGCATATAAGTATCTTACCATAGTCGCAACGTCGGTACCTTCCGAACGGTTGTTCTTAAAAGCGGGACAAACCCTTAATGAACAACGAAATAGGCTGAATAAGATTTTATTTTTACAAAGTTTAGATAAAAAATATTGGGACTTGGATCAGTAACCAACTTATATTTATTTTACATGTTTTGACTCCACTGTTATTGAGAAAAATGTTTCAGTTTTTTATGTTCAAAGTTTTGTTTATCTTTGTATCTATGTAATCTTTTAGTTTTAGAACATTTATTTTTGTTTTTATTTTTTTAGTTTTTAGTTTTTTTATATATGTTTAAAAATAAATATTACTAAGCTTATCTTTCTGTTTCGTTTTATTATTTGTTTAATATTATTATAAAAAGATGGTCGTTAAATCTAATATATTCCAGTATTTTATAAGTACGATGCATCAAAAACATCGATGTTTTGTATTCGATATATCGAAATGCATTGATGCATTTTGCCGATGCATCACATCGAAAAAAAACATCGATGTTTAAATTTGGTGGACATCCCTAATATAAACACAAACTGTCTCAACGAAGTCAGGTATACGTGTTCCTTTTTCAAGTGTTCATCCTAAAATAATAAGATCGTCTTTTCTTCCACTTGTGATTTTTACGGTCAGCGGCGTACGTAGCCGTTCACATGATGGATAATTGATCTTATATTATATTGTAAAATATTGAATTTAATGTTCTAAAAATGTATTTAATTTTTTTAATAAATTATCTTTCAAATTAGTGTCCTTTATGGATTCTTTATGATTTTGTAACAATTCTTTCATATCATTAACTATGATTTCACATATATTTTCTGCTTTTGTTTGTTGAGAAATATTGGAATTATTTGTAGTTTGAAAATTTGGATTATTTTTATAGTTCTCATAAACAGGTTGGGATTTTACCCTAGGATTTTATTAAATGTTTTTGTGTTCGTCTGAATACCCTGATGGCTGCAAGTTTCAATATGTTTGTTACCGCGTGGTTTTTTAATATAGCTTGTGAAATAAGTACTATTATTTTTATTTTTGATTGAGATTGCATAGTTTTTTCATTTTTATTGTTTGCTTCTGTATATGATATATTTTCTGTAACCATACTATATTTTATGGTTTTTTGGTCATGCGTATGTGTTCCTTTCTGTAGCAGCGTGATCGCCACTGCATAAAATACAAATGGGTTCACTAGTTTTTTGACAATTTTCATTGTCTTGATCCTCCCCGCAATGTCTACAACGCAATTTATCTTTACAAAATATGTAAAACGCACACTTACTTATACAGGTTACTAGATTTCATTTAATTTAAATGTTTCTCGTCTACGTCAAACCTAAGGCAGCAATTACTTGTTGAAAATCTAATAACAGCAATGACATTCATTGCCTCAGTACCTATCTTATTTATTTCTTGTTTTTACGTCAGTTACTACTGAGAATACCCTCTCACTCTCAGCATTGCTATGTGGTAGCGAGTTACAAATATTCGGTAATTTACAAATATTTTCAAATTCATAGTTATCTTTATTCATAAATAATACTTTTTCATCCTCATCAAATTAAAAAATATCTTTTTCCACTCTAAAGCTATTAGGTCACAATTAATGTCGTTAAGAGCCGAAAATTTTGTATACACTGGCTGATGATTTTGTGGTCTATCATATCTTAGTGCAGTTTTTGGCTTAAGAAAGCTTATACAATCAAAAAATGTATTATTTAGTAAGGAACGTTTTTGCATGTCATCTGCTGCCGTGATAAAAAAATCAAGACATGATTTTCTAACGGAAATTTGAATATCCTCCGGTAAACTTAAAAAAAAATTACACTCCGGTCCTAGATTAACATGTTCCAAGTTTTTAAAATTTTTTGGATTTTTGCATTCAACATTAGGATCGGTAGAATACTATTTATTCTTTTAAATAAAGGGAGCAAAAATGGAACAAAATATTATTGGATTCTTTGGATAGTTCGTGAACTAATACTTTTTTTAATTAAAAAGAGCATTAAACGTATTAAAATAATTTAGTATGCATTTTAAAAATAAGAGAATGGCCTTTGTACACATATTGCACACCTAGATCTAAAGAGGTATTAACTCAAAAAAGCACTTTTTTCAGAAAATGCGAAAAACTAATTACTGTGTCCCTGTGCATTGCAGTTTTTTGTATAGATTTATGGTTTTATATTATGCTGCTAAAAGAATGATATTGTAGGAATTTTGTGTTTTGATCATGTTTTGAGGCTGAAAATTGGATTTTTGTAGTTATTTCCCTATTGCTTAACAATGTATGGATAGTTGTTTCATTATTTTGAGTTGAGCCTGTGTTGATGAATTTAGTTTTTAGTTGGCTCTCTTTTGAAGAAGCAACATAAATTTAAAATGTAATAACATTTTGTCTTATTTATAATTAATCCAATTCATAGAGCGGTCTGTGACCATCACTAGGGGTATATTGGAGAATGATTTTAAGAAAACACTAGAAGTACGAAATCAAACAATATTTTTTATTAATAAAACTTCAAAAAAGTATAAAAGTATACTAACACAACCGAAAAACTTTTAGTAGATATTTTTTAAATACCTATTACAAGATTAAATAAAACAAAAATCTGAGTAGCTAAGCTGAGAAATAATAAACTTTAAACTTAAATGCTAATAATGGCACTTTGAGATCACCGTTATTGAATCTACAATTACTTATAAATAACTGCACAACTTTGGTATTTCACTTTTTTATCAGTACCATTTTTTGGTAAAATATTCTTTTTGATCTAATGGATAGTTAAAGACCTAAATATTTTAATAACAATAAAGCAGTTAATTATCATGCATTATCGACCAAAACGCCTTTATAATAAACATCATAGTACGATTTTGGAATAACGTTTTTATCAATCAATTCTTGTATGTCTTTTTTTTTTTTAGCTTCCGACAATGCAATTTTGTCAGTGTATGCCTGTGTTAGGCCAATTGAAAATAACGATTGATCTATGGTTGAACCGGTTCCTCTTGCGCGGAGAACCCTGCTCTTTCGCATACAAGCTTTTTTATAAGTTTCCTCAGTAAATGATGTTTTGTAGAAAAACGCTTCAGGGTGTTCTTTTCAACTCTGAGAACCTTAATGTCATGCCACTTGATTTGATTTTTCTCCTCGTCTATATTGAAATTGGTGCCCCACGATTCTTGCAATGCTTTGACGTCATAAAACTTATTATGAGTCACTTCTATAACTTTGTAAGATTTTCCCGTCTTTTTGGCTGTACCAATCAAAGTTTTATATTGCTCTGGTATGTATATTGGACCCGACTGCAAATATCTTTTAATTTGTTTTTCAATCACACTATGAACGTTATCCCCTTCATTTTGTGAATGACCGCGGATTAAAAACTTGTGAGTAATAGACTTAACTCTCAACTTGTTGACAGCGTAGGCATAGACAGACAACAGAAACTTATTTTTTTGTTGACCGCCACAATTGTCTGAGTAGAATATTACGTCAATTTCTTTATTGGGAGTGTGGTCTACCTGAGATTTAATGTAGTCGAGTATACAACTACCAATTTCAACAGCTCCTCTCTTTCCTTCGGTTTCATCCCAAAAGTAGCACACGACATCTGTTGCCTTTAAATCGCTGACAGTAAAATTGAGGCAATTGATCCTGGATTTATAAAAAAATAGGGATATTTGTCCCTTCGGAACCTGCAATACTGCTTGCAAGTCATAAACTGCTATGATGGTACCATCTGTCCTATTCTTGTCATTTTCTTTTTCAGTTATTGCCAAAGTTTTTTCTTTTAGATGTTCTTCATATTCTTGTCTTAACTTGCGCTTTTCTTCTTCATCTGAGTTTTTGTACCTTTCGCACAAATCACATTGATCTTTTTTCGGTACAAAAAAAGAAATGTTGAATTCAGTGTTGAATATCCTGTTGAATGTGGCAACAGGTAATTCATTCCTTTCACGAAATCGTTTATAATCTCTGTAGATATCTGCCAAAGATTTATCACATGAAATAAATTCTCTACTTGTTTGTGCTCTTAACTTGTGGGATTCTATTCTTGGGATACAATTTATAAAATCTATTACACTCTTTTTAATCTGTGGGTCAATAGTTGGATGGTTGGCGTGTTTTCCCCTGAGATCCGCTTGAATAACTCTAGATTCTGTTTGTTTTTTAAGTGCCGTTTTTATTGCCTTATAGCTCAAGTCCAAAGTGGATTTAAAAAATGGCTTGCATATTCTAATTTTGCATCCATTAACCTCAAAATAAAAAGCAGTATTAAGAGCTTTAAAGTCTTGTGTGCTTGAGTATCGATATTTAGGCTTTATTGGTTGCGAGTGTCGTACTACAAATTCTATCTGCCTTTCAAGGTTTCCGAGTCCCCAAAATGCATCAAAAAGCTGTTACCTTGATATTTCATCGATCTTATCTTTGCATTTTAGTCGACATTTTTCTCCACAGGGCGGTCCAACTTTTCTCTCTGGTACTTGTTTCTTCGATTTCGACAGAGACTGGTAGGCTTTGCCAGAATTTCGTAGCACTTTTGCGACTTTCGATTTCCATTTCGCTGGTTTGCGTACTCTCTTTCTACTCTTTTTTTCTACCTCGGGATTTTGGGAATTATTTTCAGCAACCATACCATTTTGAGGGTCTGCTTGCTCACTATCATCTTCTGTGTCTGACGAACTATTAGATGTCGATGAACTCGAGCTGCTACTGCTGGTGCTGCTCCGGGTCAACGATGCAATTCGAGGTACGATAATAGATGGGGTCTTACTGTTCTGAACCAATCGGAAATTGGGATCCTCATCGGAGTCGTCAATATCATTCATTGCTTCGTATTGGTGAAAAAATGTAATAGTTTGGTGGACCAGTCTTTTGTTGCCTAGACGTGTTAGGAATAGAATTATCAACCATGGTTAAGGCGGCATGAGTTTCCTTTGATGTGACTTCATCACTTGATGACATCTTTAAGTCATTTTCTAGAGTTGTATGTTGAGTAGGACTAGTAGGAGGAATGTTTTCTTTGTCCCTTTCTATTACCATATTTACTAAAAACCGTCCACGTTTCATTGTTTGCCTGAAATAGAAATAATTTATTTCACTTACTTATAGGGTTATGTACGATTTAAAAAGCCACTAATATAACGTTTTCGATCTCATACAGTGGCGGATCCAGGATTTTCGCCAGAGGGGGCGCAAGCAATTTTTTTTAATTTCACAGTAACATAAAAAACTTGTATTATTTTAATGATAAAATAGCTATTTTTGTACAGCACACAGGTCCACACTAGCGTAAATTTTTACAGTTTATTATTGTTCTATTGTTTCTAAAATCGGCGGAATAAAGCAATTATTAAACGGTGAGGGGGCGCCCTTCGTGCCGCCCCCTTGGATCCGCCACTGTCTCATTATAGCGATGTTGCAAAATAATATTTTTGGCGGAGCCCACCTAAAGAGGTCTAACTCAAAAATTGATCACTAAAAACACTTTAAACTCTATAGTTACTAGGATGAAAATAAAATTATATTAAGAATCGCCAATAGCAAAAAAAGATTAATTTCATTTGTTTTTTAAAGAAATAAAAGAGTTTAAAAAATGACTCAACAAAACAGACTCAACTACAAATTCAAAAATGTTTCAACAATACGGTAACAACTCTAAATAAAAATAAAAACTTTACTCACCCTTCCAGCAATACTGGTTCAACTCAAAATGTTATATAAATTTACTCAGCACTAACTATCAAAATGGTGACAACTCAAAATAATGTTGCTTCAAATTTCAACAATACGGGTACAACTTAAAATAACTCCAATTTGTTTACGATGGGTACGTGCGCTCCGATTGTAATACTGGTTACAACTAAGGATGTAGCTGTTTTGGTGGGAGGGGTACGAGACTCGCTCGATCAACAAAAGGGGCATCTGGCGCCATCTAGCGTCGAGTAGCGGAGGTATTTTTGAACCTCTTTTATTGGTCGGTTGTTATTGAAATGAGGAATTCGATGGTGTGCATAACTCAAAAATTGAGATTTTTGAGTTAGCTCCCTTTAGATCTAGGTGTGCGATATTATTTAGTTTATCGAATATAAAGTTTACCTGTAACGAGTTATCTTCAATTTTTAAAACCAGAAAATATTTAAAAAGAATGTTCCACATATCTAATACTCGTTTAACAGCATCTTGTTCACATTGTTAGATGCAAGACCAATAATAGGTATTTATTTCGACTCTAAATCTTTTTTTACAGCTAAAAATTAATTCTCGGCATCGCACTTTTTTGCGCCTACGGTGAGCAATGCTAACAAATTATCAGAAACGTGTCCAGTATCACTTAAAAATTTAACAACTATACATAACTGTTTATTACAATAAATATCGGTGCGTTCGTCGACTAAAATACTAATTGTAACTGGAACGCTAGATTTTGAGTTTCGTTTTTTGAAATAACTTGTGTTATAACATTTGTAGCCTTTTTTCGCCCTAAAGTAAGATCTTTGGCAATTTTTGAATCTATAAAGCACTCCTGTAACAGTGTAACACTGTATCAGCTCTTCTCATGTAATACTTGCTCGGGATTATTCTTCAAAAAGACTTTTTGAATTTCTTGTTTTTAACAATATTTGTCTTATGTTTCAATATGGTTGAATAATTAATAAGCTAGGACTTTCCACGCTTCAGTTCGGCGCTATAAGCTAAATACCAGCAAACGCAAGGGTCTCTCTCATCTTTTTTTAACCATCCTTTGAATCTAGGATCAGTTAACCAGTCATCTTTAAACTTTTGCTGATAAAAGTGTTGCTTATGTGCCTCATAACGAATTCTTTTCTTTTTTTATAGGTGTGGAACACCTCTTAGAAGTTGACGCTGATAATTCACTATATAAAAAAATGAGAACTGATAGAATATAATCACTGTCATAATTCTTACCTTTTATTGTCCGATGAACAGGAAGTCATTTTTGCACTATTATTGTCTGAACTCACCGGGAAATTCCCGTAAAACAAAAAGCGAACTATAACCTCTGCTATTTGTTACGCTGTAACTATGTAAACAAATCAAATCTAGTCAAGAGAAGCTTCTGGCCTGGGACCCGGCCCCGCTTCCCGCAGCGTACTACAGTTAAAACAAAGGCTGCATTGGGGCCAGTGTTGCCAACCCTATGGATTTTTCCGTAGATCTACGGAATTTTAACTCTGTTCTCGGATATACGGATATAGAACCCAAATCTACGGATTTTTACAAATAAACCCAACCATGCTCAGTAAAAATTTTAAAACATACTTTTATTGATAAAAGGTAATTAAAATTATTATATAAATATTTTTTCTCACAACCAAAGAAAATTATACTAACGATAAGTATAATTTTCTTTGCCACAACAATTTGAATTTGCTGACGACTGTGCATCATCTAGCGGCGGGGTTTTACACTTCGAGATGATGTAAGTTGGATCGCTGCGCCGGGGATTCCCTGCGAAACCGGGGATTTTTTGAATCTTACATACACTGCACAAACAAACGTATCATTATTGTATTGACGTTTATTTTGTTTTTATTCTGCGTGTCGCTGCAAGAAAGTGTTGTAGTGGTTTGTGTGTACTTAAAAATGGAAGCAGGTCCATCATCACGAAGAGGTAATATTTTTGTTTGGTTCTATAATCAGCTTAAAATAGGGTGGTGGTAAAAAAAGGAGAGGGGGAAAATTCGAAATATTTGAAAAAAAGGGAAATATGTCAATTTTAGGATTTTTAAGTAAGCAGATTTTAATTTTATGCTTTATTTTATATTTTTATGAAAATTAAAAAGGGTGGTAAAGCGAGAGGGGGTAAAATAAAAAAATTAAATCGGTTAAATACGTTTTTTTTTACATGAAAATATTTTTTTTTATTTTAAAATAAACAATTTAAAAATTTACCTTCACCCCTAGATGAAGGAGGGGGGGGATTAAATTTAAAAAATGATGTTTTATATCGTTTTCTATATAGAGTTTTGGGGTCGAAGAACCCAATCTTACCGTTAGTTTTTTGATATAACATTATTTAACTGAGTAGCTTCTTAATTTAAAAATGTTGAATAGTAAAAGTGATGTGGAAGTATTGATTCAATTTGCAGCGGTTTTTGTAACAGGTGTACATATATTTTTAAGATGTTTTTTAGTGTTTAATTCGTTATTTAATTTTTAATATGGATTTTGGGATAGAAATTCCTTCTTGATTTCTAAAATAAGCCAAATAGAGGTAGGATTATTACAAGACCCTAAAAAAAGGAAGCGGAACATATGGTTAAAAATCTTTGTCTCTTTTTACTGAGTTGGGAGCACAATTTGGTTATTTTCAGACATATCAGATTCGGAATATGACAGAGAAGATGAGAAACGAAAGACAAAAAAAGAGGTATACTCAAAATTACAACCCAGATTGGGAAAAAAAAAATTATGTGGATCAAAAAAAGTTCCAAGGTAATACATATTTTTATCGTAAATATTGCCGCAATGACTATATAGGAGGAATCACAGAAATTACACGCCATGAACAGACAACTAAACATACGGTTTCCGCTAAAAGTATGGTAAGACAAAGAATGCTTATTTGATATGAAGGCGGTACATTTAGAAGAACACAATGCAAAAGAAGGAGAAATACGACTTGCTTCGTTTGTAGCTGAACACAATATATCATTCAGTGTAGCTGACCATTTGCCGAAATTAATTCAAGCTGTATGTCCTGACTCTCAAATAGCAAAAAAGCTTTCATTAGGAAGAATAAAATGCACTGCGGTTATAAATAACGCAATTGGTGAGAGTAATTTTACAAAACTACTGCAAATTCTTAGAGAGAGTCAGTTTTCTTTAATTGTGGATGAAAGTACCGACTTAGGCTGCACAAAACATTTATGTTTAGTGGCTCGATATTTGGATATTAATCAGGATGTACAGGATGATTTTTTGGCTCTTTTGCCTATTCAGCAGAGGGGCACTGCGAAAATATTATATAATTTTATTAAGGACTTTTTTAAACAGCATAATATAGATTATAACATGACATAAAAAATATGGCAGGTTTTGGTAGTGATGGCGCGAACACAATGATGTGTTCCAGGCACTCATTGAGTACACTACTGCAGAATGATTCTCCATATTTGTTTATTTTAAAATGTAGTTGTCACTCCTTCGCACTGTGTGCATCCGGGTAATTTATAAATATGTTCAGTACAGCTCAAAAAAACTTGGAGAATACAAAGAATTTCAAAGTTTTTGTTCCATAAAGCTGCACAGGTTGTTGCATCCCGCCCAGACTTGCTGGCTTTCATTAATTTCTGTGGTAAAAAGGGTGATAGAACAGTGGGACGCTTTGAAGCTTTTTATTTAAACGAGGTTTTAACAAACCCAGAAAAAAATATTAACTCTGCAGAATCTATAAACGCAATGTTACAAAATGCATTTCAAAAAATGTACTTGCTTTTTTTGGATCATGTTTTGTCGGACGCAACGGGCGAAATAAATATTTGACCGTATAATAATGGTTTGTTCGAATGGGTTTCAATAACGATGTGTTTGCAGTTGAATAATTAAAATAATATATTTTTTCTGCAACCTCATTTATTAAAAAAGGGTATATTATAAAAATGCCTAGATTTGGACGATAATCCCCTTTATCCCTAAGTGTCCCAAAAAGTCCCTAGAAATATTCCCTGATCTGGCATTACTGACTGGACAGACGACTAGAAACGTCATATATGAAAGCTTGCATGTTTAACATTATGATTAACTTAGCGGGTTTAGCAGCGTTGGAAGAAACCGAAATGTTAGCAAATAGACCAAGGAGTAGAGGACTCCAACAATTTGGAAATCCTTTTAAGGAACTTAGCGACATTTAATTTATATGGCACTATCGGTTAACAGAACAGTTAACACAGGACCTAATAAATTTAGTGGAGCCTTATATCGATGCTCCCATAAAATCATATGGGTTAGCTGTTTCTAGAAAGGTAATCATGCAGCTTCCATAAATTTAGAACATATCTAGAATTTTAGGTTTTAGTGGTTACCAACTAGACATTAGCCAAAATTTGAATTATTGTGTAAGCCGCTTCTAGTAGCAAATGCGCCCGGGAAGTAACAGATGTATTAAATATTCCAGATATATTTAATGATTACATTAAAATACCTAGAAATTTTAATGAATTAAAGGAGTGGCACAGTCAGTAAGCTCATACTCAGTTTGTATATTTTATAAAAACAAATTATATGTATACAAAATTTTAGGTTATATAGAAAGACTGGGTTTTCTGGTGTTGTTGGATGTGTTCATTGCACGCATATTGCAATATATCCCCCTTGTACACACAATGAGGTACATTATGTCAATAGAAAGGGATATCACTCCATTAATGTACAGTTGGTAAGTATTACATATTTTAGTTTAGGTTTGGGCTACAATAGATTTTTTTTTTAGATTTGTGATTCAGATTTAAAAATTATAAACGTGTGTACAAGATATCCTGGCAGTAGTCACAATTCATTTATATGGAACAACAGTAATGCCTTCAACTACATACACAATTTGTATGAAAATGGAAATATATCTGTTTATTTCTTAGGTAATTTACCATAACTAAGGTATATTTCTTGTATTACCGAGTCAAACCACATGTCATTTCTATTACAGACAACTTTTCATTCCACACTAGTACTTAGCCATACCATATATATGTATTTATTCTTATAGGTAATTCTAGGTATGCCTCGATGCCATGGTTATTAACACCAATAGTTGATGCCCAGCAAGGTGCCCCTGAGGATAGATACAACAATAGGCAGAGAAGTACACGGTCTTTAATTGAGCAATGTAATGGAGTTTTAAAACTTAGATTTCGTTGTTTATTAAATCACCGGGTACTTCACTACTTTCTAGAACCTTGATGTAAAATAATGAACGGCTGTTGCATTTTACATAACCTATGCATCGCTAATGCAGTAGCCATGATTGAATTCGAGAAAACCATTGATTTAGATTTTGGGATGTATGACCTGCCTGTACCAGTTAATAATATTAATAATGCTAGACGAGTAAATGAAGATTTAGCAAATGGAAGAAGATTGCAGCAACGTGCAATTAGGCATTATTTTGCATAGTAAAACAATTTAATGAATTAAAAGTTTTTCTTTTTGTCCCAAGAATTAACATTACAATTCACAATAAACAAAAATCTATGAAATAAAAGATCAAATAATATATTGCACTTTATTTTAGCTATATATTACACGTTTTATAATAATAATAAAAAAAAATCACAACTAAAAACAAAAATCACACATAAAACATAACTAAAAAATAAATTAATATGTAATAATAAAAAAGCAAAAAATCACAACCAACACAACATAGGTACATATATAGTTAGACAATAACAATTGCTTAGCAATATCTTCTAGAGCTGAAGCTATGCGCCTCTTGACTTCAATGTCTTGTTCATACAACTCCAACTTTTTTGTTTCATATTGTCCTTTTTGGTCTATTCTCCTTTCATTTTGCTGTGCCATTTGTTCAGTCTCTGAAATTGTTTGATTAAGTCTTGTTACTTGAAATAATTTTTTTGTTGGTCGTTTAGACTTCGAGGGTGATTTAATAATGTTTTCTTTGTTATCCAATATGTCTGAAATAATGAAATAAAAATCCTCAAGTTGCTTTTATACTATAACATTATGTAAAGAATAAATATAGAATATTTCAATATTGAGGTTATACAGTGTGTCTGAAAAAGTTGGCAACAAATGGGAAACTTTTTTATTATTAAGTTTAGGAAAAAACGTCATTCTTCATAAAAAGTTCTGCAAGGCCTAAAACCCAATATACGATAATCAGATATCGAAATTTTCCAATCTTATACGAGGTTTGTCAAAAAGTATGAATTTTGCTCAAGAGTAAAATACCTTTATTTTCGACAATATCTAAAATTGTTATTAAGAAAAGTTGATTAGAATTGAAAACTACGTTTAAATGTCTAATTACAGCTATCTACGATAAAAACCAGGTTTTATTATTGTTTACAATTTCTTTAAGATCGAAAATGATCAAAAACTAGGTATCTAAATTATTGACCTGTACAAAATCAAGTTGCTGTGGAAATGTTTTGAAACATATCTTATGTCAGTATGCTTCAAAACCTCAGTTTGTAATAATTGTACTTTTTTAAATACTAGTAAAAATGCCGTTGAAATTAAGTCTTGAAGAGAAAATTGAAATTGTTTTAATTGTTGGAGATAACTACAAAACTTATAGGGAAGCTGCCATAATCTTTAATAACAGACATTCTGATAAAAATGTACATTTTGCAACAGTAAGTAAAATAATAAAAAAGTTCAAGTGTTCCGGAAATGTTGAGAATAAATTCAAAAAGAAACATGAGGCATGGGTTGCTACTGAAGAAATTCAAAATCAAGTAATGCTCTCAGCAATAGAAAATCCTAAAGATTCCATAAGAAAAAGGGCAGCTTTACTTGGTGTGCGCAAAGACGTAGTTGCAGGAATATTAAAAGCAAACAAATTTAAACCTTACAAACCCCAGTTCACTCATACCCTAAAAGCAGGAGATTTTAATAGAAGATTTGAATTTTGTGCTTGGTTCCAAGGGGAGTTAGAAGATAATAATTATATGGCACGGTGCATAATTTTTTCGGACGAGGCAACGTTCACTTCTAATGGGGTAGTCAGCTCACAAAATTGCCGTTGGTGGAGTGATGTTAATCCTAATTTCACTGTCCAAACTCGTGACCAATACTGTTTTAAAACAAATGTATGGTGTGGAATTTTTAAAGATAGAATAATTGGACCATTTTTTTTTCGAACTAATATGAATGCTGAACGTTATCTGGAATTTTTAAATAATGAGATTCTTGAATTTCTTCATAACCTACCAATAATGGAAAGGCAACGTACATGGTACCAACATGATGGAGCAACCTGCCATAGTACAAGAAATGTTCGAGAATGTCTTCTACAAATTTTTAACGGAAGAGTAATTGGAAGATTTGTGGACTTTGCTTGGCCTCCAAGATCTCCGGACCTGACCCCCCTAGACTTCTTTTTATGGGGATACTTGAAGCAAAAGGTATACCTTAAAAGACCGTTTGAAAATATTGATCATTTGGAAAGAATAATTAGGGAAACATGTGACGGTGTTACTCCAGATGTTATTAGAAATGCAATAAAAGAATTCTCTCGAAGAACAATTACCTGCTTAGAAAGGGACGGTGGATATGTTGAGGCGTACGTGCAGTGAGGGAAAAGTTAATCCGGATTCTTCTTTTTCATGCATGTAATGTTTGATGTTGTGTTTTGAAAATAAATGATTTTAATTATGTATGCATTTGTTTACATTGTATTATTGATAACTCGTGCAAAACAAAGTCAATATTTATAGCAAAATTTGCAATGAGAAAATGAGTGGTGTAATCAGTAAGTGCACATGAACATAATTTTTAATTTCTATCGATATCTGAGGTTTTGAAGCATACTGACATAAGATATGTTTCAAAACATTTCCACAGCAACTTGATTTTGTACAGGTCAATAATTTAGATACCTAGTTTTTGATCATTTTCGATCTTAAAGAAATTGTAAACAATAATAAAACCTGGTTTTTATCGTAGATAGCTGTAATTAGACATTTAAACGTAGTTTTCAATTCTAATCAACTTTTCTTAATAACAATTTTAGATATTGTCGAAAATAAAGGTACTTTACTCTTGAGCAAAATTCATACTTTTTGACAAACCTCGTATACGATTGGAAAATTTCGATATCTGATTATCGTATATTGGGTTTTAGGCCTTACAGAACTTTTTATGAAGAATGACGTTTTTTCCAAAACTTAATAATAAAAAAGTTTCCCATTTGTTGCCAACTTTTTCAGACACACTGTATACCTAATTTTATTGTATGTTTTCTGGTCATTTAAAAATTGTTTGAACTTAGGCCATCTTTAAAAAATTGTTGTCAAAATCAATAATTAACATTTTTTTTTAAATTGAAATATTTAATTTGCTTCATTTTCTTCCAAAATAACTTCTACATCATCCTCATCCACATCAATAAACTCAAGATTGTTAGCAAATGAAGTTGAAGGCTGTTCTAAATCAAAATATGTTGATAATTCAGCTACAAGGTGCCCTTCAATTGCTACTGGGGACATCATATTTACAATGTGTAGCTCTTCATCTTTTAATGAAGAACTCTCTTTGGGTAGAGGTGGCCCCCTCCTGTGCTTCTCTTATATTTCGTTATTTCGGCGCTTTTTCTTTTAGTTGTAACCTTAATATCATGCCAGGCCTAAAACAATTTATAGTAGGTAAGTAATTACAACTAAGAAAAATCAATTTATTTATTCCAAAAATGTTTTAAAACTCACCTTTCTTCATTGCTGCCAGCTTTTATTCGCTCAGAAAGATTGTGGATTTTTTCCAAAAAATTTATTAGCTCCGTTTTTTGGCTAGGTGACATGTGATCAATTCTTTTCTTTTCACTCATTTTTTCAAATTCTCTTATTCTTATTAAAAAAAAATAATTTTGATAAACTTTTAAAGACAATAAACATAAATCATAAATCACAAATCGCATAAATCATGAATACAACAACCACAGAACTTACTCTGCAACAACTACTACTAAAAAATAAAGGTCAATATAAACACATTTTCTATTCTACAAAATTTGGACAGAACTAATAAACTGTGCCATTAGTGTAAATCATATGCTAATGATATAGAAAAATTGTACATTAAAATTATAATTTGTGAATTGTCATATCTTTATTGTTGTGGTATAACTGCAATTGAACAGTGTTGTTGGCTTTAGTCATACGAATTAAACTTGTACGACGAATTGTTTATCGCATGGCATCCAAAATACAGAAAACTTTTGTTATACGAAATAAATCCGTATACGGCTAATCGTATACGAAAGTTTTCGCATGAGTTAGAAAATTGTAGCCCAGTATGAAAGCTGCAGTTAATTTTATCAATTTACTATCAACGACGCACGAGAAATGAAATCTCGAACCGAAAATTATTTTTTAAAAACTTTTATTTTACTTAAATACAATAATTATAGAAGTTAATGGCTTGACTATTTACTAGGAACTGTCTTTTAACTGCATAAACTACTTTTATAAAAACAAACTGTTTTAAAATGCTAACTATGAAAAATCTTATCTTCTATATATTCTTCTACATGTTTTCCCTTCTTTTTATTTAAAATAGTACGACGGGGCACCTTAAACTGTTTTTCTGCGTCTCGAGAACTCATACCATTATTCACAGCATTTACGGCTTGTTCTAAAACTGCTTGTGTGTAGCGTTGGTAGGGTCTAGCATCTAACTTTTTTCTGTTGCGAAATGGCATCTTTATATCTGTAAATTAAAAAGAATATAAAAAAAATTATATTATAACCTATTTAGTTACAAATGTACCTATAATGTTTAATTTTGTACCTAACTAAATATATGAACAACATTGCCAATATATGGACAACATTGCCCAGTTGTATTTTTTCGTTGATAAAAAAATCTATTACAGTTTTAACGCTAGTAGACAACTAAATCTGTTTATAAGGCCCTTAGTAACACCTGTCACAAAAATGGAATAAATATATCTAATAGTGGAGGTACAGCAATGCTTAGCTTTTACCCCAAAAAACGAGGGAAATTACGTAAAATGCTCTCACCTTACATGAAGCAGCAAACCATACCACACAACGGCCAAAGTTTTACTAAGTTAAATTTCGACCGTTAGGAGCACGCGGAGCTTGTTTTGGTCTATGTACAGAGTTACCAAGAGTCAATTATTTTTTATTATTTTTACTTTGACAGCGGGCAAAGTTGATCCCGCTGGGCAAAATAGGACATATTTACGGTACCTAAATTGTAGTAGTAGTACAATTTTTTATTTCAGGTAAAACATCCATGCAGGGAAATGCTCATTTCAAGTACATGCATAGCTGGTAACAGTGAAGTTCGTAGTCCATGTTGCTGCTGTGTTATTTACAGCTGTATATGCCAATTAGGAAAATAAGACATTTCATGTAACTACCCATGTTTTTTGTTGTCATGTAATGTATTATAGGACATTTAAAAATAAATAATAATAAAAGTATGAAATTTTATTTTCTAAATTGTTACCCACATTCATTTGAAATATTTTTAAACATAAAAAACAATATGTATATTATATTAACAAAATAAATCGATTATAAGTAATTATATTAAAAATAGCCCACCTTGGTTTGTTCAACCTATAAAAAAAATACCTCTTTACTGTATATACATTTCAAATAATTTTTGCCAAGTTAAACAAGTCGATATATACGACAACAATAAATTTGTATATTTATTAATTTTCAACACAAAATAAATCATTCCTATTAAAGAATTACTGCATGTAGTTTGTCAACAAGGTATGTATAACTCTATAATACTAGACAAATTTTAAAAATAATTCAAACTTGTAATGAATGTTAGCAATGACTAAAAATGTATACCACCTAAGTACCTACATAGAAATATTTTGTAAAAAAATAAGTAAAGCATTAGATAGGGATTATTTTAACAATTTTTTTTTTGTAATAGGCATAACAGCAATTTTTTATTATTTTTAGTGTAGAATAACAACAGTAAAATTCTATTAAAAGTAAAACAATAATATAATTAAAAATAAGTGAAATACCATGTTTTGTTTATTAAAAATTAGACAAGGGAATTAGAACTTGTCTAGTGGGCTGGTTTTCTATATTTTGGTTTTTAAATAGGAATGGAACTGTTGACATGAGTTGTTTATGTTATGCTTGGTTTTCAATACTGATACTTCAAATTAAGTTTTTTCACTAGCCCATATTCATATAAAATAACAATCTTTTTTGATAGACTGCTTTGCATCAGATCACCTTTTTTAAAACGGGACATTGGGGACAATGATACACATAACTTGAAAGTGAGTTTGTCTCGCCCCAAACCGGGACGTGTGGTCATGTTAGGTATGACTCAAAAATAAAAGTTTACTTCAGTTGATTTTCATTTTTATCTCTTCCTTCTTTTTTTGACTCAATTTATTTTGTCAATACCACACTTTATTTTTAAACTAGTTTCATACATATGACTTCTGGGCCGAAGTCCAGTTTGAATGATTAATAACTTCGAAGGAGCTGCGTTTCCCTAAAAATAAGAAAGTCCTACTTGATGTTGTCTCTATTATAATTATACACTTGTTTATCTTTGTTACATGTAAAAATATAACTTTTTGAGATGTATGTTATCAGTATCATGAGTTCCTTTACTTAAATTTATCGGTGCAGACCAGACAGTTGATGAAATACAATAAACAACATTCTCATTCCGCACTTTAAAATATGATCTAGTGACAGTAGGTTTTTATTTGTGTGTCAAAAAATGTATTTTACCTGTATTAAAATGACTGTTATAAACTCTTTGATTCATTAGTCATGTGGAATTTAAGATCCAGGGATGCAATAAAAAATTAAACATCATGACTTTACAACCGAAAATAATACAATTTGTAGGTTTTTTCGCCATAAAATTATCAAAACCACTTACAGAAGGATACTATATACTTATATAAACTCTAATTAACTCTACACATCAGTTCAACTCAAAATTTGATAAAAAAATGATAAGGAAAACAATAAACATAACCTTTTGTGTGCCAACCAAATGTCAATCAATTTTTTTGACAAAACGTGTTTCCCTGATTTTTATACATGTTTGACGACAATGAATACGGCCATTATTCTGTGGGCCATTATTTGAAAGATATAAGTTTAGCCCTCGTTCTAGACCATGGAGGAACGATTATATCTATATTCTTTACAAATAAATTTCTTTGCCCATTTTTTTAAAAGAGTAAGAAAACGAAACGGAAGATTTATGTAAAATAAAGTATTCACCTACAAAATTATATATCTTCGGATTAAGTATCATTCCCAACATAAAAAATTAAAATAAAAGACATAAATGCCTAATGTAACAAAATAATTCCATTTTGTGAAGTTTACTTTTATTTGAATATTTTTTTGTTATATATGAAATATTACACGTAAAATATAAAAAAGCTTTTATTTGAACTACATAATTTTATAAAAATCTGAATCAAGTTGAAATGATTTGTTTATGATAGCCACGGAACATTATCCTGACGTAGGTATCGCCTGGCTTGAAAATCAGAGACAACTAAAAATTCAAGTTTATCTATTTTTATTTAAGTTAATATTCTTTTTAATTTTGTAAGCAGTATTTCTGTAAAATCGGCTATGAGTTCTTCAAAAGCGGAGATAAACATAGATGATATTAATCCAGATAATTATATTTTATGTGTCAACCAAGAAGGTCATTGGATAATTGATAATGATAATGTGTTAATTTTAAGGAAAAAAGGTAAATAAAGCCCTTGTTTAGGTACTTAATCTGAAACTAAAGTATTTACTGATTTTCCAGATCAGCAGATGGTATATATCCACAAAAAGATGGTTAAAAAAAAACTTCAATATATTGAAGTCTCTTGATAGTCAAAATGCTGTAGAAGCCACATCCGATTCAGAAAATACAGAGCCTGCTAACTCCGAGGAAAGATGCACTTGGAATGGAAATGAAGTTTTGAAATTAATTTCTTTATATAAAAAATATAAAGAACACTTTCAGTCAGGCACTATGAGAAATGATAAAGTTTGGCAGCTGATTGCCAATGAGTTAGCTAATCATAATGCAATTCAGTGCAAAAATAAATGGAAATATCTCAAATTAAAATATTTCGAAAAAAAGATAATATGTTTGCTAAAGCATCAGGGACAAAAGTCATGAAAAATCAGAAAAAGAAAGAAGAGTAACTTAGAAAAACAATTAGAAAGGTACGATTTAAACATGGCACAGAGGGAACAAGATAGGAATAATCGTCATCAGGAAAAATTAGCAAGGCAGGATCAGGCCTTACAAATATTTGGAGACATGGCAGCTACATTGACAAAATTAGTTAAAAAACCTGATACTGAATAGAATCGGTAAATAGGATAGATGAGTTAATTATTTTTACGTTAATTTATTAAAAAGAAAACCAATATAGTGAAACTGTTACTAGCTATGCAGCGTGCTATTATTTTTCGTGTTTAATAATTTTATCCACATTACTAGATTTATAGGATAGGATGAGAATCTATTTTTGTTTTCTAGGTAGAAACTTATTGTACAGTTTAATAAAGGCAATATTTGTTTAATTATTTTTTTAATAACCCTTTCTGTCCCAACGCCGGATATATATGTTTTTTAAAAAGTGGGTCTGTAGTCCCAGCGCCGTATATATACGTTCAAGGTGGAATGGTCTCAATTCACCAAAACCGAAAATATGCGCTACTTATAAAATTTTAGACCCATTGGGGTACCAATGCCGTTGACATATCGTCGGTTAAGAGTGTAAACCTGCTAGTCAATTTTTTTCAGTTTTAACATTTTATGTTTAAAAATTCAAAAAAAATTGGAGAATTTTAACTTTAAAGCTGCGAAGTCTCACAAGCACAACTAACGAGAATATTCCGCTTCCCGAATAAGTGCTATATCCAAACCACTAAATATATAAACCGTAAATATGCTAAGTCCCACAGAGATGTGCATTTTGCGTGTTGACATTCAACCGGCGTGACGTGATTTGTGTACAACGTATATTTTAATAGATTTATAACATTTAAGGTGGAAATATTATAACGGAAATTAAGTTATTTCAATATTATTTAATAACTTTAAGCCAGATATTTTGAATGAACGCGTTACTTATAGCATTTTTTAACAATTTATTCAGTCCCTAAAGGATTTAGCAGATTTTCATGTTTACTTTTACCTAAACATATTGGATTTGTCACTCAATACCTTACTATATTTTAAATGAGATGGATCATTATTATAGGTTTGTTTGTTGTGAAAATAGTATTTAAATAATGAAAAGAAGTATTATAAAAAATAAACGTTTGCCAGTATAGTATTTCATTTTGCATTATAGATGTCTCGCGGAAGAAAATTAGTAGAATTAGCGACAGGGTCGGCTTCAAGTTTAATGCCTGAACTGAAACTGGACAAGCCTGAAGAACCGGATAATCCTGTTTCTTATGAAACTAAAAATGTATCGGAAATTCCATTTCCGAAACTAATGGAAAATATTGATTGCCTTGATTCTTTACTACATGATGAGAACTTCACAGAACTCTCTGTTGTGGATAATATATACTTTGAATTTATAGATTTGGAAAATAATAGTATTGAAAATAAAACGGATCAGAGACAAATTTTGAAAGAAATAAATACTTCTATTAAGAGTAACCAAATACCAATACTCGGTATCACCAGTACGAAAGAAATTGTTCTCGAGCCTACCAAATTGGTTTACGCAGATCATCCTCAGAATGAATTGGAAAGTCCTGAAAATGAGGTAGCTACTGACCCAATTAGTGACGATAGTGATGCCGAGTTTAGTTTGGTGCCATATTCAAATCACTCTGATTCCGATGTGTCAATAGAATATCCAGAAAAAAATCAAACTCGAAAAAAGAGGTTTCAGGTTAATAAAAATGAATGGTTTTCAGAGAAAAACAAGAAGCTAAGGGAAAAGGGCCACAGTTTTCTCGGTCGAGGCAAAAAGGGTAACAAGTGGGTCTATGATATTAAAAAAAGCTCCTCGTGTAATAAAATCAAGATGTACATGTAAAGTAACAACCAAAAATCTAAAATGCAGCTCTATTACAGAGGAAGACAGAAAAGAAATATTTCAATATTTCTGGAACTTATCCTGGGATCAAAAGAAGATCTTTATTGATAACATAGTGTCACTAGTTCCGGTTAACCGCCCCAGAAATCGTAAAAACGCTGAAATTTCAAGAAGATCTCAATCCGTTTTATATCATTTAAGAATACATGACACTAACATTCGGGTTTGTCGTGTCATGTTCCTAAACACTTTAGTCATAGGCAGAATGACTGTTTCGGATTGGAAAGAAAAGAAAGGACGTGGAACAAAAAAGCAACATAATAAAACTGATAAAACGGAAAATCATAAACCTTTTGACAGAGAAAATAGAGAACTGATAAACTTTGTAAATTATCTTCCCAAAATGGAATCCCATTATTGTAGGGCTTCTACAAAAAAACAATATCTTCTACCAGAGTGGCAATCAAAAAATAACCTTTATAGATTTTACGTTAATGAATTTTGCAAATCTCGAAACGTATCACCACTTTCAATAACCACTTTTAACCAGGTGTTAGAATTGTACAACATTTCTCTCTACCATCCTAAGAAAGATCAGTGTGAGAAATGCGCAGGATTTAAAGTAGGACACATTACAGAACAAGAATATAATATACATATAGCCAAAAAGGAGGAGGCTAGGAAAGAAAAGGCCAAAGATAAAGAAAATGATAGGTTTGTCTTCACAATGGACCTACAGGCTGTTCTAATGGCTCCAAAATCGAAAATTTCGAGCTTGTATTATAAAACCAAGCTCTCTATACACAATCTTTGCTATTACAACATAATTAACCAAGATGGATTTTGCTACCTCTGGAGCGAAGTTGAAGGTGGAGTTAACGCTGAAGAATTCGCCTCCATTTGTTCAAAATTTATTGTAGAAAAAGTATTGCCGTCTGTTGACCGTGGAAATATTAAAGATATAAAAGTCATTCTGTATATTGATGGTTGTACCTACCAAAATAGGAATGTAACCGTAACGAACGCTTTACTCAATGTAGCCATTTACTACAAAATAACTATTGAACAAAAGTATTTAGAGGTTGGGCATACACAAATGGAGGCGGATTCCATGCATAGCACTATAGAGAGACATCTCAAAGACAGGTCAATCAATGTACCGGCAGAATATTACTCAATATGTCAAAAAGCCCGTATGAAGCCAAAGAACTATGATGTGTCCTATATAAACCATACGTTTTTTAAGAAATTTAGTAACGTGGAATATTTCAAGAGTATTCGCCCAGGGAAATTAAAAGGAGATTCAAAGGTGAGAATAAACTTCATTACTATAAAACTTTTTTTTTTGTTGCGTTACTGGTCAAAAAATATAAATTATAATACCTTCTATTAGCTTACATTTTTGGTAACTTGGCTATTTATTTAGGCATATTATTTTGTTTTTAAAATATCACTTATTTGCTACTATTACAGTCGTTTCTGTTTCTTAACTATTCACTCTTCTTTGTAATTTTATACTGTTCATGTTTATAGGTTTTGGATATTTGAGCCCTTAAGTACAGTCCAAATGGAGACGTTCACTACAAACTACGATTTTCTGAAAAATGGCAAATATTACCTCAAAGGCGGACTCCTGGAATTAAGGCATGTTCTATGGATGAGCTAGATCAGCTTCATTCAGAAAGGCTTAAGATTAAAAACAGGATGTTTATGGATCTGCAGGCGCTTAAAGCTACTTTGGCCGACGATTACCACGACTTCTATGATAGGCTTCCCCATGAATAGTGTTTTTTTTATTGATAATGTAACTTTTTTGAATAAAAGAAAACTTTGAATCAAAAAATATTTTATTACATTATTATAAGAAAAGTTGCCAAATCCAAAAATATACATATATTTTTTTATAAAACCTGTTATCTCCAAAAAATATGAATAAAAAATTAAAAATAAAGTTAGGGCATGTTTTAAGAATTTACAAATGATGTTTACATAACAATGAAGAAACGGTATTTTTGAATTTATGATCCCATAGCTCATGAAATGTTTAAAAGGTTTTATTCATCTCCTGTAAAACTAGGTATAATGGACTTAGCAGTTCTACACATTTAGGTGACGATATGTCCGAAAATGTTAAATTATTTGTCCCAAAGCCGCAAAATGTTGGCACCTAAGACAGGTCATGCGGACCCATTGCCATATATATTTGTTCTCATATTGTAGATATACTATATTGCAGCAGTAGTGGCAACGCTGGCACATGCATTGTTCGAAGGTCAAGCTGCAGGTGGGTAGAACGATTTCGCATGTGAAAACACTTGCGCGCGATATGAGTAAAGCACATGGCGTAAAGCGTAATATGTTTGATGAGTATGAAAACTTTTGTAGGCTATCAAAACAGGAATATGACGATATTTTGGAGGCGCTAGACTCCTATGAAGAGCCATATGTCTCTTGTGGCAGTGAGTATAATCCCGATTCGGATGAAGATGACGAGATAAATGAATAATGAGTTATCTGAGGAAGAAAATCCTGTTGATGGTCCAGACAGAAACACAAATAATAAGTCACCTGAAGTGAGTCAAGATAATTTGGCCCTAAAACAAAATTTGATTCTGAAATGGAACAAAACTCCGTTTATTCCCGTAGTGCATGATTTTCATGATAGAGAGACCGGCGCACACCTGGACTCCATAGAAGATAAGTCAGATGCTTTAAGCTATTTTCTTTTATTTATGGACACAGAGATAGTTGAGATTATTGTCTCTGAATCCAACAAATATGCTTCCGAGTTTTATGCAAATAAAAAAAAAAAGAAATGGAGCGAAACTGATATCAACGAATTTTATGTGTTTTTGGGTGTTATGATGCTGGCCTCACGACATGGGAAAAATAGAGTAAGAGAAAACTGGTCAACTGATAAATTGCTTCATACACCAATATTTTCCGAAGTAATGTCAAGGAATCGTTTCCAAGCAATCGTTTCCAAGCAATCCTTGGCATGCTACACTTCTCAAATAATGCTGAGCAAAAAGAAGGTGATTCTTTTCACAAACTGCGAACAGTATTCAATAAAATTACATCACGGTTCCAAAAGTACTTCAGTCCATTTCAAAATCTTGCTATTGACGAGAGCTTAGTTCTTTTCAAGGGGCGTTTGAGATTCAAACAATATATAAAGACCAAACGCCATCGCTTTGGAATAAAACTTTTTCTAATATGTGACTGCGAGACAGGATATGTATTAGGTGTTATTGTCTATACTGGAAAATCGACAGATATTACTCTGTTCCAAGATCTTGGAATATCAGGCTCAGTAGTAGCAAATCTTATGGAACCTTATTGAATAAAGGCCATAACCTGTACACAGACAACTGGTACACTAGCCCTACCTTGTGTACATATCTGCATAAACATAAGACTAATTCCTGTGGGACAGTCCGTTCTCATCGTAAAGAGATGCCCAATTTAACTCAAAAATTATCTAAAGGCGAGTCTATCTCGATGTGTGCCGAAAATCTGATTTGCGTGAAATGGAAGGATAGGCAATGCTGACTACTTTTCATGAAGATCGCATGGTAACGTTAGACAAAGTAGATTTCAAGACCAAAGAGCCCATACAAAAGCCAGCTGTTGTTGTTGATTACAACGAAAATTTGTGTGCAATAGATCGATCAGATATGATGTTGAGCTCCACGCAATGTGTAAGAAAGACCACCAAATGGTATAAAAAGCTATTTTTCCACATAATTGACCTGTCTCTTCTCAACGCACATGAACTCTATTTGACACAAACTGCAGAAAGGCTACCTCTTGCAGATTTTCAACTTACCATTATAGGGGCACTTTTTGATAGGTAGGTTTGTAATAATTGTTTTTTTTTTATATTGTTTCAGATATAGAGATGAAAAAAACAGAAGTATAAACCCTTTAACAAAGAATCCTCAAAGGCTCAAAGGGCGACATTTTCCTAGTTCAGTTCCTGATAAGAAAGTGAAGCGATGTGTCGTTTGTAGTCACAGAAAAGACCAGAAAAAAAGAAGCGAATCGAGATACATGTGTACAAGATGCGGAGTCGGCCTTTGCGTTGTACCATGTTTTGAGGAATACCACACAAAAGAAAACTTTTAATGTTCCTTTTTTACATTATTTTTTTTATTTACATTTTTTTAAGTTGGTTTTGCTCTCTGATGAGTACTTCTGAAAAGAAAACGTTTAAGTTTGTTAAAAAATGTATATTTTTCATTAACATTGTTTGTTCATTTATCTGTTTATTTATATGCGACGTATATATAAGGCAATGGGACTCTAAGCATGGAAAAACCTCTGGGACTGAGGGACCAACATATAAATTAAGGCCCGGGACAGAAAGGGATAATAAAACTGTTTTTTGTTTGCCACAAATCAATAGTGTAGGTTTTGTTAAATTACTTTTAATAAAAAATTTAAAAATGTATTTTTTTATTTAAAAAAAAAATTAACTACAACTGTTTTATTAAAAAATATCTTCTCCTCTAACATATGGCATTCCCTCGTTTTCAAAAAAGATCATTTGTAAATCAAATATTGTGTAGCACCGTTAAATGATAATGTTCCAGAAGAAAGCACTTCTATAAAAGAAGCTGTACCCACTAAATTGACGACCACTCCGTCATAAGTAAGATAATTTATTTATTTTTTACTTATACTTATTAGTAGAGAGCGTTTACATATATAATGTACCAGTCATTAAAAAAAGTTTCTGGCAATAAAACATATTTCAAGCAGTAAAAATAGAGACTAATGTTCTTAAAAAAAAACCCTTAGGATTGCTATTATTCTTCTTTCAGGCTGATTTGAAGGCTATTGCAAGCGTTTCCACTATTTCCAGAACTCATAGTAATATAGGTTTGAAAACAACATTCAAAACAAACAAAAGTTTCTTCCTTTATCCCAAAAAAATGACCCCCATTTCAAAGAAAAAAATTAATGATGCGCTATTAATGCTCTTTTATAAAGATTTTCAACCGTTTAGCGTTGTTCAGGACGAAGGGTTTCGACAATACACGAAAGCTTTGAATCCCTACTACGATATTCCAAGCCGACAAGTTAATTCCAGAACTTTTGTGACGAGCTCTTATGAAGAATGCTTGGAGACGTGCAAAGAAAAAATAAAGGAGGTTCAAGCGGTTTCTTTAACCACAGACTGTTGAACATCAGGAAATAATAAAATTTCCATGGGGGTTACGATTCATTTTATTGATGATGATTTTAAACTTCTTAAATGTGCGGTTTTTAATGTAAGCCATACCAGTGCAAATTTAAGTGCCGAGTGAAGAATGGGGTGTTCGTCAAAAAGTTATGCTGACGGTTTCCGACAATGCGGCAAATATAACAAGTGCAATCAAAAGTGGAACAGGGTGGAAGTTTTTTGGATGCTAGCGCACACTTTGAGTCTGATCGTAAAAGACGCACTTAATGTCCAGCCTGAGATAACTGAAATTATAGTGAAGGTTAAAACTATAGTTACCCATTTTAAACAAAGTTCTAAAGCTACAGCAAAACTAAGAACTTTTCAAGAAAATTCCGGCATTAAAGTCCCAAAGAAACTTCTACAGGATGTAGTGACAAGGTGGAATTCCACCTTCTATATGATTGGAATTGGAGGAGGACGTTCGTAGTACTGTTGCCTTATTAGATGCTGCCTTACCACAACTTAATCCTGATGAATGGTGTATTTTCAAGGAATTAAGAACAATTTTGGAGCCGTTTGAAGACGCTACCCGCGCATTAAGTGGAGAGCAATATATTGTGTCCTCATTAGTAATAGATATTACAGGGGGACTTCCAGATGTTTGCCAGGAACTTTTAGAAACAGTAATGAAACCTTCGACGGTGGCAGTTGTAAAAAAATTACAAAATTGCCTTAGAACTAGATTGGGAAATCTAGAATATAGTAACCTTGCCATCACAACTTTCTTAGATCCTCATTTCAAAACATTACCTTTTAAAAACAATGACGCATTGAAAAGAGTGATGAAAAAAAGCACGACTTCAAAAGCAATTATAGAAATCCAGAGATACATGGAAGAAGATATTTTAGACCGAAAAAAAGATCCTTTAGAGTGGTGGAGAGAACAAAAATATATTTACCCTAATCTAAGTTTATTGATTAAAAAAAAGTTATGTGCTGTCGCTACTTCGGTGCCCTGTGAAAGTTTATTCTCTAAAGCAGGCGAAATCTTAAGTGATCGTCGCAGCCGCCTTAAATCAAAAAACATGTAGATGTTATTTTTGAATTATAACGCAAAATTTTGTAAATAAAAACTAGATAATTCAAACAGCGACGAAACAAGTGATATATCTAAATAGTATTATTTCGTTTTTGAACTTCATATATTTCTTATGTTTCCTTCTGTAAAGATTCTTATTAAGGATTATAACGAAAGTAAGTAAATTTGGTTCCTATTACAAACACCGCATATTTTGTTTTTAATGTTTTTATAAATGTGAATTTTTTTCTCTGTACCTAGTTGTAGTTAGTGATATGCAACGAAAACCAAAGAGAATATATAGTTTTTATTTTTTGCTATTTTGTTTAAATAATATTTGTTTCAGTTTCTGTATACTATAGCAGTACTTAATACTTAATATGTAATATATTTTGTTACCCTTTTATTTAATGCTTTTTTCTGATAAATAATAAAAAGAAAAATATCCCATCCATACCTATTTCTCTTGTGCTTTATTTAGGTAGGTACCTAGTATTATTTTTCCGAATGTATAGCCATAATTTAATAAATAAACAAAACGTGCCTAATGATGTAAACTATAATTCACGGGTTATAAAATGAAAGAACGCGTCGGCCGGCAACGACACCGATTCATCGTAATACTCGACATCGTGAACAGAATAGATTGCAATGAAACTGCTGAAACATATCCCAGAAAATGGTAGACACGATTCCGTAGAGGTGTTAAAAAAGTAACTATTAGTTACTCGAGTACTCGTTACTCGAAAAATAACAGAGTAACGAATACCGATCCGAAAATTAAATGATTACTTTCGGTACTTTGATTACCTCGATTATTTTAGTATATTTAGTAATCATTAATCAGTAATTACTCGAAAGTCGGTATTTGGTAATCCAAAATCAGGAAGTAACTATGATAACTTAAGTAACTATTGTAACTAAACTAACGCGTTTAAATTGTATTTGTAAACGGTAGCAACAAGAAAAAGTGACAATCTGGCAATGTTGTTTGTTTGAAGTAGTTTGAACGCTTGCACCCGCTTGCTCGGAACTCGGAATGCTCGGCCCCGGCTGTCGGTTTGCAATGCTTGCATTTTAAATATGTGATTCCTCGAATTACGGATACCGATGACGGATGATGCAATATTTTGTTTTCTGTCTTTGTTAGTTTTTTCCCTTGCGATGCTTTGATGCGTGTATGCGTGTTTGTTTAATTAAATACCTAGGTGAATAAGATTAATATTATGTAGCTTGTGAAATTTGAGTGACCATATAGCATAACAGAAGGTAAGACGAATAATTATATTTCATATGTATAGGGTCATCACGTAAGAAATAACTTTTTTGCTTGTCAAGATACGACTTTTTTTATTCAAAAGCTGTTGTGCCCTTTCAGTTCAGATACCTTAATGTTATTTTATACACTATAAAGTGAGTGGCATAAAATAAAAACTTTTCGTATTTTGACAAATAAAAAAGGTATAGACCCGGAAGCGATTTTTCGTTTCCGTGTTCAGCTCAAACCGACGCGGTCCTGAAATAAACACGGAAAAGTAATACAATATTTATAGTATACTGTAGTATACTGACTCTCACAGGTTGCCTATTTACAGTGTTGTAGATTTACTTCCCAAACAGAAGTATGCATGTACTTAATCACGCACAATATTTCTAAATTTTAATCTAGTAAGCATGTGTCAAATTTTTTACAGTTTGTGTTTTTGGCAAGATCTTGGTATATCAAATTTAAAAAAAATATTTAATTTTTGTTTTATAGTGAATTTAAAATTTCGCTTTTACCACCCTTTATCTCGGTAACTATATTAGAATTTATAAAATAACGAGAGCTCTCTGTGGTAGAACTTTGTCGGTCAAATATACTAACACCTTGTATATTTGCTCACTACTGGATATATTTTGAAATCATGAATTTGTAATGGACCTTTATAAGCTTTTCTTACCAGATATTTGTTGTGTCACTGTTTAGAAATATTTCGATAATTGTCCAGGCTATTTTCTCATTAAAACAGGAATTACGGGAAACAGTTTTTATCATTACATTTAAACAATAAATTATAAAATGAAAAATTATTTATTTGAAAAATTTAATATAAAAAATTCCTATATCTAAACATAATAAAAACATTAAAACAGTTCCAGGTTTCAAACCCATGTACTTTGTAGCGCGGACTCCAATAAATATTTCCATGATTTTCTAGGCCATGTCTATCTAAAACGGGAAGAAGTTTTTATCAGTTAAACAATCATTTATTATATACAATGATTTATTTAAAAAGTTCCTGTTTAAACATAATAAATACATAACAGCTAATGTTAAATCGAAAATTATAGGCATTAATGGAATGTGTGAAAAATGCTGTCTTCTCTCATTGAGCAAACAATTTTGTATTTTAAACATTTGATTGGCATATCTTATAAGATAAAAGGAATTATTCTTTCAAAAATATTGCATAGGGCAACTCTGTCAGCATTCTCTCTACATTTACAAGATAGCATTTTATATATTAATTTTGTTTCTTGACAATAAGTAGTCTAACCCGGTTGACCCCAGAACCACTCTCGAACACTTTAACTTCTGCTTCTTAATTAATGTTTTTAAAATGTTTTTTAGGTTGAAATGGAATCAAAACGGAGTGAAATTTGGCTTCATTTTAAAAGTTTATCCTTGGTATCAACCAAATGCAATATTTGTTGGTCCAAATATTCATATAAAGGAGGTTCGACCTCAAATTTAATGAAACATTTAAAGACAAAACATCACATTTTTTTGAGCAAAACTGGCAAACCACCTCAACCTCGAGCCTCGACAAAACAAACATATATTGAAGGTAAAACTACACTAGTACCTACCTATTTAATCCAATACCATGTATTTAAGAGCTGTTTTCTAAAGCTAAAACTATGCAAAATTTGAACTGTTTTGGTTTTTAGAGAGAACTGGATCCACTTCGACGACTTTTTCTGGTCGAGGACGGTTGTCAACTTCTAACTGCAGTGAGTCTAATGAGAGCGCAAATGAAGACCTCGCTAACGCCTCAGCTTCAACTATATCGAAATAGATTTGTGGACAAACTGAAACTACTTCAATATTAAGTGGCACAAGCACTAGGACTAAAGGTAGCACGAGTCAAACATCCTTAAAAAGAAGAAAAGGTCAATCGCAAATACAAACCTCAATTTTAAGCCATGTAGTGAGGCCATTTCTTTACCTAGTCAGCAAAAAATTAATGATTTAATTATAAACATGATAGTAAAAGACTTACAACCTTTATAAATCGTTGAAGATAGGGGTTTTCGGGAACTAATTGGGGGTCTGGAGCCCTCCTTTGTCATACCGAGCCGCTTTACGTTTACTAATTAATTCCTGCCGCAAAAGTATGAACAAAAAAAGAGAAATTAAAAAATTTGATTTCAAAAGCTGAATCAGTTGCTCTAACTACAGACGGATGGACTGCTCAACATAGTCAAATGAGTTATATTTGCTATACCGCTCATTTTATAACCCCTGAATGGACTTTAAATTCTTGCTTATTAGAATGCGGAAAATATGATGAAAGCATAGATATAGAAACCAGAAGATGTAACCACCGTGATCAACAACAATCAGTCACATTCTAAGCTAATGTGGTGGATAAGATTACAGTTGATTTACCACATTGCCAAGTCTATCTAAATTACTTTCTAATAGTTTTCAGCAAATAAGAAACCTCTAATATTCCTGTTAAATATTGTTAATAATAACTGAATTATTAAGTACGTGTAAGATCGGGTTGAAGCAACTTTTGAAATACTACAAACCAAATATAATCTTTGTTAATCAATTATATAAAAAATAAGTACAGTGATAATAAAAAAATCGGCCTCAACGTGACAACCGCGCTTAGCTGCATCCCATTCATAAATTGTTCATGACTTATGACGCTTTACTATCGTTTTTGTACAAGGTTAAGTAGTATCAGTTGTCAAATCGTCTTTATTGTTTCTTATACTTTTGGACAATATTAAACATCTTATTCCGCAAATCTGGTTAGAAAGTGTGAAGTATGCAAAGAATTGTATTATCTAAATCCAAATTTATTGTTTTACAAGTAAGTTTAAATTGAAGTTAATTATAGGTTATATTTTTTAATCATTGGCGTATCTGTAGTGTATAAAATATTTGTACATTTATAAACAAGCATATATTTATTTTTTCTTTTTAAATTACATTTAAAATTGATACTAATAACTGTTTCAGGTTTCCTGCAAATTTTAAGAGAAAAAAGCTTGGTTTGGTATTTTGGGAATCAATTTGGAACGGGAGCTCTAGCCATTTTGAGGATAGCAATTTCTTATTTACATCGAATGGCCTGAAATATTTGAAAAATTATGCTAGTTCAAAACAAGTTAATCTTCCTAACACCTCAAGGTAATCATAATGTAAATATATCTTCTTTTGCACCTTCAAAGTATGTGATTGCATATCGTTAAATATTTAATCCTTTTGTAGCTCTCCATCAGTTTCTAAAGAAGTTGGTATAACATTAAATATATAATTTAAATTACTAAAAAATATCTTATAGCTGACTATAAAATTAGTAGAATATCTCTGCAGGTATGCCTATATATTTTCTTTAATAATTGTCTGTTATGTGTAGTTAAAATTTTAATCGGATTATATCCTATCCAGGGCATGCAGCACTACTACTACTACTACAAGTAGTTTAATGAATCAGATAGTGAACCGCCAACTGCAAGTATCCTAAAGGTTTTCCCAATTTTCAAAAGGTATGAAATTTTTTAATCAAGTAGATAATAGAAATATTGAAACTATGTCATGAAGTTATGGTAAAATAACTACATTTTTAATTGCAGAACAATAACTTATCAAATTGAACGAATACTACCCCTTCACACGCTGAAACAGGTTCCTGTTATTTTTAAAAAAATTTAAATTGTTGGTAATCGTCCTCATGTTTTAATAAACTTTGACTGCACCCGAAGATGGAGAAGTTTTCCGAAACATATGTACTGCTGTGGAATAAAAAATAAAAACGACCGAATACACCAAGGAAATTTTTATTTATAGAAAAAATTATTATATTATGTATCGCAGCAATTTACATTTTCAAGGCAGCGAATATTCTGTTTCATTGATGTATAAATCAGACAATCAAAAGAATGTAAACAACAGTTTCTTTTTCATGTGTATTGCACACAGTATAATCTATAATCAATAACATATCCAATACAATTTAATAAAAATTTAATTAAAAAAAGATTGGACTTACACAATTGAAAAAGTATAGGTAACTTAAATAGGTCATTTAGAAAGCAAGTATGTACTTGGTTCACAAGAGGTAGGAAAATAATTTTATAAATATATAAAAGTATAAGGAGACGCTATACTAACAACCAAATTATGTAAATGTGTAAAACACTTGAACAAATCTTTCCTATTATAACTAAAATAAAGTTGGTTTAAATTGTTTTATATATGAACAAAATCATTATCAATATCAATTTTTCATATGTACTATCCAGTTATACTTCATATTTGTAGAGTTGTTCAATCGAAATTGTTGTTCAAAACAAAGCAATGCATAGCTATGATGTTGCATTGTTATTATTTGTTGTATCCAGTTAAGGGACATTTTAAAAATATTAAATTATTAATTGCATACTTTACTCTCCAGTCTCTAAACGAATTATAGCATCAGAAGTATTGATAAGAACTAAAAGATCTCTTTTTAGGAAATATATATGAATTCTTTCCAATATATGTAAGTATGTTAGACCTCAAACATCATACTTCTTGAAACCTTTCCTAGAAAATTGCACAGTTTTCTGTAAATTAATAGTGTATTAGCAATATTATATTTTTAAAACATATTTTTAAAATGTTACATTGGTCATAATACTATTTATAAATTGTTTAAATATCGTTATTCTTTGCTTTTGAATAATACATCATTGTGTAAATAAATATATAAATAAAAATTTTAAAAGAATTCTTTTATTACTGTACCATTTTCCTGTTAATGATACGGCCATGGGAATAATATCAGTAATGTAAACAACGACGCCATTTTCAACCTTATCTGACGTTTAATGTTGGTGTGTAAACAAACAATATTTATGAATGGGTTGTGGTAGATGTGGATGAAAGTCATACTGCTCAACATTTACAATCAGAATTATTTAGGATTGCAGAAGAATGGGGTATTTCAGACAAAGTTTTTTCGGTTACGAAATATAACGCTGCAAATGTTAAAGTAGGCGTAAGATTAACAGGATGGGGTCACATAGGATGTTTTGCACATACTCTAAATTTAGTTGTGCAAAGCGGGTTGGAAATCTCAGAACCATTACGCAAAAAAGGTTAAAATGATAGTGCAACATTTCCACAGAATTACAAAGGCGAAAAACAAATTTCTTGAAATTCAAAGACAAATGTCGAATGAAGGTTCCACTCCTTTAAAATTAATAAATGATGTTGTAACGAGATGAAATTCGACGTATTTCATGTTTGAAATATTTTTAAAGGTTTGAGAGCCACTTGTAGCTACTTTGGGAATATTAAATAATCCTGTTCAGAAGCTGTCTCAAGAAGAATGGCAGTTGCTTAAAGACATTTGTTTCATTTTAAAACCATTTGGGCAGATAACAACGGAAATGAGCGCAGAAAAAAATGTTACACTATCAAAAGTAATCATAATTGTTAAAGGTTTAAAATCGGCAATCGTAAAGTTTAAGCAAGTAATAACAAATCCAGGGGCAAATTCGTAAATAAACCATTATGAAAAAGAAATATCTGAAAGGTTTTCGACTGTCGAAACTAATAATTTAAAGGCAACGTGTTCTATGTTAGATCCTAGATTTAAATCTAAAGTGTTCAGTTCTGATCAAACTTTTAATATGGCTAAAGACCGGCTAGAAACGGACGTAGCTCGAATGATAAACGTAGAACGTCGCCATAATGATAATACCAATATTAACGATGGTAACACTGCAGATTGTGAAAGCTTAATGGATCAAGAAAAAGATGAGAATTTAATTTGGACCGACTTCGATAGAATCTGCAAATCTCGAAAAGAAATTGATCCAAAAGCAGCGGCAATACTAGAAGTACGTTCTTATCTAGCAGAAGACTTAATAAGCAGGAAAGAAAATCCGTTGGAATGGTGGAAAGCCAGGGCGGCAATATATCATCATCTAGCCAAATTGGCTCAACAGTATTTATGCATAGTAGCGACTTCGGTACCCTCGGAACGGATATTTTCAAAAGCTGGACAGTTGATATCAGAACGAAGGAGTCGATTGAAGGGAGAAAATGATAAAATTATCCTTTTTTTGCATTACAACTAAGATTTATACATTATTTTAAGATATGTTTTTTTACTGCAATCTACATATACAGAATGTTTTTTTTTTATTTTTGTTGTTTTTGTCCAAACTTTTTGTTTTTGAGATATCATCTAAGATTGTTATTTTTGTCTCTATTTCTATTTACTTTTAGACTAAGTATGTATTTATTTGTATGTAACGCATTAGATTTTTAAAGTAAAGTTATACACAGAACAGTTCCTACGTATTTTCTACCTTAATATTTCCATAATATCAACAACAAAATTATACAAGTAAATGATCTTCGAATTAACGACAGTCCGAGAATTTTGCATTAATTGTATAGTTGAATTGAATATTGAGTACAGTTACAGTAATCAAAGAAACAATAGTAACGAATATATTAAATGATTACTTAGTAGTCGAGTAAAGATTAGTAACGAGTATTCAAAAGTAACGAAAATCAACACCTCTACGATTCCGTGATGCGCGACGGCTGCCAGCGAACGCGGAATAGGAAAGGCAGGAATAGGTTCTCATATTTGGTAATAGGTATGAGGAATTGGCAGGTGATACCTATTTTAAAGTAGCCGGTCCAGTTCCACCGTAACATTTTTCACTTGGTTTCGGGAGAGCGGCCAGCGACGCGGCTTGTTGCATCGTTTGAATTTTTTTAACTAGGGGTACCATATTAATGCAGAGTTGCACTACGGAAATATTAAATATTGTGCAGGAGGCGTTTGATTAATTTTTAAATGTTTAGATTTATAAAACATAAAGATAAAAGCTGCCAAAAGTGTTATAAATTAATAATTTAAAAAGTTTCGTAATTTTTATTTAATTTTTGTGTTTTTTAAATTTTTGGTGAAGAGCCCCTTCACCTACTTCACCTGACGAGCCAACGCTGGTCACTAGTAATTACCACATTTTTGCTTTGTTAGCTAACCACTTCTAGATAGCTATAGTTAGTTGAGATTTCTGACCCTCGGAAACCAACGCCTTTGTCGGTTACTCTTTCTTCTTATGAAGCTTCGAATTGTAGCTGTCGCTTTTCCAATTAACTCACGTTTCACAAGATATTTCTGCTCCTCGGGAAACAACGTTCAGATTACAGCGGTTGATTTATGACAGTTGAGTTATGGCTCTATGGCTTTATGACTTTATGGCTTTAGGCTTTGTGGCTTTGTGGCTGATTCCATTCGTTTGCTAGACAAAAATAGATTTTGTTTTTCACGTGGTTCTGTACGATATATATAAATTTGAAACATCCACTTTTTTAAAAAAATTAACCAATAGATAATAAAAACTAGTGACTATACATATTGTGCCGTTCTAGCAACCAGAATGAATCATAAAAACATATTTAACTTTACTATCAAAAACTAATAATTAACAAAAGGTTTGAATAATATTTCTTCTGGGATATTTAATAAAGACATTATATACTTTTTATGCTTACCACTTTAACAGCCAATGCACCACCGATATGATCAAAAGGTAATAATAAAATGAAATTTCCAAATCTAATTTGAGATCGTTTGGTTAGTGGTACTCCCACTTCAAGAAATGTCCCTTTCTTTAGAATATTGTGTGTTGGCGATAATCGAATTATACCGGATGGCACACATTTAAAATAACATTTTATAATTAGATTTTTAAAATGTTACAACTTATACTGGAAATATCTAGCTATACAGAAAATTGCGACAAAGAAAACTTACCTTGTAAATTTAAAATGCCCTTTTCATCGTTAATTGGTATATTTAAGGTAAACAGCTCCTTATTAATCTTATAAGTTATTTCTTTCATTATTTGAGATGCAAAGAAATCGCCAGAAGTAAAAATCTACAAAATCTGTGTGGTTTACACAACCAAAAAAGTTGAAGTTGAAAGATAGATATATGACTGACAGTATTGATACATGACATTTATAGTCGGTGCATGTGGTTGTTCCATTGACTTTGCACTTTGTGCAATTTTTTAATGAACCGGGATCGCACCGGTTCAAGTACATAGATGAACTCAGTGCATGCCAATGGTAAACGCTAAGCATTATTATAGTTTGAGTATTTAGAAGCTCCTATCTTATGATAATGAAGTAGAATATTTGCAAATGGTGTAACAATATATCCTTGTTGAAAAATTATATTTGCTTGCAATATCTTAATATTATCTATGCCTATTAAGCCATCAAATACATTGTAGAACTTAAAAAGAATTTTAATTTTTCTTTATTATTAAGATTAAAATTTTAGAGGCATTAATAGTTACACTATATTTATACGCCGATCTCTGGAAAACTGTAGTCACTACAAATGGTTCATCTATTATATCATTTGGGTAACATTTTTCATCTACTTCAGGGTTAATGAATAATTTCGAGGATCCTGTGTCCACCAATATTTTTAAATTATGTTCAGGGAAAATTATATAGGGTAATGTGTACGGGATTTTGTTGTGAGTTATTTTGTTCCGATGCCATTACCGAAAATTTAGAGTTTGACCTTTATTATCATTAACTTCTTCGGAATCATTACATTCATTATAATATTAACTAACATGGTTTTTAACCATTGAATTGTATATAGGTTCTGTTTGAGAGTTAAATAACTCTTCGGAGGTAAACTTTGGTGACTGTTTTGCCGAATTTCTAAAATAATTTGAAGCTGGTCTCGAATAATTTGGTCTAGTATTCCTAGTTGATACTGACATAGGTGTAGGGTTTGATAAATTTGTTTTTTATTTGGTTGGAATACATTTGTATTCTTATTTGGAAAATTCTGTCCGAAAACTTGTGCATTAGTTGGGTAATTACGTTGTATGGGTCTTGAATTTACATTAAAAGTTTTAAACGGAAAATTATTACTTTGTTTCTAAAAAAAATATTAGGTGTGTTAAAATTATTTGAAAAATTTCTATTTTGATTTGGTGGAGCATAATTGGGCCCAGTTCTGCAGAAAGCGACCAACCCACAAAAGATAGTTTCAGAGAAAATTAACATTTTAATTTTACGTAAGTAATAAAATGTTCTGGCTGAAGTATTAAAAAATTTATAATATTTAAAACAATATTGTTTTCGGGTAACTAAAATAGGCCCTCACCCATAGATTTATGAGAGGAGATACTACTATAGGAATAATTGTTAAAGAATGTACAAAGGCTATATGGCACGTTCTTAAACCACTGTTTATGCCTGTTCCAACAGAGGCAATTTGGCAATCTACGAACTATGGGATCTTCCAAACTGCATAGGCTCCATCGATGGGAAGCATTGCCGAATAAAAAATTTTTACAACACCGGATCGCACTATTATAATTACAAGAGTTTTTTTCGATGGTACTGATGGCCTGTGCAAATGCTGATGGAATTTTTCTAACCATTGATGTCGGTGAAGCAGGTAGAATGAGTGACGGTGCAGTTTTCCGGTCTTCCACTCAAGGAAAAACTTCTTATTCCAAAGGCAAGACCATTGCCAAATGATGATGTAGATTTTCCATTTTACTTTGTAGGAGACGAGGCATTCCCATTACAAAAAAATTTGATGCGACCATATCCACAAAGGATTTTAGATAATGAGAAAAGAATATTTAACTACAGATTATCAAGGGGCCGAAAGAGCATAGAATATGCATTCAGAATGCTAGTATCTAAATTTGAAATTTTTCAAAGGCCAATATTATGTCACGAGGATACAGCGATTTTAGTAAATAAAAGTGCTTGTGTTCTCCATAATTTTATAAAACTCAAAGAAGGTAGGTTTTCAATTCCACAGATTGTGAAAGATAACCCGACACTTAGAAATCCACCAGTACCACCTGTTAAACAGTCTGCTTATGAATTACGTGATTACTTGAAATCTTATTTTTTAAAACCCGAAAATGCCTTAGCTTGGCAAGGTAATTATACCGTGTAATCAAAAATTGTAAAAATAAATAAATACCTTCCTTGTGAGATATAAAGGACTTTTTCTCCCCCTTTACCTTAAAATTACCTCAACTCACACATGGCTACCCCCCTTGTCAATGATAATGCCAGTCCAGCAGCTTTAGCCAACGACTACAAGTTAAGTTCCATCAAGAGGATGAAAGTCAATTGTAATATTTACTTTAACAACCGATGTTTACAAGAAAACCTAACACCAAAATACATACACATCAAGATAAACTCTCTGTTTATCTTGAACAGTAGGAGATGCCTACGTCGCCTTAAAGTCTTACTTTTGAAAGAAGAAATCAGGACACAATATAGAAAACTCTACTTTTTAGATTTACGTCTAAAAACAACTTATGACCGTCTAAAAGAGGTTTGGCCTTTCATATATTTTGACAATTTCATGTCTTTTGTACATAATTTGGTTAACTATGATAGATGCAATAAGATGAAAACTTTGAATGAAAAATTAATCAAACTAAAAATTAAAAACAACAATGTTAATAACAATCCCTCAGATCAAAGTTCACATAAATTTCATACTCCTCTTCTAAATTTTTCTGATACAACTTTTACAGAAACTGAAATTGACCTCCTTAACAAGGGTATAAAATTTAATCCAACTAGATCAAATGTCATTTCACTTAATAAAAACTTAGAACTACTAGCAGTAGAAGCAGAGTCCATTTTACAAAACTTTGAAATTGACAATAAAGAAGATCTTAGATGTGGATTAGTTAACATATTCAAAAAAGAAAAAGAAACGTTATTAAATAATCTCTCTTCAAGAGGCACTTTTAATGATAATTTAATTAAAAACGTTAATAAAAACATTAAAAATAATGATCTAATATTGACAAAAGCAGATAAAGGCAATTGTCTATTAATTCTGAACAAATTTGATTACTTGTCTAAAGTTTACAACTTTTTGAACACTAACAGTTTCGTTATAATCACTAACCCCTTAAATAAGTATAATACCAAATTTAAAACTACCCTTAAAAATTGTACACATTTGATCAATGATTCCTTGTTTAATAAATTCTAACCAGATCACAAATTAATACCTAGGCTATATGGCCTTCTCAAAATCCACAAATCTGACAATTTTGATGACATACCAATCCGCCCTGTCGTGTCATATATAAATTCACCAACATATTATACATCAAAGTGGTTGAATGACGTACTCAAAATCCATTATAAAGATCACTTTACACATACAGTCAAAAATAGTGTACAACTTGTAAACAACATCAAAACTGTTCACATTAATGATACAGATTCTTTGATCTCTTTAGATGTATCAAACTTATTCACAAATATTCCTATACCAGAGGTTCTAGGTTTTGTTGAATCACATTTGTCAAGTTCGAATATGTCTGATATTGAACTAGTAGAATTTTTGAACCTTCTCAAGGTTTGTTTAGAACAAAACTTTTTTTCATTCAACAATGAAATCTTTTCACAAACAAATGGACTTTCTATGGGATCTCCACTTAGCCCAATATTAGCAGACATATTTATGCACAATTTTGAAAAAGAAAAAATCCTTAAAAACAACCCTTTCCACTCAAATGTGAAATTCTATTATAGATATGTTGATGATATTTTGATTTTGTGGTCAGGTAACTTAGACTCATTAAATGACTTCTTGACTTATATTAATGACTTACATTCTAATATTAAATTCACATTAGAAATTGAAATAAACAAATCTATTAACTTCTTAGATCTTAAAATCTCACACAATAATAACAAGTTCAACTTTGACATCTATAGAAAGCCAACACATACAGGCACAGTTATAGACAATACCTCTAACCATCCAGCAACACATAAATTGGCTGCCTTTAATTGCTACTTAGAGAGGCTATTAAACGTTCCTCTGTCTACGGAAAATTTTAATAAGGAACTAAATATAATTAAAACTATTGCTATAGATCACAACTTTGAACTAGATATTATTGATAAAATGCTAACACATAAACAAAATAAAATTCAACAAAACTTAGTTTATATTAACAATCCTAATATGGTACATGAACTAACCACCAGTAAGAAATACATTTCTCTTACCTTTATTGGAAAAGCATCCTTTAAAGTGGCAAGCTTACTTAAAGACCACTTTAAAGTATCTTTCAAAACCCCCTCCTCATTACATAAGTTATTTGTTCATAATAAAGATAAATTAGATCCCTTTGACTTATCTGGAATTTATAAATTAACTTGTAAATCTTGCCATTCTTTCTATGTGGGACGCACATTTCGAAATTTCAAGATCCGTTTAAAAGAACATTTGCGTTGTCTTAACCAAAATACAACAGGTTTTTCACATTTTGCCAACCACTTACTGGACTCAAATCACGACTTCGATTCAACTGAAGGTTTTGAAATCCTACATAGTTCCTACCATAGATTTACTCTTAATAGCTTCGAAAGCCTCGAGATATTGAGAAATTTAAAATTAAATCCTGTTGGTTGCTTAAATGCCCAGATAATGTCAGAAACTCCTCCTGTTTTCTCAACACTAATCTAAATTTATCTTTCTAACTTCCTTTTTAACCTCCCCCTTTATTTCTATTCACATATTTTCTTGCAAGGGGTACATTTCAGTAAGTAATTTTTTTCCCATAAGAAACCAACGAGCACGTTTAAAGATTAGGTTAGATTGTGTGATTTCACATCCGTCATTTTCTTCTTTTCTTCTTTTATTCTTCAGTTGCTTCACAACAGTTAACCCAGTCATTTCTTCTTCTTTCTTCTTCCTACAACATCACATACACTTGGTGATTGGTTCATGGCCCAAATCTTATATAATAAATAATAAATATTTCTTCACTCATAGTTTACATCTTATTACCTATACCCTGTCATGGGTTTACCCAAGAATTTTTTTGTTAATACTTGCCACCACCTGTAGAGGCCTTAACTTGACAGGTCTCCTTTTAAAAATGTTAGTTTTTTGAAAAAACAAGGTTGTTTAAAATAAGCCTTATCTTTTAATCTGTTTAATGTATGTGATTTGTTTTGTATAGTCTTGAATATTTTAAATTTTACTATTTCAATTGACTAATATTTGTTTTTCAAATATTTTTAACTTTTTATTACTTGTAAACTTTGTTCATTTTACAATTTATTTCACCCCACATTTAATGAAACTTGTTTTGTAGTATTCCCTAGTGGATGGAGAGTATGGTGAGTTTTCTCTTTTTTACTATTTTATATATCGTTTGCTCTAAGTGTTAACACACCTTACACCACATATTCTCCTTTCCACTAGGCGAGCCTGAAGATGAAGTGATGACACTTCGAAACCGGTCGCACTCAATGTTTTGTTAAATAATTAAACATTGACTTTCCTTGTGAGATATAAAGGACTTTTTCTCCCCCTTCACCTTAAAAAAAAATAAATACCTGCTACTTACTAGATAGTTTTATGCTGGGATTATGGTCATGCTAAATCTTTAAATCAGACTGTTAAAGAATTTAAGCCAAAAATATGATTTTGGTCACGAGTTAAATATTTATTTTGCTTATGCTAAATCTTTAATGTTAAAGAGTCAGAAAGCTGCATGTAAACGTTAAATTTGAGGTTAGGCTTCGTTTAATGACATATTTATAAAAAATAATATAATAAAATGGACTTATTACCGATATTTATTTTTCTATTAGGAGAAGAAGATGATAATAGGTAACTAGCGGAAATGGTTTACATATTTTAAATTATAATACAAAAATATTTTTTTTATAGAAACAATATAAGAGTTGAAAGAAGAATGTTAAGAGACCATGAAAATCCTTTTGAGATGCCTGATCCACAATTTTTGAGGCTATTTCGTTTATCAAAACAAATGATAAGGAATGAAATCATTGAGCGACTTCAAATGCATTATAGACACTTAAGGCGAAGGGATTCAATCCCATTCCACTTGAAAGTTTTAGCGACGATAAACTTCTTTGCTAATGGATCTGATCAGAGGGCAATCGGTAATTCTCTATTTACTTGTATAACCTCTATAAGTTTGGCCATTAATGAAGTAAGTCGTTTAATAACTATTCACTTAGCACAAAACTGGATTAAGTTTCCTACAAATCAGGAAGGAAAAAATGTTGTTCAAGAAGCGCTTTATAGCAAATGGGGTATGCGAGGAATCATTGGTGTCATCGATGGCACTCATGTTGAAATTATAGCTCCTCTTGGTACAGATGAAGAACACCAACCTCATTTGTACATCAACAGAAAAGGAAAACACTCCATTAATGTAATGTTAATTTGTGATTCAAATTGCTGCATTACTGCACTAAATGCTAGATTTCCTGGTTCTGTACACGATGCAGCTATATGACAAACATCAAATGTTAGACAAATTTTAGCAGAACAGTTTAAAGAGGGACAAAGGAACCATTTTTTAATTGAAGATAGTGGTTATGGTGTTGAACCATGGTTGTTAACTCCTTTTGAAAATGCAGATGATAATACTCCAGAGGGTCAATATAATCGTGCTTTGAAAACTTCTCGGAATGTAGTGGAGCGTACAAATGGTATATTGAAAGCAAAATTTAGGTGCCTGTCCAAATTTCGTGTACTGCAATATCATCCTACAACGGCTGCATTTATTATATATTCTTATGGGATATTGCATAATATGTCGAGACAAGCAAACATGAATATTGAAAATGTTGAATATTTAGAAGAAGTTGGAGATTATGAACAAGGAAATAATTTTAATAATATAGCAGCTCATCAAGGTCAAGCAGCAAGAGCAGTTTATATTGGACAAAATTATCAAAATGTCTAAAATAAAAAAAAAACTTATGACAAAAATGTTTTATTTTAAAAACTTTATTTACTGAACACTTAAAATTGATTTAAAACTATTTGTATTTACATTCATATTCAAAATCTGGATTTTTGTATTTAAATGCAGCAACCTTGAATTTTAATTACTCTTTTTGAGAATCAGCCAGTTCTTTTATGGCATCCACCAATTTTTCTTGGGGCACAATATTTCTTTTAGTTGCTCCAATAAGGCTTCTGTTAGAGTATTCAAAACTCTTGGACGCTTTCTGTTAGTTTCTCTACTTTTTTTGTAGAGGTCTCTTGATTCCTGATGTCCCGGGTACAACTGTTTGTTGGACATTGTCTTGTTGGACATTGTCTTGTTGGACATTGTCTTGTTGGACATTGTCTTCTACCACAATGTCTCGTAGAGGTCTCTTCATAGTTGGCGTCACGGGTTCAATTGGTTGTTGGGCATTGTCTTCTAATACAATTTCTATGTTTTCAGTATCGAAATCTTCCATTATATTTTCATTAAAAGAGAGGGAAGTTGATGGGGTGTTTTGAATAATCTCGCCATTCAATTCTGGCACAAGAGAGCTGCCTTCTTCAACTACTTTTCCCCAAGCATTAATGGCTCGTTCCTCAAGACTACTCAATGGATTTTTCACCTCAGGTCTGTTTTATTTTTATTTACCAGATATTTTCGGTATTTGGACCTAGTACTATGTTTCCAATCAGAGAATCTCTGAAAAAATAAAAACGAAATAAAAATATTAGAACAAAATATATAAAAATTACTTGAATCCATTTATCTGTATTTAATTGTGGGCCCTTCGATTCAGCATTTAATTTGGTGGTCAATTCTTCCCACTTTTGTTTAATATAATTTTCCGGTACAGATGGATTAATAGTTCCAGTTCTAAATATTTCATCATTTTCTAAAATATTCTTCATACTGCTCCACTGCAGTATTTGCTTCCCGTAGTTTTTTCGCTTTGGAAATGGCTCTGTAATCAAGATATGTTTAATTTAATGAAAATACTGTGATGTAAAAGTTATTATTAAACAAATGATTTATAGTACAACCCAGACATGTTTATTTAAAAATAAACTTGAATGAGTAAAAGCAAATTTGGTAGATTTTCACAAAACTTTTATTTTAAAAAATAAAAAATAAAAATTAAAAACACTACACATGACATGTTTCGAAGTACAACTTCTTTTTCAAATGTGACTAATTTACAATTCGGTATCCAATATATATGCGAAATAATTGAACAAAATAAAGTACTTAAGAAAACATCAATAACATAACAAAATAAACTAACTATTTAAACTAAATAAGGGTACTTATGATATCAATCAAATAACAATAAGATAGTAACATTACCGGGATTATCTCACAGAAAACTAGGAAAGAGATTTAATAAGGGTGAGTTATTAATATCTAATTGATCATTGAGTAGGTTATCTGAATTTTTAAATCTATTTATTTCAAGTGTTTCTAAATGGTTTAGTTTATTGCCCTTATTTTCTATATGTAAAATTTTAAAGTTGTCTGTAAAAGAATGATTTTCAGCTAAAATATGATTTGAGTAAGTAGAATTATTTTTGTTTTTTGTATAGCTATTATAATGTTCGGAATAGCGCTTTTTGAAAGTACGGCCTGTTTGACCAATATACAGTTTTGGATAACTACCACAATTTAATTTATATACCCCCGATTTATTATTAGGATTAATTTTACCCTTATTGTTTTTAATATACTTCCCAAGCGTATTATTGGTTTTAAAAACTACGTTAATATTTTGGTTTTTTAAATATGATGATACCTTTTCACTAGGAGCTGCTATATATGTAAGACTCTTATATCTGCAATTTTGATCTTTAATTATGGGATAAACTTGTTGAATAGCATGTTTAAAAACTATTTTCTCTAAAATGTTTGTAACGTTCATTTTTGGCCCCACGAATTAATAAAATTGTTTTGGCTTACCTGGTTAATCATACGAAAAAAAAGGGTAAAATCGTATGGTTGATATCACTATTATTTTGACATTAACTAATTTCACCTGTATTCTAACTTTCGGACTTCATTATTATAATTTATTTCATCTCACCACTAAGTAAAAGGATAGTATAATACTTTGTACAATGGTCATATTTCCAGTGTAGTGTTCACTGTTTTGATTTGTCAGGCTCTCCTAAAAATAGACCAAGTTTCGTTGTAAATTTATATATATTATGTATTATAGTCTCACCTTTGGGTAATTAATTATTTACGATACCATTCTTTAAGATTTTCTTGTTTATTTTTGGTTAGGTTAATGTTTATTAATTGTGACAGTGAATGACATAAACGTCATTTGACGACAGAACACCGACAAGTGTCATGTTGGTGGGACGTTCCAATATCGGGCTCAGAACCCGAGGTAAGGTAGTTTCACAATGAGCGATTTTAAGTCGTGAGGGATTTTGTTTTGCGATCGCTGTTGTGTTAATTTTTTGTCGGGAACAGTTTCCCAAATGTAGTTATACTGTATATAAATATAGTTTTTAGGGTACCTTTCGTAAATGGTCTGTTAAGTTATATAGTGGGGAATTCTTGAGGATGAATTTCTGAACCCACTTGACATTTATCGGAAAGGGATTTCGGCCATTTTGGACGGCTGACGTATTGTTTTTTTTTTGTCAGTGGGTATTCAGTCACGAGAGACGATTTTTGTGTCGAAATAGAATTTTCTTAATATTTAGCCCCATCGGCTTACCCTAATTAAAGGGGATTTTAGATTCTATTTCATGGTTAATTGTGGGTAAATGGACATTTCGTATTTTGAGGGGAATTTTAGTGAATTGGTAAATTCCCATGGTCATTGGTCCAGCCCATATCTAATATAGGATTTTAACGCAATAATCGGGAGTTCACAGCATTTGGAGTGTGGAATATTGTTGCGCTGTGAATCATCTCACGTGGTTCTCATCCTTGAAAGGCTACCAAGTTAACCCTTTACGAAAAAGGTATGTTTTGTATATATTAGGTTATGTGTAACAGAATTTTAATTATTGGAGCTCATAATACTGTTTATGACTCACTGTTGAGCCAATGTAGTTTTTCTTTATCCTAGATACTGAATATTTTCTAGTTTATGTACATTTTTGGGTAATCCTATAGTTCGGGATACTTGAGTCAATGTGTATTGACATTTTTCTTTGTAATATTTTAAGGGTTTAACCCAGGGGGTTGTTAGCCCAGGATTCGACGACAGTTTGACCCAAGGGATTGTTGACCCAGGATTTCAACAGTTGTACACAGAGGGTTATATCGTCCGGAGTTCAACGGTTTCATCGTGGACTCATCGAGGGGACACAGAACATTGGTATGCTAGCCACCTAGTTTACTTGTAGCTAGATTTACAAGAATGTTTCTTGTTCTGGATAGGAAGATGGGAATGCTGTGAAAGAAGACACCCTACTATCAGGTTTTTCTTATATGTTATATTGAAGGTTTCATGCGTGCATTGTTAAATTATACATTCACTTTCAACCGAATGTTGTCAAGGTATTCTCAACATTATTTATACTTTTGTGCACAGAATGTTCTAGGGTTCTTTCACTCATAACTTAAGTATTATCAAATGATACATCGTTTAATTGATTAATATTTTAAATTTTTTACTTAATTTAAGCACTTAATGCTGATGTAGTAATTCTTCGGGTCGCAGAACACTTGGACTGCTTCCACGTTTAAGTTGTAATTCTTCAGTTATTAAAGGCTACTGCCATAATTTTACTTTATTCAATTTATTCATTATTAAATGGACCAGACTTAACTATAAGTTAAGCAATCTCAGAAGACCCGTGTGGGGGCAGAGATTAAGTAACCTCTTCCAATCTGGGAGTTTAAGTAAATAACCTCTGTGTCTGAAGTCCTTTGTGTATCTTTGTATATTTATTTTATTTTTATATTTTTATTTAGTTGTATGAATTATACTTAATTATAAAATTTCATGGTTTAATAATTTTCTTTTGGGTAGTTTGGTCTTAACCAAAAGTTAAGCAGATATCGCCTTCCAATTTGGAGAGGGTTATAAGATTATAAAGATTATAAGTTTACTGTTTTTATAATATATGAAGTAGTATAGGTACGGTGATGCACAATATTTAAGTTAACTATTATATTATATTTTTTTTATGTAAGGTGGAAATTAATGTTTTGCGCAAGCGTCATGCCTGGTACCAAGCTAACGACGAACCGTTCCATACTTTGATACATTTATTAATTTTTTTTTGGGTTATGCATATACATACACTGTGTAAGTTTTTCCTTTTAATTTCCTCCAACTTTTTTTTTTATTATCTAAGCCATCAGGTAATTAGTTTGTATATTTACTAAATATTTTTTTTTTTTTTATAAAGGAACATAAGTTGAGGTTTGTCTTTTATTTCTTTCCTCATTTACTGGGTTTTTGGGGAAATAGGATCATAGTTTGGCCACTATATAGACCCAGTTGGCGCCTATTTATTTGTCTACTATTTCCGGAATTTTTGTAAGCTATCCACCCCCTAGCTGCCGTCTGAGCGACGTCGAAGGCCCGAAGGTTGACACCGGAACAACCGAAACTTGTGTAACCGTAGTAGACAACATTTTTAATTGTAGTTAATACTTTAATAATTTTTTTTTGTTTAAAAATTTTGGTGGAATCACCAAGTTCATTTTGTAGGTTACATGTTGTCTACTAACTTTGAATTAAAATTATTGTTTACTGCGATTTGTTTAATGATATTTAATTCTTTTGTGAAGTTCTCTTTGGTAAGGGGGATATTAACTAATCTATGGATCATACTGTTGTATGCTGCTAGCTTTTGTTTGTATGGATGAGATGAACTATTATTTATTGTAATACCAGTATGTGATGGCTTATGAAATATCCCAAAACTATGGCCTTTATTAATTTTAATAATATTTAAGTCTAAAAAATTAATTGAATTATCCTTCTTTGTTTCCATAGTAAATTTAATATTAGGGTGTATAGTATTGATAAAAACTAATAAAGAATTTAACTGTCTACTAGTAGCAGTAAAAGCAGTCAGTATATCGTCAACATATCTATGCCAATAAAGACAATGTTTACTTAAATTATTGCTTATTATTATGTCTGCCATGATCCCCGGGCCCGCATGAAACTATAGGTTTCACGTCGAATTGTTTTTACCAGTGTGTGAATATGTAGATAAATTTATATTGTAAATAAAGAATTTTAAAAACGTAAAAGAAACGAACATTATAATAGCTATACAAAAAACAAAAATAATTCTACTTACTCAAATCATATTTTAGCTGAAAATCATTCTTTTACTATAATGATGCGTCGTTAAAATTTATAATAAATGTAAAAACAATACTTATTTTTTACTTTTGTAATAAAATATCTTGCTATGCGAAAAGAAGCTGTAATATTTTAATATTAAAAATAATAATACCTAGAGTTTTATTTTCTAAAGAAAATACATATTTTTTGTTAAAGGTGACTTTAATTTATTTATAAAAGAATGTGATGAAATGTAGACAGAATTAAATTTTTTTACTTTTGTAATAAAATGTATGACAGCTCATGTGAATTTAAATTATAAAGTATCTGTGTGCCTATTCCTTGAAATAGGCAAACTTATGTAAAATAATTGCCCATTACATAAAATCGGCAAGTATGTTGCCGTTTTCACGAATAAGGCAAAATTTTGCCTATTACATGAAATCGGCAATTACGGAAATTCGGCGTAACATATACAGGAATAGAGGACGCACGAGGCGCTGTTCGCCACTGAATACTGATCCAGTAAATTCGCGAGCACGGAATCGTACACCCAAAACACTCATAAAAATAAAACGAAAATGGGAGAAGAGGATGAAGTCGCGGAGTTGAGTGCATGTTTTATAATTTTATCAGACGCATTAAAGAAAAAAAGGAGAAAGAGGAATCGATGGTTTTACATTTATATTTGAATAGGGCAGGTCTTTCAGCACTAAATACAACTAGAAATAGTACTTGTTTGTTAGATGACCTCTTAGCAGACCAAGAAAAAAGCGGCCTTTTTAAAAATTTCACAAGAATATCCCGAGAAGACTTCTTTTTTCTGTCAAATTTAATAAAACCAGTAATAGCCCGAAGAAAAACAGTCTTCAGAAAAGATATTCCTGCAGAAGAGAGGCTGCAGTGACTCTTCGCTTCCTTACCTCTGGTGATTCATTCACAAGCTTACAATGCTGCTTTAAGATGCTCAAACAAATAATTTCTGAGATAGTACCGGAAGTGTGCCAAGCAATTATTGAGTGTTTGAGCGAATATGTAAAGGTAAGTTATTTAGTCATTAAATATTTTAAAGTGTCCATATACTGTGAAGTTTTGAGTTATCCCTTAAATAATAAAAACTATCCATTTTGCAAAATTTATTAAAAAATATGTAACAAAGAAATGTCTTCTAAAAAAGTCAACTTATGATGAAATTACAGAAAAACGAAAATTAATTAAAATGAATATTCTTGAATATTGAACAATTTTAACATAAAAAATTCTTCTTAAATATAATTGTATCAATATTTTTTCTTTATGCTTGAAAACGAGAACTAGACTCTTCATCAGTTTCGGAGAATGTTCTGAAAAAATCGCCGAGCTTCGTTTCGTCTGCTGGTGTTGTGTATGAACTTGTATTTGCAGGTGTGGATGACCTTGATGATAGTGTGGCAGAGTGATAATAATTATTTGTTTAATTACGAAAATCTGGTGCAATTGAATGTACAGAATATTGCGGATGTTGCGTCAGTTGAGAATATTGTTGCTGAGCCACAGGAAAACTGTATTAGGACATTTCTAGTTCATAGAGAATGTTTCCAATTTTATAATGTCCTTTTGCGCGCAATTGATCATTTAATTTTCTCAGCTTCTCAGCTACGAATTCCCCAAAAATTTGGCATTCGTCTTTAGGCTTATTTGATGCGGCAGCTCTATTCCGTAGAAGGCTAAATGTTTCAAGTACTTTGGGGTCATCGGCAGTAATCCTTCTCTTACGCGACAGGTTTTTTTGGGGAGATCTAAATTAATTTTATTTTGAAGTACTTGTTTCCCTACTTACATTTTTGGACATATTAGTGTTATTTTCGTCTAGCTGTGTAGTCGGTGCACTCTCTTCCTCCATCATATTTTCAATGTTGTCAATATTTTCTTCTTGCGATACATGAAGTACATTCTGAAATGTAATAAAATATAATTAGTCATGTAAAAAAAAAACTGAAAAAATGAAAATTTAAAATATCGGACTTTTTTTTTACTTTACATCCCGAAAAATAATATAAATAATATTGTAATTTTATTTCCTTGTGAAGATGCCGTCAACTGAAGAAGAATGGCAACAAATTGCAGAACAATTCGAAAACGTCTGGAATTTTCCACATTGTGTGGGGGCAATTGACGGAAAACATATCATCTTACAGGCTCCAATCAATAGTGGCAGCGAGTATTTTAACTATAAATCTAAATTTAGTATAGTATTGATGGCTGCAGCAGATGCAGATTATAACTTTACTTTCGTCGATATTGGTTGTTGTTCAGATTTGAACATTTTTCTTTATATACACTTAGTAAATTAACATCCTGTATATGAAATTCATTATTTATTGAATTAAAATGTTTAATTTCATATGCAATTAATAATAAACACGAGTAGATATACAACCTATGTATGGCACCACATAGGGAATTCAACGTGTAAGAGTGAGAGGTACATATTCAATGGATAAGAGTGAGACAGACGGTCTAAGGGGAAAACGGGGTAGTGGGGGAGTGGGGAATTAAATTTCGTTTACCGTCGAATAGAAAAATCATGCGATTGCCCGAAGGGCCTTAGCGTATATCTCAGCTATCGTTGGTCCGATTTAAACGGGGAAAAAGGGGTTATGTAGAGAGAGGGATATAGATTAAAGTTGAAAAGAAAAAATCATGCGCAGTGGCAGGACAAAAGGACCTTAGCGTGTATCTCAGCTATCGTTGGTCCGATTTAAATGGGGAAAAGGGGGTTATGTAGAGAGCGTGATATAGATTAAAGTTGAAAAGAAAAATCATGCGCAGTGGCAGGACAAAAGGACCTTAGCGTATATCTTCACTGCTATTGGTCCGATTTAAACGGGGAAAAGGGGGTTATGTAGAGAGAGGGATATAGATTAAAGTTGAAAAGAAAAAATCATGCGCAGTGGCAGGACAAAAGGACCTTAGCGTGTATCTCAGCTATCGTTACAACTCCACCACTACCACCGATCGATTTGAGTGACATGTCAGAGCCCAAATATTCTAAATTATATGTAGTTAATTGTATAACACTATCATCTACTTTGTTTATAATATTGAAAATTATTGTAAAAATTATAAATAAAAAATTTTATTCTTCTTGTAAAACGAAAATAAATGCATGAAATTAATAAGGGGTTTCAATTAAAAAATTACAAAGGTATGCAATTAAGAAACCATTGGCGTAGACTTTCGACGTTCTTCTGGGTACATTTAAATGATCCATTGGCGTGGTACATGCAGGTTTTGGAGTCACTACTGAATTTTTCTGTTGCACACGGAGTTCCATCGAACTTGCATACATCTACTATTATAGGACGTGACACGTGACACGCATACATCTACTATTTATAGGACGTGACACGTGACACTTTTTTAGTAAAAATTCGGCTTTTTCACTTCCTCGCACGTAAATACAATCAGCATGGTTTAGTAAATATGTTTCCAGAATCGAGTTTAACTTGGAATAATCCGCGTCTCCAGAGGAATAGTTGACCCCATGAATATGTTTCTCAACATATCTAGCGCTAATTCTATCAGGCGTATTTAGGTTAGAATAAGGTGTAGGCGGTGTGAACAAAGCGTGGTATTGTTTACAACCAATTGCGATACTCAATTCCTTCGGATGAAAAATACCGTATTAACCTTGGATGTCAACGAATGCGATCCTCATGGTAACAGAAACGAGACTGAATTAGAACTACGTTTTGACACGCCGTGTAGGAATATCATTTTTTAAAAAGTGTTTCATGTAGAGTGGGAGAGCGATTATATAAATTGAAGAAAATCAAGTTTGACATCCTCAGTTGTTTGTAGTCAATCTGTAAAAATGTATTCTCAAGATTCTGGTTACGGTTCAAGTAGTGAGTTTGATTTTTCGTTACAAATATCATCATCGACACCATCATCGGTGGCGTCTGAAAAATACTGTCGTGAACTAGATTCTCTATTAGAGAAGTATGAAGAAGCAGCTAAGAACGAAGTTCATTACCTACTCTACATGCAATTCCTACAAAGTTCCTATCAAATTGGGTGTGGTCTTAGTCCAGCGAGATCGTTTACTCCCGCTGTTGTTATACAAAAAGGACAGTCGGAAAAAATATCGTTTAGTTCCTATGAGTGGGAACAATTAATAACCCTACTTCAAGACAACAATTTTTTTAACGAGATTGTAGATCTTCCTGATGAGTACGACGGTATTGAGTTTCAGTGTGGTGATTACTGCAAAGTTCGACAAGTGATCTTCGAAGATACAAAGTTTATTATCGTAAGCAAACACAATATAGACTTTTGGTTAACAGAACAAGATGTTATGGAACTTGTTGATTTAAATAGGCAACTGTTGACATCATATGTGTTAATGCTAGAGACTGTTCAATTTCCACAATATTACTATAAAATTCTAAATATAATTAGAAGTAGTTTTAATGATAAGAATTATACATTTTCAGGTGCTTTTCATAAAATGCATGTATTTAAAAATTTAGATTCTAACTTGAAAAATGTTGCATTAGGACAATTCATGTATTTTTATAAACAAAAAATTGTAAACGATTTTGAAAGAATTCAATAAATATGTTTTTGTAAAAAAATTATTTTGTTTTATTTAAAAGAAGAAAAAGGTGAAATAGTCGAGACGGTATAATAGCGCTTTTTGATTTTATTTACCACAATATTTGTCAGCGCCTTACACCGTTCGGCTATTTCCACTTCTGTCTGAAGCGTTCAAAAACATCGTTTTTACCATTTTTTTTTCTACATTTACATCGTGTTCACCACGCTATCAAAGCTGAACTGATAAATTTACTTACTTTAAAAGTTATTAAAGAATTATTCTATATCTAAAAAGCTTACATCTAAAAAGGCAAGATATAAGTTGGGTTATTTTTCAATAAAATTTTCATACAAAGCATCTGTTACCTCATTTAAGTCATTATTAAGATATTAAAAGTGAGAAAATTTTATTGAAAAATAACAGCATCCAATAAAATAGTTTTTAAAAAGTTAATCGTTCTTATTGACAATAAGTCGAAACGTCCGGAATGTCCGGATTATAACAAGTTTAAACTCTAACAGTTTGTAACAAAAAACAACTGTCAAAATGGTAATTATGGCATAATCTTTTAACGTATACGATTTAACAAAAGCCTACCTCTGTAGAATTTTGTGGATCTTATAATTAACAGGCATCATAAAACATTTATAGAGGTACAATATAAAAATACTTAAAATAATTATACAATAAAAAATAAAAGTGGACTAATAATAAGCTTAAAAGTAGTAATCATAAAATTAGGGATATCTAAATACGATTGAACCATGCATTTCACCAAGGCACCAGTTTTTGTAAATAGTTATTTTATTGGAACAGAAGACATCTGAATACCTCTGAAGACATCTGAAGACATCTGAAGTCATCTGAAGACATCTGAAGACATCTGAAGACATTTGAAGACCTCTGAAGGCCGTTTCAGAAGACACCTGAAGACATCTGAAGACATCTGAACACCTCTGAAGATCTCTGAAGGCACCAGTTTTTGTAAATAGTTATTTTATTGGAACAGAATGTCGAAAATTGTCAGTTTTGTTTAGCAAAGCGAAGTTTAACCTTTCCGCTTATAATTTGCTAACCTTTCCGCTTATAATTTGCTAGTGTATAAATGTAATTTAATATTCTAGGCCTAAAGGGCCGTAATTCATAGTCGAAAAAGTGCAAAAGACCCTAGTATATATAAGTTAGGCAAAATATGTGCAATATCTCCTAGCAGTTTGTACGTCTAAAGATACATTGTATATTGTATTTGAGTTAAGAAAATAAAATTCTATTTTTGCAATTTTTCAAACGTTTTCATAAAAAAAAAATATTTTTTCATAATGGTTAGAATTCAAGAAGTTGACAACCGCAGATAAGTAAATCATCGCATATATGCCCGTTGTTGAAAACACGGTAAACCGCAACGTTTGTGGAACATTGTTTTTATAATAATATCTAGATATTACAATCTATAAATAAATACCAAGACCTTTGTAAATATTTTTTTTGTTTAACAGTTTTCGTGAGTGGAAGTGAACAATAAAATTTTTATTTCGTAGTTTATGTGACTGTACACCAGGTAAGTTGTGATCGTTTTTTTTTTTTGTTTATTAGATGTTTTTATTTAGGAGATGAATTAAAAAATAACGTCACTCATTTAATTTTTTTTCTTAAACAGTAACCTATTTTAGATATTTTTGGTAAATAAATAACATCCATAGATTTTATAATTAGATGACTATCGAAAGTAGAATTTTCTAGAACCTTGTAAAGTAACTGTAATATATGGTACACAACACGCATTTGTGGGCATTTGGTTTAGGCAATATGATAATTCTGTTACACCCTGAAATATTACAAAACTATCTTCCTAGAAGAATTAGAAATGTATGGCAACTTAGTTGCACTCGATGATAAATACCCTAAATATTATATATAGTGTTCTTGCCAGGTCTACAATTTCATAGTGAAAAACTCTTACAATGTCTATCACTAAAATCAACACGATTTTTCAGTCAAATGTTAGAAAAACTTAATGTTTTTCATAACAATATTTTATGCTCAGCTTCGTTACATTTTCCTAGGACTGTCAGCAGATGATGCCTCACGTTTTCGTTACATTGACGTACACATTTATTTTTTTTTTCAAAAGAGAACATATATTATAAATATAATAAATTTATAAGCAAAAGTTTATACGTTATTTAACTAGAATTTGTTTTTTTTGGTGTATCCTAGCGATGTAATAAAGCTAGAATTAAAAAATGTTAAATTTTCTATTATGAGAGATAAAAGTTTTAAACTGTATTCGTTCGAAAAAGTCGAGGCTTTGATGTTTTTATGAACAACTTTTTGAAAACGATATAGGCGATCCGAGCTAGTAAAATGCATAGAATATATCACCGTATCACGCTATCACCGAATATACCTAGATATATTTCATGTTTTTTTACAGCTGCTGATTGTTTCGATAAACTATGATTGGTGAATTTATAATAAAAACAGTTGCTTTTTAAGTAATTACAAAACTATGTAATTGCTACTATTGGTTGAACAAAAATTATTTATTAACTAAAATAATAGAAAATAAACAATATTTGTCCATAACAAGAGCGACAAGAACGCTAGTAGCTTTTCTGCCAGGAAAGTTTAGGATCAGGAAAGTGTGAAGAAAAAAGGTAGGGTATACATAAATAAATAAAACAAAATAAAATCTTAATGTTTTTATTCTGGGTTGATACTGAAAAAACAAAAAATCATTTAATTATTGTACATAAAATACTTACAAAATATTTACCTCTACTTGCTTAGGCTCTGTAATAAACAAATTAGTTAGATAATGAATTTTTACAAACTATAAGACTTACAAATATAACGCCCACACTAACACCGCCACCTCCGGGGCAGGATCATACCAGAGGCTATACCCCTGGTATGACCCCAAGCTCATGAGACCCGGGGGTTGGGCGTCGGGGGCTGACGTGCCCCCCGCCAAAATCATTATGGGTTTGTTCTGTAAAAAGCTGTATATAGTACTCATAATAATTATGTGCATACTTTTAACTTACTCGAAGGGACGGTGGCAACCGCCCTTTTATGATAGTAATTAGCGTGTCTACAACCAATAAAAATAGCATTTGAATAGAAAAAAAAAAAAAATCTAGCTATCATAATAGTAATACTTACCCATTCTAATTAGGTATGAAAAATATTATTAAATTCAATAAGCTAAATTTTTTGTGCCTACCTTTTTATATGCATTCTACGTCAACAAGCGATACCCCTTTTTTAACCTCATACAGATGTTTTGTTAGTTTTTCACATCATATTAATTTACAGGACCGCACTCTCAATTTTCTTCAAGCATCAAGAAGTTTTGGTAACTTTTTGATACCTTTGTGGGACCTTTGAATCATTATTGTTATATGTCACAGAATTAACAAGCGAAAACAATGGAACCTCCCGCTAAACTTGTACGAGGCTACGAAAATTTGCTGGGATATTTAGAGGGCATATTGTAATAATTATCACTGTCGTCAGAGACATATTGTAACATGGTGTGTATGAAAAATCTGCGAAATTATATCCTATTGTTTGGATAGTTCTAAAATCTAAGCGCATGTCTTGTTAGAAAACTATAATACCCTGTTTACTTAGAATTTTCTAAATATTTACCTATTACAACACTGTTGATTGTGGTAAAAGTGTATCCTGATGATATAAAATTCCAACGAGCTTTTTCTTCTCACAAGAAAATTTTAAATTCGGAAATGGTTATTAATTATCTGTTTTTATCAAATCTTTGAGGCTTATTTTACACATGCACTTGCAGTTCTTAACAGGATATACAACATTGTATGTTATCAGCTATATATTTGCAGCATATTAGAACTGCATTTTAGTAGGTATTTAAAATAACTGCCCAAGACTATTATTCTACTATTTTAAAAATGACGGAATGTGAATATTTGATGCGTATATATATTTCACCCCAATATATCCCTTTAACCTATGTTTGTATTACCCGACCGTATCGAGTAGACAATAAAGTGATTATAACGATTCAGATTTCGGATCATCTAATTATTTATGAACAATATTTAAACGAAGGATTTTCTGATGATGATGTTCTCCAAGTACAAGTGTTTGTTGAAGATGTGCTGTTTTAAGGTTAGTCCCCATGCGCACGAATTGCGAAATCAGAAATGCGATTCGCAAAAAATATTCGTACGGAAAATTGTTACGTCCCCATGCATCCGAAAAACGTATGGCAATGTTTCGTAATTTGTGGGGAATTACATTTTTATAACTAAATTCACGTTGGGTACAAAATGACATTTGTGGCATTGACTGACATTTGATGAGATTTGACGTTTGACATTTTAACCTCAAAGTAAAAATGGATCTTTGTTTATGTCAAGATAATTTTTGCAATAATATGCTGAAAAAGAAATTATTGATTTTGTTATATTACAATCGTCACCTTAGAAGACCTCAACGAAGCGTGTGGGTAAGAGAAATCTTCAAAAAACGTCGGCAACAAGGCGATTACCATAACTTAATTCAAGAAATGCGACTTGGGGACAAGGACAAACATTTCAATTATTTTAGGATGTCTTCACAGCAATTTGATGAACTGTTGGGTATTGTTTCACCATACATTACAAAACAGCACTGTGTTCGTGAACCAATATCTGCAGGAGAAAGGCTGGCCCTAACATTGAGGTATGTTTGCTCATTTATTGCCATTAGTCACTGTATGCTAACATTTTATTATTAATCCAGATATTTAGCAAGTGGGGATAGTATGGTATCAATGTCCTATGCGTTTAGGTTAGGAAAAAATACAGTATCTAAAATAATAAACGAGACTTGTGATGTACTCTGGAATTCACTCCAAAAAGATGTTTTGAAAATTCCATCAGAAGATATATGGTTGCAGATATCTGATGGTTTTGAAAAACAGTGGCATCTGCCACATTGTATTGGAGCATTAGATGGGAAACATATAATAATTCAGGTATGGATAATACATTCTTACTTTTAATATAACTTTTGATATAACATTAACCTATTTTTTAGGCACCCCCCAATGCCGGTTCTCAATTTTTTAATTATAAGCACACACACAGCATCATTTTAATGGCCTTATGTGATGCAAATTACCAATTTATTGTAGTTGATATAGGAGCACAAGGTCGGCAAAGTGATGGAGGGGTTTTTCGTCTATCCAAATTTGGAAATGCTCTGATAACGAAAAACCTACAGTTACCACCACCTTCTGCTATTGAATATGGAGGAGCAGACTTTCCATATTTTATAGTAGGAGATGAGGCATTTCCACTGATGGAAAATTTGATGCGCCCTTATCCAGGACACTTTTTGTCCCAAGAGAAAAGGATATTTAATTATAGGTATAAAATTATTAAACAATTTTTTTCCATTTGCTAAATAATCCTTTTTAGGCTAAGCAGAGGTAGAAGGGTTATAGAAAATGCTTTTGGTATTCTTGCAGCCAGATGGAGGATTATCCGGAAACCAATTCTGGCAAGTCTTGATACCATCGAAAAAATTACGAAGTCAATAGTGTGTTTACATAATTGGCTTATGATGAAAAGAAATAGAGCAAACCTATATTGTCCAGTCAATTTTGTTGATACAGAAGATGAGACTGGACATGTAATTGAAGGAGAATGGAGAGTGGAAAGTCATTCATTACGAGGTTTAGGTCGTACAAGTACAAACACTTATAAAAAAAATGCCAGTGTGATTCGAAATGAGATAGCATCATATTTTATGTTTGATGGATCAGTGCCATTCCAATGGGATAAATAAATTTAATGATTTTATCAAAGTGATGTAACACATGTTTTGTGAAGAACATATTTGACATTAATAACCTCACACATGACAACTGATGTGATGTGAATATCTATAAAATGTTAATAAATATATGCCTATTACCAACATTTTTGTTTTTTATTTATGTTTAAAAAATGTTTATCGGATAATTGTGAAAGTATGCATTTGTCAAAAAGGTGGTTCACCAAGAAGAGAACATTCATAAAAATATAAAATTAATAAAACTACTTGGTTTCTCTATTTTATGTGGTTCGTTTTGTCATCCTGACAGTGAAATCTCATGATGTAACTAACAACAAATTCAATAAAATAAGGAAGCCTGAAGTGTTTTATTTGTGATTTGATTTCATTATCAGAATGATTTGACAAATATTTAACAATTATCTAGTCTTAATTGTGGATCATTTTTCTAAACGTGTGAATGTTTATGTAACTTACCATGTAACAGCCGCTTAATGGGTTTCTGGTAAATTAAAACTCAATAATAAATGGTTAATATATATTAATTTAAAATCAATGTTTTTTAGTAAAAGGTTTAAATGTTCACAAAAATTCCTTGGACCCCTCATATGCCTGGGACAATAACTTTATTTCCAATAAAGTTTTTTCCCTTTGCGACATTTTGTCCAACAGGTCTGAAATCCTCAAACAAATTGGATTAACAGTTTGTAATGGTTGGGCCGGGCACGGTTTATTTGCAGGTATTGAATCGATCATGCTTAATATGGCTTGATCTACATTTTTTTTGCCTAAAATATAAAATGCTTAATAATTATAAAAGTTAAAACTATAAAAATGTAATATACCTGTCGCCTTCCTTCTGTCCGACTCAGCTGCAGGTTCTGAATTCCCTGTTTTCTCTACACTTGTACTAGGTGAAGAGCAATTTTTCAAAGCTGTAGGGCTCAAGACCTCAAAACCACTATATGATGTTCTATAATGAAAACAATTTAATTAAAATATAGTCAAGTTTCCTAATCTTGTTCACACTTACTTTCTGGGTATAATGCTGTCTTTTAAAAAACACATTATCTCATAGTACTTCCATACCTTTTTTCTTTTTTTTGTAGCACTTCCGCTCGGAATATACGATTCGACTTCCCCTTTCACTTTTATAAAAGTGTCTCTCATGTTCCTCCACTTTCTTTGCAAAAATTCAATTGAAAATTGTTCTATGAAAACAGATTAATATTAAATTAGTAAACAGATATGAAATTCGAATTCTAAGCACTCACCACTGAATTCTTTAAAGATCTCAAGCCATAGACCATCTCTCACAGTCTTTGACCTCCTTGACAAAGGCAATCTAGAGTCCCAAAGAGGTGGTCGCTGTTGGACAAATGTGGCCAAAAGTTCTTCCACCTCATAGACTACATCTGATCTAAAATTGGAATTTTCAGTTATCTTAAAATATGTTTTTTTAACTAACTTACTGCTCTGGCACTACTTCAGACTCGAAGTCAATCTGCGAATCTCCTTCATTATCTGGCATCTCTTCATTCTCTTCAATAAGTTCAAAGTAACTCATGTTCACTTTTAAATGGGGCAGTGGGGCACAAAGAACAGGAACCAATTAATTAACTACTAATTAATAACTAATAACTACTAACAACTAATGAACTAGAACTAATAATATTAAAAAAGAAATAAACGCTAAATTTTGAGGTTAGCATAACATCAAGGTGGCGACACGAAATTCGCAAAATCTTAAAATATTTCAACATTTTGCGGCATCGCAATTTTCTTAAAACATTCGTACGAATACTTCCCGCCATTAATATTCAAACGCCACAGCCAATAGGAAAGTTTCCGCATTTCGGAATTTCGCAATTCCGGATGCATGGGGACTAGACATTACGCTTACAATTTCTATTGTAATGACGATACATACGCTACGGCATACGAATATTTTTTAAGTGGGTATACCGAAACAAATATAATACCTACTATTTATGACTGTGTTCTCTGTAATCTCCAGTTTATGGACTCTTTCCACATACAATTTCAATAACTATTTTAATACCAGCAGTGCGCGAATTTTTGCCCTAAGAGTTTGGACCCTATTTTTAATTACTAAGCTTCATGTAATGTTTTTTGCTACGGCATACGAATATTTTTTAAGTGGGTATACCGAAACAAATATAATACCTACTATTTATGACTGTGTTCTCTGTGATCTACAGTTTATGGACTCTTTCCATATACAATTTCAATAACTATTTTAATACCAACAGTGCGCGAATTTTTGCCCTAAGAGTTTGGACCCTATTTTTAATTACTAAGCTTCATGTAATGTTTTTTGTGGTTGGGACTGGCCGATAAGTAGCTCTGCTTCAACTCTAGCTCCGAAAAAATGGAAGAAATTAAATATTTTGGGGCAGTAAATAAAAAATAAGAAATTTTAATGGCGGTGTTAATGCGTTTATAAATCAGTGGTATAGACAGAAACAGGTGTCATGCTATATTTTATACCACAACAACATACCGACCTCATTCGTTTTATTATATGGATTATATTTATACTTTGGCGGAATACCGAAGAAGAGGCTTCACAGAAAAATTATTGCTACACCTGAAAACAATTTTCGACCTTTTGCTGTAACGAAGAATCTGTCTCTTTATTTACAAAGTGTAACTGTATTAATTACGGTGTTGTAAATGGTAGATGATATGTTCAGGTATCCGTAATAAACATCTCACATAATTTGGAAATATGTCTTGTATACGCGTTTTTGCTATTTTTTTTATATTAGTCATATTTTCCGTTATAATAACTGTAACTGCTACAAAATAAAGTACGCTTGCTGCGTAAAAGAAATGATAAAATGTTTCTAAATTTTTCTCTAAAACAGGTATTTTTGAAAATATTATGAGTTTTTGTGAAATTTTATATTTGAATATACCTTTAAGTAATTTTTAAAATATCAAAAATTTGTTAAATTTTGAATACATAATATGTACTTTTCTACAATTTCGATTTTGGTTGTAAAATATTGATTTTTGGTTTTAAGTATAAAAGTCATAACTATTTACCATGTTTTCAAGGTTTGCGTTTTTTTTGTAAAATTTTATATTTGAATATACCGTTAAGTAATTTTTAAAATATCAAAATTTGTTAAATTTTGATATTTTTTTTGAATACATCATATGTACCTTTTCTTCAATTCCGATTTTGGTTGTAAAATATTAATTTTTAGTGTCTAAATTTTGTATTTGAGTATATCCTATGTAACGAGTCTAGAATTCTGATTTTGGTTGTAAAATAAATCTAAATAATTAAATGGAATAAAATACTCTTCTTGTGTAAAATAAGTCTCAAAGATTTGATAAAATGTTTTTAACTTTTCCTCTAAAACAGTCATAATTATTTTATTTTTGAAAATAATTATAAGTTTTTGGTTTTAAGTATAAAAGTCATTACTATTTACCATGTTTTCAAGGTTTGCGTACCGTTAAGTAATTTTTAAAAACAAAATTTGCTAAATTTTGTTTTTTTTCTTTTCTACAATTCCGATTTTGAGTGTAAAATATTGAACTTTAAATATATGTCTAGTAATTTTAATATTTGCGTTTTATTAAACTAACATTTGCACTCTTTTTTTTTACATCGTAAACACTAAGATTAGATAATTGTATACATACAGAGTTTTTACTCATAAATGCTTTATCAACCAACAGATACTATTTCTTGATGTGTGAAGGATACACCCTAGGAGAGTTCCTCTACACAATCGGCTGTTTGACATCCTCTCTATAGCAACATAACATAACAACAGGACTTTATCTGGTATGTGTACATTGTTTTTTTTATTAAGGATAAAGAAAAGATGATGTCAATATTATGCTAGTTTGATATTTTCTATAATTTTTCATTGTTTACATCAACGATTGCCGCCATCTGGGATTACCGACGTTATCCAACCGCGAGCTAACGTTATCATATTTACTGATAAGCCAGACTTCGATTCTCGACGCGTGACGCCCCCGTAAAAAATAGCAGAATGAACCTCACGATTTCTTATGGGATTTAACATGGGGCTTGTTTTAAAACTGCCGGGCTAAAGGATCTGTCAAATTTAGTGATGGAGGATCGTTCCCCCCAGATTTGAGGAAAATAGACTCGCTTTTAGTGATAAGATAATACGATTTCCATTATTATTTGAAAAATATAAAATGTAATTTTATACGTTAGAGCTTTGTTTTCTTGCGCGCCGTTATCACTCTAAGGGATCTCTCGAAGCAGACTGTAGTCTAACGCTATTATTTTTTTTAAATTATTAAATGTGTCGCTGTATGTCGCGGTTCGATTCCAAGTCAACTATTTAAAGTAATAAATAACTTTATATATAATTTTCTATTGACATATAATTAATTTCGATGAGATCCAATAGTTAAATTGAATTAAAAATGTCGGATGGTTGTTAGGTCACGTCAAATCGTTAGGATAACAGTAGACCTTCTTACTGGACACTGTCGCCTCAAAAGGCACATAAGTGTCATACATCCAGCAGAAGAAGCAACTTTGTGTAGATTCTGTGAAGAAGAAGAGGAAACATCATTCCACGTCCTGTGCCAATGTGAAGGCTTGGTTGGAATGAGGTTTCTAACATTGGGCGAAGAAAAGCCAATTGCATGTAACTACATGCGGAAGCCCCTGTCAAAGCTACTAAGTCTAATAAAAAAAGACCAGGCTAGACGACATACTCTAAAACAAACGGAGTCCCACAATAGATCTGAAAAGGTCGCGGTGGATAAGGACAAATAACGTCCAACTCCTAATCTAATTTAATCTAGGTCACGTGGGAGGTGGGATAAGCGATTCTGTGAATCGTCATCTGTATGTCTCTCAGTGACTTAAATTTACATTCATGATTTCCTTGACAATTAAACGAAAAAAAAAAAAAATGATATTGTAACGGAAATCGCAATATATGCGCTAGGATTAGGTATGTGAACATTTTCAAATGTTAGAGTAGTATTCTTCGTCCATATATCAAGAGCCTTCTTAGCTATTTCAAACGTCCTAAAACACATGTCTGACTCATTGGTGGATATTGTTCAATATATTAAAATTCAGGAGCCAACCGTTTTTCAGAATGTTCAGATTCATCACCTTCGCTAAATTCTTTACGGGTACTACCTTCATCATGTTCAGCTATGCTTTCTATGGGATTGTTTTTTTATTTTTGGTGTGGCGATGAGACGCTTTTCAGAGTGAATGCAGAGAAATCCTGATTTGTCAGTTCTGTTTTCGGTTCAATGTGTTCTTCCTTCTTAATAATATTTTGGGAAAACTTTTGAATGTTTCGTAGAGGTTCGGCAATTGGTTTAAATAATCTATTAATAGATTCATTTAAAAATAAAATTAATAATTTTTGAAACAACATCAAGCACTTAAAGTTAATACTACATTTTGCGGCGAAATTATCAAAAAATCTAAAGATAATGAGATTTTAGATCTCAAATATTTTAATGTTATTGATAAATCACCTGAAATAACAGAGTGGTTTAAAGATAATGTTAAAGATAAAATTTTAAATGCTGCATTTGCGATGTTTCGTAATAGGCTTTCATAAATAAGTAGCAAAAATAATGTTTCATAGTAGCACGAATGTTAATTAATATATAACAAAATTCAATAGAATCAAAATAATCACATATACGGGGGTTATAGGTGAAATATACTTTAAAAAAATTATTAGTGAGAATGTATTAAAACAAACGAGTATACTCAATTAATTTTAATATTATTATTAATTACAGATCATTTCATTTTAAAATTTTTATTTTGGTACGCCTAAAACGCATTTCAGCCAAATCCATTTGCCATAAATCATCCAAATTCTTAATAATTGTACGACGTCTAGAATAGTTTTTGCGTGCAAGTCGAAGCAACTCGCTTCGAATCTTTTCCCTTGACATGATAACTGATGTAAATTAAGGTGTTGCAGTTAGTTTTGAAATTCTTGATTGTAAATCGTTGATATTCAAGTCAATTTCTGAAAATTGAACATTTGCAGTTTCACGTAGTAATAATAAGTCCTTTTCATTGGTTTTCGTTATTTGATTGGTGCTTTGTAAAGTATTTTGCAATACTTTTAGTTCATTTTCATTGGTTTTTGTAATTTGATTAATGCCATATAGATTTTTTTGTAATAATCCCACCTCTTTTTTTACATCATCAATTACGTCATTTGGAACTATATTAATTTGATTGTTAAGCTGCTCAATATTTTTTGACGTTAAATTTGTAATATCAGTAATTTTAATCAAAAGCTCATCACGTAATTTTTTTAGATCTTCATTATACAGGTGGTGTAATTGAGTTTGGATTTGATTTATATCAGAACGTAGAGGCGTCAACGTTTTTTCAATCTCTTCCAAAACTGTATTAAGTGATTGTATTTTGGTATTATATTCGTTGTCTGTGTCAGTTTTAATTTTTGCTATATCACTACGAAGGAATCCTTTGTTTGTTTTAATTGTATCATCTACGTATTTTTTGGTTGCCATATGTTTACCTGCTGTAGGTGGATTTCTCGATGTAAATGTTTCAAGTTCCTTTGTTTTACTGCTCATAACGTTCACAATATCATTTAACTTGCTGATATTTGAATTTAGCGTAGAATTTTTCATATCAAAAACATTTTTGAATCTGCTTTCCAACTGCGTTATATTAATCGTTGGAGCACCATTACTTTGTCGTCTACGTCCAAACTTATCGAGACTCATGATGAAAATGATTATAATATGTAACGTAGTCTAATATATGATATCTGCTTCTCGAAGTTTGTCGATTATTCTAGCGATTTCGTTGTTTACCGAAGTATTTCCTGCATTCTTCGACGCCATCAACAACTTCAATCGATCGCAAAGTTCGTTAGGATCATCCCGGTAAATATATTCATTGTCTTCTTCATACAATCTTTCCATGGGTTTTACACGTCTAGTATTCCCCCGGTATTTGCTTAATGTTTTGCCTATCATCTCGCATGTTTCGTCTTCGTTCAACAGCATTTTTAAAACTTTTAGATTTTGTCTTATTTTTAAATAGAGGTCTAATGATTGTGCTAAATTTTAATTTGTCAGCTTGATGCCTCAGATGTCCTCTTGAATCAAGATGAGCGCTAGTTATATCCAAAATTTGTTTGTAAAGTTGATGGTCCTTAGGAGTAAAATTTGTTGGTTTCTTAGAAAATAATAATTCATATAAACCAGGAGTAGCATTAAACTTGGTATCACCTAGAACTATATTATGTTTATTAAATTCTAGTTCCTTAGTACCCATTAGCCATTTATTATCTATATAAACAGGTCCATAGCAGTTATCATAATCGATACATTTTTCATTGTATTTATCTAGATATTCGTTGTTTTCGTTTACTTCAGCTATTTCTTTCAAAGGTTCTATCACAGAGTTTAAAAAGTTCAATTCTTTTCTATCAACTTCCATTTTCTTCAGGGAGTTATACTTTTTTCGAATAACACGTCTAAGTTCTACAATTTTTCGTTTACGTGCTACATCCACCGACATCTTTATAAAATCTAATGTATTTTTGTGGTAACACCCACTAATTTATACTGTGACCTTTTACAGTCTTCTACTCCTCTTCAGAGATCTTCAGATGTCTTCAGAGGTCTTCAGAGGTGTTTAAATGTCTTCAGAGGTCTTCAGATATCTTCAGATGTCTTCAGAGGTCTTCAGAGATCTTCACAGGTGTTCAGATGTCTTCAGGTGTCTTCTGAAACGGCCTTCAGAGGTCTTCAAATGTCTTCAGATGTCTTCAGATGTCTTCAGATGACTTCAGATGACTTCAGATGTCTTCAGATGTCTTCAGAGGTATTCAGATGTCTTCTGTTCCAATAAAATAACTATTTACAAAAACTGGTGCCTTGGTGAAATGCATGGTTCAATCGTATTTAGATATCCCTAATTTTATGATTACTACTTTTAAGCTTATTATTAGTCCACTTTTATTTTTTATTGTATAATTATTTTAAGTATTTTTATATTGTACCTCTATAAATGTTTTATGATGCCTGTTAATTATAAGATCCACAAAATTCTACAGAGGTAGGCTTTTGTTAAATCGTATACGTTAAAAGATTATGCCATAATTACCATTTTGACAGTTGTTTTTTGTTACAAACTGTTAGAGTTTAAACTTGTTATAATCCGGACATTCCGGACGTTTCGACTTATTGTCAATAAGAACGATTAACTTTTTAAAAACTATTTTATTGGATGCTGTTATTTTTCAATAAAATTTTCTCACTTTTAATATCTTAATAATGACTTAAATGAGGTAACAGATGCTTTGTATGAAAATTTTATTGAAAAATAACCCAACTTATATCTTGCCTTTTTAGATGTAAGCTTTTTAGATATAGAATAATTCTTTAATAACTTTTAAAGTAAGTAAATTTATCAGTTCAGCTTTGATAGCTTGGTGAACACGATGTAAATGTAGAAAAAAAAAATGGTAAAAACGATGTTTTTGAACGCTTCAGACAGAAGTGGAAATAGCCGAATGGTGTAAGGCGCTGACAAATATTGTGGTAAATAAAATCGAAAAGCGCTATTATACCGTCTCGACTATTTCACCTTTTTCTTCTTTTAAATAAAACAAAATAATTTTTTTACAAAAACATATTTATTAAATTCTTTCAAAATCGTTTACAATTTTTTGTTTATAAAAATACATGAATTGTCCTAATGCAACATTTTTCAAGTTAGAATCTAAATTTTTAAATACATGTATTTTATGAAAAGCACCTGAAAATGTATAATTCTTATCATTAAAACTACTTCTAATTATATTTAGAATTTTATAGTAATATTGTGGAAATTGAACAGTCTCTAGCATTAACACATATGATGTCAACAGTTGCCTATTTAAATCAACAAGTTCCATAACATCTTGTTCTGTTAACCAAAAGTCTATATTGTGTTTGCTTACAATAATAAACTTTGTATCTTCGAAGATCACTTGTCGAACTTTGCAGTAATCACCACACTGAAACTCAATACCGTCGTACTCATCAGGAAGATCTACAATCTCGTTAAAAAAATTGTTGTCTTGAAGTAGGGTTATTAATTGTTCCCACTCATAGGAACTAAACGATATTTTTTCCGACTGTCCTTTTTGTATAACAACAGCGGGAGTAAACGATCTCGCTGGACTAAGACCACACCCAATTTGATAGGAACCTTGTAGGAATTGCATGTAGAGTAGGTAATGAACTTCGTTCTTAGCTGCTTCTTCATACTTCTCTAATAGAGAATCTAGTTCACGACCGTATTTTTCAGACGCCACCGATGATGGTGATGATATTTGTAACGAAAAATCAAACTCACTACTTGAACCGTAACCAGAATCTTGAGAATACATTTTTACAGATTAACTACAAACAACTGAGGATGTCAAACTTGATTTTCTTCAATTTATATAATCGCTCTCCCACTCTACATGAAGCACTTTTAAAAAAATGATATTCCTACACGGCGTGTCAAAACGTAGTTCTAATTCAGTCTCGTTTCTGTTACCATGAGGATCGCATTCGTTGACATCCAAGGTTAATACGGTATTTTTCATCCGAAGGAATTGAGTATCGCAATTGGTTGTAAACAATACCACGCTTTGTTCACACCGCCTACACCTTATTCTAACCTAAATACGCCTGATAGAATTAGCGCTAGATATGTTGAGAAACATATTCATGGGGTCAACTATTCCTCTGGAGACGCGGATTATTCCAAGTTAAACTCGATTCTGGAAGCATATTTACTAAACCATGCTGATTGTATTTACGTGCGAGGAAGTGAAAAAGCCGAATTTTTACTAAAAAAGTGTCACGTGTCACGTCCTATAATAGTAGATGTATGCGTGTCACGTGTCACGTCCTATAATAGTAGATGTATGCAAGTTCGATGGAACTCCGTGTGCAACAGAAAAATTCAGTAGTGACTCCAAAACCTGCATGTACCACGCCAATGGATCATTTAAATGTACCCAGAAGAACGTCGAAAGTCTACGCCAATGGTTTCTTAATTGCATACCTTTGTAATTTTTTAATTGAAACCCCTTATTAATTTCATGCATTTATTTTCGTTTTACAAGAAGAATAAAATTTTTTATTTATAATTTTTACAATAATTTTCAATATTCTAAACAAAGTAGATGATAGTGTTATACAACTAACTACATATAATTTAGAATATTTGGGCTCTGACATGTCACTCAAATTGATCGGTGGTGGTGGTGGAGTCGTAACAGCATGCCAATCTTTGAATTCTCCTTCAGTGCCATCATTAAAAATCAATTTTAATTTGTATCTCTTTACTTCATCGATTGCTATGGAAAACGTATTTAGCTTCATATTATTTACCACCGAGAAATTCATCTTTCGCCATTCCGTTTGATTATCAAAACGTATCGCCATCTGTTGTACGCCCAACGGTACATTGGTATACAGTACGTTGTTTAATATAGCCGTAAGTATAATGAAATTAGCCTTTAGGATGGCCATATTTGCGTCGGTGGGATTCTTCTAAGTGGATACTGATTAGGATGATATCTCTCAAAGCCTTTATCCCAAAGACTTAAATTTGTCAAGTCTCTTAAAACTTGTTTTTTATCTTCATATAATTTTATGTCTCTTCTTAGTTTTTGAACTTTTATACCAAACTCTTTGCGTCTATTCTCTTCGCTAGACATCTCAATACTGAATACTATACTTATTTTACTTTAAAAAATATTGCCGGGTGTAGGATACGCCTCCTCTCGGAGACTGTTAACCTTGACGCTCGGCCAACCCAGCTGTAGTAGTAGTTATTGTACCCTCGATACTAGCAGAAACGTCAAACGTTAACCGTAAAACGTCAAACGTCATACGTCAAACGGTAAACGTCATACGTCAAACGACAAACTTCAAACTTTCCGGTGTTCTCTACATACCCCCATTTCCCCATTTAAATCGGCCCAATAGCAGTGAAGATATACGCTAAGGCCCTTTTGTCCTGTCACTGCGCATGATTTTTTCTTTTCGATGTCAATCTATATAACGCTCTCTACATAACCCCCTTTTCCCCGTTTAAATCGGACCAACGATAGCTGAGATACACGCTAAGGTCCTTTTGTCCTGCCACTGCGCATGATTTTTTCTTTTCGATGTCAATCTATATCACGCTCTCTACATAACCCCCTTTTCCCCGTTTAAATCGGATCAACGATAGCTGAGATATACGCTAAGGCCCTTCGGGCTTTACCACTACGCATGATTTTTTCTTTTCAACTTTAATCTATATCACGCTCTCTACATAACCCCCTTTTCCCCATTTAAATCGGACCAACGATAGCTGAGATACACGCTAAGGTCCTTTTGTCCTGTCACTGCGCATGATTTTTTCTTTTCAACTTTAATCTATATCACGCTCTCTACATAACCCTCTTTTCCCCATTTAAATCGGACTAATATCAGTGAAGATACACGCTAAGGTCCTTTTGTCCTGCCACTGCGCATGATTTTTTCTTTTCAACTTTAATCTATATCCCTCTCTCTACATAATCCCCTTTTCCCCGTTTAAATCGGACCAATAGCAGTGAAGATACACGCTAAGGTCCTTTTGTCCTGCCACTGCGCATGATTTTTTTCTTTTCAACTTTAATCTATATCCCTTTCTGTACATAACCCCCTTTTCCCCGTTTAAATCGGACCAACGATAGCTAAGATATACGCTAAGGCCCTTCGGGCAATCGCATGATTTTTCTATTCGACGGTAAACGAAATTTAATTCCCCACTCCCCCCACTACCCCGTTTTCCCCTTAGACCGTCTGTCTCACTCTTATCCATTGAATATGTACCTTTCACTCTTACACGTTGAATTCCCTATGTGGTGCCATACATAGGTTGTATATCTACTAACACGTTCCAATTTCGTATCTAGTTCGATGTGTAAATTATAATAATAAAAATGCTGACTTATTTCAAAATTATTTTCAAAACATTGAACTAGAGAGACTGAAATTGGAATAAAATTATTTTTCTAATGTACATTTAAATAAATAAATAATATTAATTGTTATTGTATATTATTTATTCTGTGATAATATAGATGTAAATGCAAACGAAAAATAAAGATTGACTAACAAGATGTGGTAGTATACTTTACAAAATTATCTCCAAAATGAGATTCATGAAAACCATCTCGTGGTAGTAATTACAACAATTATCTTTGAAATCTATTCATGGTCCTTCGAGCAAAAGTTTAAAAATTTTGAAAAAACCTATGGAAGAAGCAAACATCAACATGAAGAAAAACAAGAAAATTAAGTATTTCTGCCAACCTCAATAACAAGTTTGACCAAATCCAAGCCAAAATCCAAGAAGCAACGCTTTAAAACCAAAGGTACTTCCGTTCCATTGAAGTTTTTAATACTCAAACCCAAGAAGCATTCAACGTTCGATTGCAGTTCTCCATACTAAAATCCAAGAAGCACCAATGCTTTAATAACAAATCGAAGCTCGTGTCAAGCCAATTCGACAAATATACAACCAAGGGACTTCCGCCCGCTTGAAGTTCTACATACTCAAACCCAAGAAGCACCAATGCTTTAAAAATAAATCGAAGCTCGTATCAAGCGAATTCGACAACTATACAACCAAGGAACTTCCGCCTGCTTGAAGTTCTACATACTCAAACCCAAGAAGCACCAATGCTTTAAAAACAACTCGAAGTTCGTATCAAGCGAATTCGACAACTATACAACCAAGGGACTTCCGCCCGCTTGAAGTTCTACATACTCAAACCCAAGAAGCACCAATGCTTTAAAAACAAATCGAAGCTCGTATCAAGCGAATTCGACAACTATAAGACCAAGGGACTTCTGTTCGATTGAAGTTGTACATACCTTCTTGAAGCAACCGCTTTAAAAACAAATCGAAGCTCGTATCAAGCGAATTCGACAAACATACAACCAAGGGACTTCCGCCAGCTTGAAGTTCTGCATATCCAAGAAGCACCAATGCTTTAAAAACAACTCGAAGCTCGTATCAAGCGAATTCGACAACTATACAACCAAGGAACTTCCGTTCGATTGAAATTCCACATACTCAAACCCAAGAAGCACCAACCGCTTTAAAAAACAAATCGAAGCTCGTATCAAGCGAATTCGAAAAATATACAACCAAGGGATTTCCGCCCGCTTGAAGCTCTACATACTCAAACCCAAGAAGCACCAATGCTTTAAAAACAAATCGAAGCTCGTATCAAGCGAATTCGATAAATATACAACCAAGGGACTTCCGTTCTATTGAAGTTCTACACACCCAAGAAGCAACCGCTTTAAAAACAAACCGAAGCTCGTATCAAGCGAATTTGACAACTATACGACCAAAGGACTTCCGTTCGATTGAAGTTCTACACACCCAAGAAGCAACCGCTTTAAAAACAAATCGAAGCTCGTATCAAGCGAATTCGATAACTATACGACCAAGGGAAATCCGTTCGATTGAAGTTCTACAAACCCAAGAAGCATTAACGCTTTAGACGGATAAATTAAATTCTATAATTTCCGAAGATCTGGAAGAAAATCAAGAACCACAACTATATATCGAATTTTTTACAGCCGCTATTGTGTTACCTACACTAATAGTTCAATGGGTCCTATATTCAGGTCGTATTTCAGATGGCGGAGTTTTTAGAAATGCAGAATTGTGGAAGAAAATTGAGAAAGATACACTAAATTTAAAGGAAAGAGAAAAAGAAGTACCTTATGTGTTTTTAGCAGACGCAGCATTTTCTTTAAACAATCACATTATGAAACCTTATCCTGGATATCACCCAAAACATTCACAAGAAAGAATATTTAATTTTTGATTAAGTAGAGCTCGGCGAATAATCGAGAACACGTTTGGAATTTTAGTAAGCGTTTTTAGAGTTCTTCAGAAACCAATGGTGCTACAGCCAGAAAAAGCAGCAGTTGTCGTTATGTCTACTATTTCTTTAAGAATCCTTTAAATTCTCAATTTTTTTCTTAATTTCTAGGACGTCGATTTTTAAAATTTCGCCTATTTCGTGCCAAGCATCTTCTTTTTTTACCGAGTTGTAATACAACTGGTGTCTTGCTCTCCATAATATATCTCGTTTATGATATAAATCGAGAAGAAGCAATACGTTTTCCTGACTCCACTCCATCAAGATAGAATTAAGTAGAGATAATAAATACTATTTTGCGATTATGACAGATGCATGACTAAAGCAAAAGTGTAAATAGAATTGGCGACTTAAGGTCGTAGTTTTATTTATTTGAAGTCAATAATTTTATTTTTATTTGAAGATTGACGAAATTCAAATGTTTTTGTATAATTTAAATAAGGATATTTTAAAAAATAGCATTTATTATCATCAAAACTAACTAGCTTCACTAGCTCGAGATTGACACATGACGTAAAAGTGGAAACACTTTTAGTCAGGGCTGGTATATCTAAGGGGGTCGCGACATAGGAGTCCATTTTGGACGCAATTTTTTTCTAAATAGTAGTCGCCCATTGATCTGGCAACGTGGCAACATGTAGTCGCCAGGCTTACCAATATAAGAAAAAAATCAATGTCTTTTTTAAATGACATTTTCATTATAAAATGCCCATATTGTTTAGGATAAAATATTTCAATATAATAAATTATTGATAATAATAATAATCTCAAATGTACTCGTACATAGAATACGTAGTGAAAAGTAGATCACTCTCACTTTTGTGCTGTCTGTTTTGGTTTCGTTTATTTTAAAAGATTATTAAAGAGATGAAGACAATTTTCTTATAGATTAGAATGCATAACAAAATATGGCTCCCTTTTTTAGAGCTCCAGTCCCCTAAGTCTATTTATTTTAGGTCTTTTAAATTGTTGGTAAGTATTATTCACTTCATTTGTATGTTTTTATTTAATTTAAATAATTTTCTGTAATATCTTGCGATTTGTTTTCTATACATTTTAGCATGTATTTGTTGGCTACATCTTACAAAGGATGGCTTTGAAATACCTTTACAACAGAGGTACTTTCCTAAAACTGGCCGAAATTTGAAACTGAGTACAGTTCTTAGAAAAAACCAAAGTTTAGTAGCCAAGCAAAATATTTCAGTATCTCCAGAATTATAAACGTATGAAAACTATAATAGGAAACATGTATGGCTTCGAATAAAAAATTACCTAAATTAACATATCTAGTGAATATTGTATTTAAAGAATATATTTTTAATCAAAACTTTTGTGCTTCTACTCCAATACTAACCATATAGAAATGCATATGCATTTTATAGTATTAAGCAAGATTCGGATCAAATGTACCCACAATTAAATTAATTAAATCACATTTAAATCAAGTAATTACATTTTCATATTCAACTTATGTATTCTTATTAGAACTTAGTCTCTTAAAATGTTAAAAGAGAATGTCATAAAGGTAAAATTTCTTCTATGATGTTTTCCATGCAATTTTAGGTTGTAAACGTTTTGTCCAACACCTTTTTTACAATTTATCTCAAGCAACACTATGAAAGATTTAAATCCTGGATTTACAGCATTCAGTTTTGAGATGAGTGCAGTCACAATGCAGTTTCATAGATAATTTTCACATGAACACTTATTTACCACAGCACAAACGCATGTACCTATTCATGCAACATTAAAATAAAGTGGAAACAAGTTGCATAATTTGGTATATAAAAAAGTACAAAATGTTTTTAGTTTTAATCATGTTTTATTTCGACATTGGACTACGAAGAAAACAGTGGTTTATTCCACTTGTACCATATTGACATTATTATGCACGATGCACATGCACGTTAAAAGTAGATCTGTCTGTTTTTATAATAATATTACGACAGGACAAACGATAACCGTGGATTTCGCCAAACGAACATCAGAAAAGTGTTGCCAACTTAAGCTGACTACTATTTCCTCCCTAGCCTCAGTCACCCCCTCATCCATTTACTGGGTCTATGTCTTGACCCCCTTAGATATACCAGCCCTGCTTTTAGTATCGTTATAGCGTACTCTCTTTATTCTAAACCTTGAAAACTCGTTAAAATATATTCGGTGCTGTATGTACAAATTTCCCGTTCAGACTGAGCACGTACTGCATATAGCCTCCCTTTGTTGTATCGCCACAAACGGATCGGGGCGAGGCCGTACAGCGCACAGAACGAGGCAATTTGCCGCGCCTCGGAAGACCGTCCACATCCGCATGGTCATGCGTCCTCGGCTTGCCTAATACGCGTACGTGCTCAGATCTCTACTCGCCTTAAGAGCACTCTTTGCTCGTCCCACACACGTCCTAACCACCACAAGCACACGCAAGCGAAGCGAGTGCTCGAATTTCGAAACGTCGGCCTGGCGCACTATTTTCACTCTTAAACCATAAGAGCATACTATGCTCGTCCCACATGCGTCCTAAAGGCGGGTACGCATATGAGCACGAACGCGAATGAGGCAATCCGAGGCCGAACCATCTGCCTCGGATTTGGTTCAGCCTCGGGAAGAAATAATTTTTTGGGTGACCTGAATAGTGGACGCACGAGGCGTTGTACGGAATCGATCCATAAATGTGGTGAGCATATTTTCTATGTATAGTAGTAGTGCATAAATATGGCCGATTCAGATTCTGATGACGCTGAACGTGCTGCGTATTTTATAATTCTAAGTAGTTTATTAAAAAAGAAAAAGAAGAAGAAACCAAAACGATGGTCGTCGCAATTATATCTGAATAGAAAAAGACAACTAACTGAAAATAACACCGGTTTATTAAAAGATCTCTTGGCCGATAATAAAACGAGTGGGTTCTTTAAAAATTTTACCAGGATGTCAGAAGAAGATTTCTTTTTGTTGTTAAATTGTATAAAATCAAGAATAGAGCGACAAAACACGTCGTACAGAAAGGCTATTCCAGCAGAAGAAAGGCTGGCACTGACTCTTCGGTTTCTTGCTACAGGAGATTCGTTTACAAGTTTGCAATATCTTTTCAAGGTATCCAAACAGTTAATTTCCGAAATAGTACCAGAAGTATGTCAAGCAATTATCGAGTGTTTGAGTGACTATGTTCAGGTAAGTAATAATAATACAGACACTTAGTTAAAATAAACATTTATTCTAAAAGAAACGAAATTGTTTAAAGTATTTTGTGGACAATCATGCGACAAAAATTTTTTTGGGAAAGTGCCTCATTTACTCATTTAGTATGATTGTCGAAAAAATATTGAAAACATAAGTGAAAATATAATACGTAAGTATTTAAAAACAAAATGTGAGATTCTGCAAATCTAATAATAAACGCTTACAAATTCAGCAAGGAATCGTCATCTTCTGAAAATGTTTGAAAAAAACCAGTTAGACTATTATTGTCATGAGGTGATAATTGCGATACTGATGTGGTACTACTACTTGCTGTACTTAGTGGTGTACAACTCCTTCGCATTGTTGGAGCACAATGCGGCAATTGTTGACAATCTTCTGAAAATCTTTGAGAATAACCGGTTACTGTATTATTGTCATGAGGTGACAATTGTGGTACTCCTGTGGAACTACTGCTTGCTGTACTAAGTGGTGAAGAACTCCTTGGCATTGTTGGAGCACAATGGGGCAATTGTTGAGGATAATATTCTTGACGACCTCGAGGGAAATTGTACTGTTCCATTTCTAGTTCGAACAAAACATTGCTTATCCTATGCTGAGCGGTTGCGCGATATCTGTCATTAAATTTTGTTATTTTATTAGCGACATAATCTGCAAAAAGGTGGCAGTCATCTTTAGGTAGATCAGAGACTCCAGATTTCTTTTCAAGATAGTTGAATGCCATAGTGAGTCTTGGATCCTCCTTTACTTTTGTTGTTGACCAAGAGCGTTTCTGTGGCGATTTAAATAGTTTTTTTGGTTCCACAGTACTTTCTGCTTTCTCGCTTGACAACAGTGAACTTTCTATATTCGCATTTGAATTATGTGTCGCGTCAGGATGACCTGCAATCTGCTCTTGTTCCGTGTGTTCTTTTTCTGTTTGCTCTTGTTCCGTGTTGCCATCTGACTCTACCCCATCACTTTCGTCGATTGCATTCTGAAATATAAAAAACGAAATTTTACAAAAAAATAGCTGTAATAAAACATTTGTTTTTATTTTTCAGATGCCTCTAACTGAGGAAAAGTGGGCACATATTGCGCAGCAATTTGAAAATAAATGGAATTTTCCAAAATGCCTTGGGGCGATTGACGGCAAGCATGTCGTTTTACAAGCACCAATAAACAGTGGCAGTGAATATATAAATTATAAATCTCATTTTAGTATAGTTCTGATGGCTACAGCGGACGCCGATTACAATTTTACATTCGTAGATATTGGTTGCCAAGGCCGTATTTCTGACGGAGGTGTTTTTGGCAATACTATATTATCTAAGAAACTAGACAAACAGGAGCTAAAATTACCTCCATGTTCACCTTTAAATGGAAGAGAAAAGCTGGTTCCCTACGTATTTGTAGCAGATGCAGCATTTCCTTTAAAGGATAACATTATGAAACCATATGCTGGTTATCACCCTAAAGGTTCCACACAAAGAATATTCAACTACAGATTAAGTAGGGCTAGGCGAATTATCGAAAACACATTTGGTATTGCATCTAGCATCTTTAGAGTGCTGCGAAAACCTATGCTGTTGGAACCAGAAAAGGCAAAAATTGTAGTAATGTCTATTGTGTCTTTACATAACTTTTTACGAAGAAGCAAAACGTCTAGAAATATTTACACTCCACGTGGTTCTTTTGACACGGAATTATTAGATGGTGCAATAATACCTGGAGTATGGAGAAACGAAGAACAAAGCACATCCTCTTTTCTTCCCCTAAGAAATATCCCGCGCAGAACTAAACTTAGTTGTCAAGAGGCAAGGGATGAGTTTGCACAATATTTTATGACAAACGGAGCTGTATCTTGGCAAAATAATTATGCATAAAAACATGTTTATTTTACTGGTTGTATTACACTTAATAAGAAAATAAAAATTTAAAAAATATACTCACAGTTAGAGTTTTCTGCGGGTCATCCCGGTCGTCTAAAAATTGCATACTTTCATACGCAAACCATTTGGAAACATAAATTTGATCACGTCCTGTAAAAAAAAGGGTTTTTATTTGACAATATTTAAAAAGTATTCCTATTTAATTAAAAATAGCACCTCCGGGAAGCAAAGCCATAATTGCAGATTCTAAAAATGTTGAGGAAACGGCTTTAAAGTTTTCCAAATTCAGTCATGCCAATAAATAATGTGACTTTGCAATTTTCCTAATAATAGGTATGTAAAAATGTTTAAAAAACCTTTTTAATATTTTCAAATGTTGATTTCATTTGGCATGAGTGAGTTTCGTTTTGAAAATTGGAAAGTCGAATCAGTTAGGTATGACTTTCTTTCACCGTAGGTGCGAAATTTCAAAAAAGTCATAAACAAACCTTTTCCTGTACCAGTTCCTTTTTTTACTCTACTTCTCTCTCGTCTGAATGAGCCCTTAAGACTTTCGATTTTCTTTTTCAATTCTTCAACCTCTACATTTAAAATCTCGGCTATTTCTCGCCAAGCGTCTTCCTTTTTAATTGAATTATAGTACGACGGGTGTCTTGGTTTCCACAATATCTCCCTTTTTTGATATACTTCAAGAAGCACTAGCACTTTTTGCTGAGACCATTCCATTGTTGCATTATTTAGAAACTAATATTATTATTAAAAATATACTGCACGCCAAAACAACAACACGTGGACTGCCGACTGCCTCGAAATTAATTTTATTTCCGTCCACACTGAACACAGATGAGCAGCGCACGAGGCGATGCCTCACTTTGATGTACCGACAACAGTTGGATCGGGTCGAGGCCGAATGGATACGGTTTCAAACAAATTTGCACGCCTCGTTCAGACGTACACATACGTATGCTCATGCGTCCTCGGATTGCCTCATTCGCGTTCGTGCTCATATGCGTACCCGCCTTAATGATCTGCTAAAAACGCAGGGGAACCGAGCGCGCCCAGTCGGCCGAGCGCGACGTCTACGCCATAAGAACCCTCTACGTTCCTCTTACACACTTTTTAACCACCACAGGAAAGGATGTGCGCCCGGCCGACACGCCAAATTCGAAACGTATGCCAATTAAACTATTCATTTATGCATATTCATCGATGGCATCTAGATTTCATCAAAACTGTTCTTTTATCCATCAAATTTTTTTAGATGAGTCATACATCATATGCATAAATTCAACTTAATTCTCAGATGGTTTTCACCAAATCCATCGACTCGATTGTGTTGATGCACTGGTGGATCACGTGACATATGTCACTACAATTAACGAATAATTATTAGACAGATTATAAAATAGGAAAAGTCCGCACAAAATTATCAATATGAATGAAGAAACTCACTGGGTTTTATTAACCCACTCTCTAAGTGATTTAACTTTTAAAATTAAATTATCGGCGTTAGATATTCAGCGATCAAATGAAGGCAAATATATATATTTAATTGTATTTTATCTATAGATATTATCAATTTGACTTGGGATTTTCATAAAACAAGTTTAAATACATTTAATTTAGATATAATTTTATAGACCATGAATATGCAGATCAATTTGCTGAAAAATATTATCAGCTATACCAAAACGGATTTATTTAACCAGAAACTGCAGAACATGTTGCTGAAGATAACACTCAAGAGTCCTGCTCAACTCAAGAGACCTGGTTAACCCAAGAGACCTGCCCAATCCAAGAATATATAGAAAGTGATTTAGCAAGTAACAGCACAAGCAATACAAAATCACCAAATATTAAATGGACAAATGACACTATTGAACTTTTATTGGATATGAGACTAGAGGCTGAAAATAAATTTAATAACTCAACATTCAAAGAGAATAAATTATGGCAAAAATTTTCAGCGGATATGACAGCCATAGGTGGTTACAAATTTTCAGGGGAAGATTGCAATAACAAATACCGTAATTTATTACAAACTTACCGAAGTAATAAGGATACACAGACTAAAAGTGGAAAGGGGAGAATTGCTTGGGAATTCTTCGATTCGATTTTATGATTAGGAAACAAAGAATCGAGTGCACCAGATCAAAACATGTTATCTACTTTAATAAAAAAGACAAATAATGAAAATGTTAATAAGAAAACCGAAAAAAAAAAAAAAAATAAAATATTTATTTTATAAAAAACAAAGAGATGCAGAACGGTGGACTGAATTAAAATTTTTAAAAGAAAAAGAAATAAATGCAATTAATAATTTAGCTGATGCTATTCGCTTGAGTGCAGATGTATCAGCAAAAATTAAACGTTCTAATTCTCAGTCAGATTAAACATTTTATCTTCCTGTACTATTAAACTTATATTTAGTATAAAAAATAAATACCTATGTAGTTTTTAACATAGAGTTAATTTTTTTTGAGTTATATATGATTTGTTATTTATTTTTAAATTACTGAAGTCAAAGTTTTAGTAGAATGTTAACAACCCTGCAATGTGATTATAGAAGGGATAAGATTAAGAAAATTTATTTAGCATTTTATTTTTATATTCCTAGTAAAAAAAATATGTTTAAATTATTTTTTGTTTTATAACATCTCTGTATCTGTAACGTGTGGAGGGTGGGTTACCCCACGGCACTTAGGCTTCATTAGGCCCATTGTGCATCCTCCTGAGAAGATAGGCTCCTCCTAGCTCGTGAGCCAGCTTACAGATTTAATGTAGTTGACAACGTCGCCAAGAGGTGCGTCTCTTATATCGGATGCTGTTAGCCGATACTCGCCGAACACAAATCTTCTAATAAATGAGAGCGTCGAGCAATCATAAAGAATATGCTCGATGGTCCCATCTTCTTGTTCGCACCCTCTGCAGAGTGCGGATTCTGACAGCCCCATGATATGGAGATGCTTTCGTACTTGGCAATGACTAGTCAGAATGCCTGTGACTAGGCGCAGATTCTGTCTAGTCTGTCTGCAGTTTCTTGTTTCATTCGCATCTTTCCTTGAATTTCACAAGGGAATGTTCTTTGATTAGGTCTGTCACTGCCGATTTTGTCAGGCCAATAAAAGGACCAGGTCCAAAAAGTATTTGGTTGGCTGCTTTCTTGGCTAGTGAATCATTAAGACGGTTGCCTTTTGATGTGGCATGACCTTTAATCCATCTTAAGGTGACCACGTTGTTGATGGATACTTCGGCCAAAGCTTCGTGACATTCTAGTACTAACCGTGAATAAATTCGTGGTCTGTTCAGGGTGAGTAGTGCGTCTGCTATCTGTATAAATGAGCATGTTCCTTCCAGAAATATTGTTTCTGATTATTTCTTTTGCTGCTATGAGAATCCCCGTTAGCTCTGTTTGAACTATACTGGCACTATTGCTCACAGTCCATTTTATGTTTAGGTTTAAGAATCTGGAGTATATTCCACATCCTGAGTCTTGTTTTGTTTTAGAACCGTCGGTGTAGATATGAATCGTACCTGCCACTTCCGGCTCTTCTATTTGTCCTATTATAACTTTATATGGCTTACGAAAGATATATTTTGGTAAGATGGAGTCCATGTTTGCTTGAAGTAGTGGGAGCGTATCCAGCGCCTCCTGCTAAAAGTGACGTCTCGCCTCACCAGATCCTACATCATGTTCTATTCCGACCGTGCGGAGGCGTGTCATTGTCGTCAGAGCAACCTCCTTGATGTAAATATCAAGGGGAGTGAGACTAAGAATGACTTCCATCGCTCTAGTCGGTTTTCATGGCTCCTGTTATGTTGAGACATGTTGTTCTTTGAATTTGTTCTAGTTTACGGATAGCTGTTAACTTTTGGGTTTTCGGTACCCAGACAACTGCACCATATATAAGTATAGGTCTTATGATAGCCGTGTAAGTCCATGCGACGACTCTGGGGGAGAAGCCCCAGGTGCGCCCCACGATTCGGCGGCATTGTTCATAAGCAATGTATGCTCTTTTAACTCTGTTTTCTAAATACGAGTTCCATGTTAACTTGCTGTCAAAGGTAAGATCTAGGTACTTCACCTCTGTTGCAAAGTTTAGTTTTGTGTTTAGGAGTTCCGGACGTTTTAATTCCATTTTTAACCTTTTCAACCTTTTCCTTGTGAAAAGGACCATTTCTGTCTTCTTAGGATTGATAGACAGAGAATGGTCCTTGCACCAATTTTCTATAAAATTTAGAGCTACTTGGAATCTTTCGCAAAGTATACTCTCAAAATTCCCTGTTTGCAGAATGACCAGGTCATCTGCATATGCTATTGTGTAGTGACTGTCATTATTAAGGCGGCTGATGAGGGTGTCGAGGACCATATTCAACAATAGAGGTGATAGCACCCCTCCCTGTGGACATCCCCTCGCAACCAAACCTCTTTTCACATCTTCTACACTTATGTTTACTGCTCGCTTTGAGAGCATGTTATGTATCCACCCACTAACCATTTGTGGAACATTCCTGTTGGTTAGTGAGTGTATTATCTTTGGGAAGGTGGTTTTATCAAAAGCACCTTCTATGTCTATGAAAACACCCAAGGCGGACTCATTGTCTAGGGATCTTTCTATCCGGCCAGCAACTAGAAGGGCTGAATCAGTAGATCTGCCTGGGGTGTATGCATGTTGGTTTGGGTGTAGTGGTGTTGTTGTAATCACTGCATCCCTTATGTACCTTTCGCATAGCCTTTCCAATGTCTTCATTGAAAACGATGTCAGACTAATTGGTCGGTATGTTTTTGAGACAGTGTAATCCATCCTTCCAGGTTTGGGTATGTTTTATAACATATAAAAAGAAAAAAAATACACATTTAAAGTTTTACTCTAACCTAAAAGTGAATATTTTGACTATTTGGTTTTTGTTCTTTTGTTGCAAAGTCAAGAAATTTTAGGAATTATCTAAAACTTTAAATTATTTTATGAAATGTCTTACCAAATAATTAGAGATCAGAATGGATAGATAATGAACAAAGGGAACGAGGTGTTAATAAGGGATATAGGTAATGCAGTAGGTACTTAACGAGAAATTAAGCAAGTCTAGGTTAATTTTTTTTACAGAAAATCAAGCAGACATATGGGTAGAAAATAATTTAATATCATTTGATGAACATGAAAGGCCATGTTTAAAAGTTTTTAATGAAACTAGTTCACAAACTTCAGAAGAAACATTTAGCTTTTACCATATAGAGATAATGAAAGTGTTGATGGAAAATATTCCAAAATAAATGTAAATCATTGCACACTAACTCCAGGTACCTTTGAAAATGACTCAATTTGGAGTGAAAATGAGACTAGGAGGTTTATTACGTTATATGCTGAACATCAAAATGAAATAAAACATGCAAGGAAAAATAAGTTTGTATGGGACATCATCTCGGAAAGAATGGTGGAAAAACGTTTTCAGAAAACGGCAGCAAAGTGTCAAAGAAAATGGATAAATATTTGCAGAGTATATAGATCTATAAAAGATAACAAAAAAAATCCAATCAGTCAGGACGTGGTAGAAAAACTCCCTTTATAATTTATGATCTCTTAGATGAAATACTGGGTGAGCTTCCGTCAAATAGCCAAAATTATAATGTAGACGTTGTAGCATTATCATCTGAAACGGAATTGGAAAATGTGAACGAGGAAACCACAGAAAGCAATCATCCAACAGATATAACAAATAATTTAATCACAGAAAATCAATATGAACCACCAACAAATCCAGCAATTAACAAAAAACGTAAAAATTACACTCAAGAATATTTCAAATCAAAAATTAATTACCACAAGATAAAAAAAATAGAACGAGAGCAGAGAAACACTAGGCACAAAGAGAAGATGGAGAAAACAAAAAAAGTTAATATTTTACAAGAACTGTTACTGCATACAAAAAGAAACAATGCAAACGATAGGTATGTCCAGTACCTACCTATTTTTAGTTAAAAAATATTGTTTAACTTTACTTCTTGGCCAAAAAATTTGTTTTTATTTTTAAGTTTTTTGATGATATATAAAAATATGTTCCACTAAGTTTTTAAGTTAAAAAATAATATTTTACTTCTTAGTAATGGCCATTTCATTTTCTGTTTAAGTTTGTTTTTTTGTTGTGATATTATGTTATGAAAAATGATATGTAGAGTACCCACCAATTTTTAAGTTAATGGCCAAAAATTTGTTTTTTATTTTCTATTTTTTATGTTTGGTTTTGTTATGTACATAACTGTTATTTAACTTATGTGTTTGTTTATTTCAAATAAATTATTAATTTGAAAACTTTTGGAAATAAAACCAAATGTGATAGAAATGGTTTTAATAAATTTAATAATTAAGTATATTAATCATTTATATTTTCATCGCTGCCAACCTCATCCACCACCACCATAAAATCTTCACCCTCATAATTACATTGCATTGTAATATTATGCAGAATACAAGATGAAATAATTAGGTTGACTATTAAAGTTAAATCTTCATTTTGGAAATGATTTAATCTCCTAAATCTGCCTTTTAGGAGCCTAAGCACATGTTCAACTGCTACCCTAATAGATGAATGTAGTTTGTTGTATTCCCTATCTTCATCAGTCAACAAACCATTATCTTTTCTAGGTGTCATTAACCAACTCTTAGCAGAATATGCAGAATCACCTAAGAGTCTGTATTTGTTATGAAATAATTTGTCTGCATTTTGGATTAAATAGGAATTCCTTAAATGCATACCTTCGTGAGTTGATCCAGATTATCCCGCCATTGCATCTATAAAAATCTGTTTATGGTTAACAACACCCTGGACAAGTATACTAGGATATCCTTTTCGGTTTATAAAATCATCTCCGTGTTCACGGAGTTTATTAATTTGGATGTGGCATCCATCAATAAAACCCAATACATTCGAAATTTTATTATTATAAACAGGTGCCGTAGCTTCAGCTTCTTCTTGTGTTGGCCATTTTATCCAATCATTTGCATTTCAACTCAATACTTGTGAAAATTTATACATAAAATCATGATCACTTTTTGCTACATTGAATCGATCGGCAAGCTGTTGATAGGTTTCCTTATCGACTAACTACCAGACAAGCACCAGTACCCCTTTCTCTCTACTGATTTCTGGCCATCCACCTCTGTAATTTTTTTACAAACATATCTTAGATACTTACACAAAAATACAATCAGTTAAACTACTATTATAATTTTAAGACACTCTTTATCATATATTTTATCTATTGCGTCCCTGTTTAAACGGAAGTGCTACCGAAATTCATCACTTGAATATTTAGGAACAATTTCCTCAACATATTCAAAAATTTTAATGCGTTTTTGTGGAAGATTTATATGTTCGTCACTGCTTTCTGAAGAGGTGCTGCTGTCAGACTCATCAGAACTTTTATTTTATTTTTACTATTAATATCAAAAATACTTACAATCAGATTTGGATCCATTTTTTAGTTAATTTGTTTAGATCGTTAAAAAAGTATTTTTTATCAAATATTTTCAAGATTAAAAGATAACTAATCTTCAAAACCATACAATAACAAACTAACCTAACTAAAGAATCTCACTCGATTGACGGATTCATAAAAACTTGGAACCGGGCCGTTCGTTTATCGGTTCATGATTTCGGTCACAGGATCGATTTACAATCAATGGAATCTGTGGTACGAACGTAAGCAACTAAAGATACATGAATTGTATGTCCTGCGATTTTAAAGAGATGAGAAGTTAAACCGATTTAATAGTATATTGTTGTCGATATCTTGCTATCCAATTTCCAAGCCATGTACTTCATGAATATTCTCTGAATAGATTCAATTTGATCAATATAAGTATTGTATCTAAGTTACCAGACAATTGAACAGTATTCTAGGCGCGATCTTACATAAGGATTGAATAGGGTTTTTAAGCATTTAATATTGTTGAAGTCTTTGCAGTTACGTAAAATAAAGCCCAATGTTTTCTTTGCAGATGCTATTGTTTTTATTAGATGTGATAAAAAACTTAAATTGTTGCTAAAGAAAACACCTAGATCCTTTTTTCATCTACCTTTTCAAGTGTAACTAAATTGAGTTACATTACTTTTTAAAGTAAAAGTTGTTCATTTACATTTTTTATTTTCAAAGGTAACTTATTTAAGTCGCACCAGTTGTACAGCGTTGTCAAGTCTTGTTGTAAGATATCGCAGTGTGACACTGTTTCTACAGCTTTGTACAATTTACAATCATCTGCAAAGAGGACCTTTTTGCTTTTAATAAGATTGGGTAAATCATTTATAAATAAACAGAACAGTAGTGAAGCTAAATCAAATGACTGGTATTCAACAAAATTTACCCAATATAGATAGTTCCTCTATATTAATTAGTTTCCAACTAATTATGTCTCGGAAGAACCTTTATTGTTGGACGACGCTTACTTTGCTAATGCCAACTATTCATGCTGCACAACTAGTCCTCATTTCACATGCCCAGCACTACATACCAATAAAACATTTTGAACGGATATCTTCGTTTTTCAAAAAATGATTTTTTTAGCACAGAATAATCTTTGCGATATTTTCGGCAATGAAATCCCGTATTTAAATTATTAACACGTTCTTTTCTCCTAATAGTATACGCTTGGATAGATATGACTGAAAAAACATATTTGCATCAAAATCATAATATGAATCTAGTTTTCTGAGGAGTACATTAAGTTTATCAAAGGTTTTCGAGAAATTACCGTAGAATACATTAAGCTAGAATTTTATTATCAATAGTTCAACTGGCATATTGAGTAAAGGAATATACATTTTTAGCAGTTGATCTTTTGTATATAAATCCATGTTGCTGGATATGGATAAAATTTTTTCATATTATAAATTGCTATCTCGAAATTCTACGAACAACTTGATAGTAAGGATATTGGTCTATAGTTCATGATTTCGTTTTGTGAATCACCTTTAAGAATAGGACATATTTTAGACTTTTGCCACATGCTCGGAAATATATTAGATTTTAATAAAATATTGAAGATAATTCGTAGAGGTTCTTTAAAAACATGTGCACAGTCACTATGTAGCTGGGAATACCATCGACTCCACTTGAAGGTTTAGGCTTTAACATATATTTTTTTAAGGCACTTAGGCCCGGTATGTTCACCTATAGATAAAATATTTTATACTGAAGAATAAATGTTATCTGGCAGATAACAAAAAATACAGTACTTTCACCTTCGAATAGCCGTATCTACCAGTTAAAATCCTCTTATCTCCAAAATAATTTATTCGGTGATATTACCCATGTTTAGCTAACAGATAAAAATAATGCACATGCGAAGGCTGCTTGTCGTTTATATCCTAACCTAACACAATCTTTATTTGAATTTGACAGTGTGTACTGTGTATTGTTTTTGGTTTGTTTATTTTACTTGAAAAGTGGTTAAAAGAGGCCAGTCATATTTTTGTATCAACGAATCGACGAATTTGGACGTAAGTGCTGTTTTAGAGTGATTTCTTAAAAACTTTTAAAGTAAACTACTAGGTAGCATTTCACTTTTTAAAATGACTAAAAATAACCAGTAATTTACTAGTCTAAAATAATTAAATATGTATGTAATAGACTTTACATAATATATTCAGTTTACGAAATAGTGCATATTAACCTTATATAAAAAGGATAGAGCACAAATATTAAATAATACCTACCTAGTAGTTCCCTCAGGAACTTGCCAGATTATTGATGCAAAATACTATTATGATTTTTAAGGAATGGATGATCTGGAGATGTATGGTGATGTTGATGTTGGTCTAATCAATGATGTAGATGCATTAAATCGTCAACAAGAGTACAATGTTAGACCGAGAAGAGATCATTTTAATGAATGGAATGATGTCGAATTCTTTAACAGATTCAGACTCTCAAAACAAACAGTTACATTTTTGCTAAACCATCTTGAACAAGCTCTTCAAAATCGAACAGAAAGGTTAGGTAAGTTTTAATTGTATAGAACAACTTATGTTAAATCTAAAAGTTTATGACTTGTAACTATGTACATTATTTTTTTAGGAATCAAGATAGAGCTGTCAAACCTATGGACAAATTGCTGCTCACATTAAGATTCTTAGCAACAGGTGATTTTTATATAAGCATTGGTGATTTTACTGGTGTCCACAAAACCACTGCATCGAGGATAATTAAAAAGGGAATTACTGCTTTGTGCAATATGTTCCCATAAATAGTTAATTTGCCAGACACTGAAGAGAACCAGCAAGAAGCAGAAAGAAATTTTTTTAACATATCTCGTTTTCCCAGGGTTATAGGTGCAATTGATTGTACCCATGTAAAAATAGTTTCTCCTGGTGGAGAAAATGCCGAAATATATAGAAACCGAAAAGGATATTTTTCACGGAATTGCCAGGTTGTAGGATCAGCAGATCTAAAAATAATTGACTTAGTCAGTCGTTGGCCAGGATCTACACACGATAGCCATATTTTTGAAAACTCATCTGTGAAAATGAAATTGGTCAATGGTGAGATGGAAAATGGAGTTTTATTAGGGGACCAGGGAGACAGTTTAAAGAAATATTTACTGACTCCATTAGGGGATCCTAAAAATGAGGTTGAACGTATGTACAATTAGGCACAAATCAGAACGAGAAATACAATTGAAAGACTTTTTGGTATATGGAAAAGAAGGTTCCCTATACTGTCAAATGGAATAAGGTGTAATATTAATATGGCACAAATGATTATTATCGCTTGTGCGGTATTACACAATATTGCAATTGACCAAAAGGAGGAGAATTTTGAAGAAAACGAATATGTTCATGAAGATCAAGAAGTAAACGTTCATGTAGAAATGAATAAAGGAGTTGATGATCGGAGGCCATTTTTAGACTACTTCCAAAATTTGTTGAATCGGAGAAATTAAATATGAATGGAAAAGCATATTTTAATATCCAATACATGATTATACATTACCTTTTTATTAAGTGTTTAAAAATGTGCCCTAAATATGTCTGATTTACACTTTGTACTAAAGAATCATTAATTTTTTTAATGAAATAACATGAACTATTTTTGAAGTCCCATTAACATTTTCAGTTAATCTTTTGTTCTATATTGAAATTTTAATGTTATTTCATGCTTTACTCATTATAAATTATTTTTGATTTTTCTTTTATAGCATCCAACATTTGACAGATTTGAACTTGATTATGGATTTCCAACTGAAGGAGAACTTTCTATAAATATTTTTTGTTTTAAGTAAATGTAAGATAAACTATTTTCCATTTATATACCTAGGTAAACCTAGTAGGTATACGAAGAATATACCTTTCACTAAACTTTGTTTTAACTTTATTTTTGATATATTTGCTAAACTAGTGTCATGTAAATGATAATCATAATTAAAAAATTGATACGATATTTAATTTAATAAAGTACTTAGTTCATTATTCAAAAGTATATTCATACATTTTATTTTTATCTTTGTAATGAGTACACTAAGCTCAAATTGTATGTTGCAAGTGGGAAGCATTATACAAATTATAATGGAATATTGTAAAAATAAAATTGTACACAAATTAAGTTTATTTATTAAAAAAATTAAAACATTATAGTTTTTTATTTATTTCTTGTTCTTTAATTATTATATTTAGGTCCAATAATCTTATTTCCCTTTCATGTTTAGCCTGTGCTCTTGTTTTCTCTTTGTCGTGCTTAGCCTTCGCTCTCGTTTCTTCATTTTTACAATGAATGATTTGATTTTTCAATAACTCTTCTCTCAATTTTCACAGTGTTCTGTGTGCCTACCTTTTTTTTTTGGGGTTAATAGAGGGTTTTTCTTGTTTTTTAGATCTCTCGAAGACCAAGATTTCCAAGAATTTTTAATCTGAAAAATAGTAAAATTTCCAGATAATGTTTATTCAATCTTAATAATAAAAATAAAGAAATAAAATTACATTTATCCCTGATGTTCCAGCAGCAGAGGTATTGCAATCAGTATTAACAGAGGCACTTTTGTTCTCTACCTTCGCCGCTGACACATCTGAAGTGATTCCAGTTGTCTCGTCTAGAAAAATCTAAAAGTAAATGTTATGGTTAGTATTGCAGAATAAACTTTAACCAAATATATATTATACACTATAAAGTTTTGATTGATCAAATTATTTTATATATATAATCTCGCCAGTGATTGCTAAAAAACATTTTTATAAATAACTTCCTTAAAATGCTTTTGGAAATACCTATATATAGGTATATGTATATTTACAATTTATTATTAAAAAATAATTTAATTATGCTGATTTGTTAAATTTAATCAAATACTATCATGTATTATTCAAAAATAAAGCTTTAAAAGTTATACTATACAGTTGTAAATATCAAACTTTTACAAGAATACATATTAAATTAAACTTACTCGTTTCAGGCAGAACCTTGTCGGAATCGAACTCTGATGGTAGGCCAGAGATCGAAAGGCTTAATACTTCCAGTAAATCCTTTTATGGACATTCAATTGAAATGTATTCCGGTTTCCATCCACCAGTTTTAAATGTTTCGGTCTTATTCTTATTAACCTTTTTTTTTTCAAATCTTTTTTCAGGCCGTCGTACTTGGTTCTCAGTGTTTCCACTGACCTAGTATTTGTCCCTAAAACAGTTCATTTGAAATAAAATTGATTTAGGTAATATTATATAGACCAGTACCTGCATTAGAATTGAACAGTTCAGATATTTCAATCCATGTTGCCTCCTTCAACTTCCATGTATCTCAGTCAGTGGTTTTGTTCTCTAACACATGTTTTTTTTAAAGCCAGCCCTATTAATAGCCCTATTAATCATCTAGGGAAAAGTTTGGTGCCCGGACCCTCTTTTTTTTCCGTCTGTCGGTGTTTGCGACATTTTATTACAAAAAAAAAATCGGTTAAAAAAATTAAAAACTAATAAATCACTAAATACTAATAAAAGTCACTAAATACTAATAAAAAGTCACTAAGCACCAATAAAACGTCTTTAAACACTAATAAACAGTAAACAACGTCCAAATAATAACGCCAAATAACAGAAACGGAATGAATACACACGGAATAAAATTAATTTTGCATCGAAAAACAAAATTAATTAAATGACAAATAAAAATTATTTGACTTTGACGTATGACAAAGAGTAGATTGTAGGTTCGTGAATTGATGTAAGTGACACTCGAAATTCTCTTTCTCTTGCTAATATATGATGCTTGTATCATGGTATCTCTTACTTTGATATAATTTCAGTTGGCAATATTTAACTTACTTAGTGTCTATTAGTACATCTCGCCAGATACTTATCTAATGGGTAATTCAGAATGAAAGTGATCGAACAGGTCATCTTTTAGATAACGAGTTCTAGTTAATTTATGTGTAGGATAGTTATCTGAAGATTAAAGCTTATCTATCTATAGGTGAAAGTACCGGGCCTTAGTATGTCGATATCGCAATTTGTCCGACTAAATAACAAAAAACATATTTGTATTTTATTTTTGTACAACAAAAATGATGAAGAGGTTGTTAACAGGTTTAAATGTGAATAGAAAAATTTCAGAAAAATATACATTATTAGAAGAAAAATAGGTGTTAATAATTTAAATATAGATTTTCTGTAACAAAAACGCTCAAAAAAAATAATATTTTGGAAAAATGAAAATACCCGCGAGAAATGTTTTAATTGTTAATATTTTTCTGCAATCTGCAGTTTTGATTTTTCATGTGATGGCTGGCATCTTTGCCATATTGTGCCGTCCATATGAACGTGTTGATGTATTCCGGTAAAAATTTGGAGCTCATCGCCCCCAACCGTCGTAAGTACTATTTCAGTCGTGATAAATAACCCTCTACGTGATTCGTACACACACCAGTTTGTGGATCTCTAAAATATTTAGCATGATTAATCATTTTGTGCGTATAACCAATATTTTTCAATTGGTTATACGCCCTTTACTGATCAGCCCAAATTTCTGATCCGGGACAAAACACGCGTCGGATTATTGGAATCAACGTCGTTAATTCGTGCTATGAACATCCGACGCTTTACATCCTACTCATTATGCGTTAATTCACTTCGCTTCGATGATGCATGGAAATTCGTGCATGGTGCGAAGTGCGACCAAAAAACTTCAATGTCAGAATAAAAATATACTGGTCAAGTTTACTACGGTTATCTACTATTTAAAACAAACATTTTGTGTTTTTTTTATTGTCGTTAGTAAAAATGGATTCTGAAGAAGAAGACCTGCTTCTTCTTGCTGCAGCTCAAGATTGTTATGTAGTTATTTCGAATTCAAATAAAATGAGAAAAAAAAAGAAGTTGGTGGACCCAGTCTTTATATAAAAGCAAATCTCGGTAAGTATACATCTTTTATTACCTATTAATTAAACGCATTGCAACTAAAGTTAAAGGCAAACTTGTACGAACTGGTTTATGTATTTTATATTTGTAGGTACAACTGTACTACCAAGATCGTGGATATGCTTAAGGAACCGTCTGACAAATTTCATAACTTTTGCAGGATCAGTTATGAAGACTTTGAGTTGCTCTTGATTAAAATGTGTCCCCAAATACAGAAAAAGGACACACAATTCAGGTTATCCATACCAGCAAAAGAAAGACAAGCTGTTACGTTGAGATATTTGGCATCTGGCGACTCATATCAAAGCTTAAGTTTCCTCTTTAAAATTTCTCCTCAAATAATATCGGTGATAGTACCAGAAGTATGCCAAGCACTTGTTATTGCACTATCAGAGCATTTAAAGGTGAGTATATTTATTATTTTATTATAAAAACATTTAAATGCACATTATAGATGCTCTGAAAATAATGAAAAAAGTTTTAAAGAAAAAAAAAATATATTAATAATTCAAAGTATTAACAAATACAAAAAAAAAACTGAGGCCAGTGAGATATTTCATCTTCAGGTTCCGCTAAACATTGGGATTGCTCATTGGTATGATTTGTAGACTGAAATTTTTGTGTTTGGAAAATATCCTGTGAGCTAGATTGCAATATTAGAGATAATTGCTGCTGAGAAGCTTCATTTACAGCAGAAGGTGGCTGCAGAGTTATGTAGCGACTGTTCGACTGTTCATAAAAACTTCACATGAAGAGCCAGGAGAAGGCAGAGGTATGGCAATAACAGGTTGTGATTGAGGGGAATACTGTGCACATGAAGAGCCAGGTGAAGGCAGAGGTGTGGTAATAATATGGGATGAATGGGAAGAGGAAGACCTGGGTGACGGTAACATCGATGAATCGAAAGTCAGATCAAACATGATATCTATTTTATGCATAGCTAAGCGTTGTGTACGTCCATCCAGCCTTCGTAACTTTATGGCAAGGAGTTCGCCATATACGGTGCACTCATCTCGACTCACACAGCTGGAATTTCTTGTAACTATTTTTTCCTTGATTGCTAAAAGCTCATTGAATGCCACATCTGCACGATCTTGCTCCTTCCTTGGTCGCTTCATACTACTTCGCTTTGCTGGTCGTTTTGGCGACTGGTTCTTTTCTAATAGAAAAAAAAAGTTATATATAGTTAAAAAGCAAAAAAAATGGTACCTTCATTGATAGAAAGCTCTTTAGTTTCCTTATCTTCATTAAAATCTATTTGTGATGTCTCATCTTTGTTTAGGTCTTCATTACCATCTAAATTATCTTACAAAAATAATATTTATTATTTCAGACTCCACAATCTCCTGTAGAATGGAAAAAAATTGCGCAATTATTTGAGGAACGTTGGCATTTTTCACACTGTTGCGGAGCCATTGACGGGAAGCATGTGATTCTCCAAGCACCAGTAAATAGTGGTAGTGAATATTTCAATTATAAATCGACATTTAGCATAAATTTATTGGCATTATGTGACGCCGATTATTGTATAACATATGCTAATATTGGATCACTCGGTCGAATGTCAGACGGAGGAATATTTTACAATTGTAAGCTATCCCAGCATATGGAAATGGGCACAATCAATTTTCCTCCCGACGATGTTATAACAAATACTAATAAAGTTTTACCATATGTTATAGTAGGTGACAATGCCTTTCCCCTAAAAAATAATATAATGGTGCCTTATCCGGGAATACATGATAAAGGTTCTTCGAAACGAATATATAACTACAGACTGTTCAGAGCACGAAGAATTATTGAAAATGTCTTTGGAATTATGGCATCGTTATTTCGCATTTTTAGAACACCCATTCTGCTCAATCCAGAAAAGGCAAATGTAATTGTACACACTTGTGTACTTTTGCATAATTTTTTGCGCAGGAGCAAGACCTCACAAAACAGTTACACACCAACTGGGACATTTGACGTAGAGGTAGAGGAAAATTATGTTGCTGGATCGTGGAGAAATGATAATGACGGAATGACATCATTTAAGCCATTAAAAAGGATTGCTAGAAAACCTAAAAGTGACGCAGAAAAAGTTCGACTCGAATTTGCAAACTATTTTTCCACAACATGCCAAGTTTCGTGGCAGAAAGAATACTAGTTTATCTACTTAAACTGTGAGTACGCAAAGTTTAAAACAAATTAGTTTCCTTTTTTTATGATAATGTCATATACACAGGGCGACTCAAAAATAAATTTGTATAGAAAACCCTGTATATGTTAATTAGTTTGTTTCAACCTGCAAATAAACAAAAAATCTCATAAGTTGTTTTTTTTTCTGGCTTCAGAATACCTTTCTCCTGTAGCCTCGGTAAGTTTGAAAAAGACTTTCTTTTTTCTTTTTTAATTCATCGATGTTCTCAGTTCCCCATTTCTTCAGCAATGGTTTTGAAAGCATCATGCACTTTATTCCGATTTTTTTTGTTTTTGTCTCCTGGATTCCATAAACATGGATACAATTGTATTTGTTGTATAAATTTAAAAATAATATCGTCATTCCATTCCATTTTGAAGTAAACTAAACACACACACGACTGTTTTCTTCAACGAATGATTCGCGACTGGGATCAGACCGAACACGTTCAACTTCGTCGCTTCGTCGCATCGTTCATTTTCCCTTTGATAATTCGTCCAAATACCGACATCTGGGCGAAGTCTGCCGAAGCGCCGCACAACGAATCGCATCGGCGCAGTGCGTCATACTCACTAAGCAATACTTCGTGAATTACTTCGACGAATTGACGCAGTAACGAATAGTGAGTAGCGGACTTTACGCGCGCCTCTAGAATACCGCAACCAAAATTACACCTCTGCGCGGTGTAATGCCGTTCCCACCGAAAAGGCCAGCATTCCAGCCGCCTAAAGGCTACTGTTCATTCGTCCGACATCCGATATACGATAGGAGTTCTGACGTATAAATATTTTTGGGAAGTATTCATACATCCGAAATATTTTATCCGATTGTCATAAATTTTAGGTATAAACCTGGGGACATTTCATTAAACTAGTGATTAAAATCTTAGTTTGGTAGTAACTAAGGCCAGTGACCAGTGACAGTGACGCTGTCTAATTTAAAATTTTCCGGGGATTATCCGAACCAGGACTTGTTAATTTAGTAGACATTTTGTGATTTTTTTTTTGTTTTAATTAATTAGATATGTCTGAATTGGTTGAAGATACAGAATACGACGAATATGAAGAAGAAATTGATAAGGTAAATAAACGTAGTCAAACAACAATGACACATATATACGTATAGCGTTTTTATTAATATAATAACATGTAAAAAACATTCATTTGTATAGGATGGGCCAGAAGGTGACATTCAAGAAGTGAGGGTTAAAGAACTTTTAATAAACTGCGTTAAAGCCAGACCCCCTCTTTGGGATAGTCGCCTACCATTAGTTCAACGTTCAAAAACAATATATCAAGAGTTCGGTGGTAATAATTGTTTAAATTTGTTTATTCAGTAGTTCCTATTTTGCTTATTATATTGTTTATTTCAGAACAGCCAGAGTTTTCAGTCAAATTTCTCATGAATAAATGGAGAAATTTAAGAGATACATATGTGAGAGTAAAAAATGAATAAGAATCATACAAAAAGAGTGGATCGGCTTCAAAAAAAAAAGAAAATTTGGGAATTCTATGAACATATGTTATTTTTAAAGGATACCTTAAATCATAGACCGTAAGTTATTGAATAAAATAGTGATTTTTATAAATATGAAGTAATTTTATTGATTGTAGAACAACTGGTAATATTGTAAATACCCAATCACTATTACCTGAGGATAATCCATTAAAAAAAGCAACAACCTCAAAACAAACTGCAGAAATGGCAATTATTAATGCCCTAGAAAAAATAAATTCACCAGTGGTGCCACCTCCTCCTCCTCCTTCCTCCATCTCTTCAACCAAGCCTTCAAGTTAAAGAAGAGGTCAATCCTATATGTCTGAGAATATCTGAAATATTACATCATGTGCCACAAGGTGAAAGAACAATCCTAGAGATCAAACTGATGCAAACAGCTTATGAAGGAGCAAAAAAATACTTACAACCTTAAGACAAAATATGTTAAATTATTTAACTTGTATAGGGAGTGATATCCAACCTTGTGTATTTTGGGAAACATCAGTTTTTTATTACTTTAATCTTAGCTACTTAGGTTATCTTATGGCTCCTAAAATACATAGGGTTCCATACCTATAGTGCCTACTTAAATAATAAGATAAGTTAATAAACATTTATTTGAAATAAACTATAAATATTTTAAGAATTTTATTATTTATTCCATTGGAAAGGAATAGCACCCTCAAATAAAAAATGAGAAGTCAATGTTTCTCTCATTGTTTTAGCTTCTTTCCCATACATATTACTACTGGCTCTATTGATAGGTACTAAATTACTCATATTCTGAATATCATTATGCCATTCTCCATGTATTATAGCCCCACCTCCATCTTCTCGATCAACTGCAGCTAAAGGGCAGTAACGTTTCTTATCATCGGTGGTTTTTGATTCAAAAATCATTACCCAATTATGTAAGCACACAGTGGATTTTACTATAGCTTCAACAGTAGGTAATGAAGCTATTATTGGTTTTCTGTAAATACGCCATCTGGATGCCAAAATGCCAAATACGTTTTCAATCACCCTTCTTCCTCTACTTAATCTAAAATATAAGAAAAGATACACCTATATGAGCATTAAATTTCAAATCCCATCAAACCTGTAATTAAAAATCCTCTCATTTTTTGGAAGAAATCGACCTGGATAAGGCCGCATCATAGTTGTTGTTAGTGGAAATGCTTCATCTGCAACCATAAAGTAGTTTATTGTATCTCCATAATCCTCAATAGGTTCAGGTGTAGGTAAATGTAATTGTCCATTTAACATTAGAGTACCTATAGCACTATTTCTATATATCCCACCATCACTATGACGCCCCTCTCCTCCAATATCGACCATAGCAAATTTGTAATTGGCATCGCATACTGCTAATAATACTATGCTGTGACTGTTTTTATAATTGTAAAATGTTGATCCACATTTTGAGGGAGCCTAAAAAATTAGAATAAAGTACCTACATAACAAAGATATAGGGATGCGGTGATCTACAAAAAGTTTCTAAAGTAGGTCTTAAAAAAAATCGCGCGTTTCTGAATGTATAATTCTTTTTAAGTGTTAGTTTTCATCAGTTTGCATTTAATTTAAAGCGATGCTTAGTTATCATGGACATGACTTGTATCTTCGTCTCTCAAGGCCTTCTTTAGAAACCATTTTTGAGGATCATTCTTTATAAAATAACGTGAAATAACGTTACTTAATAAGCTGAACCTTAGACTCTATTCTATCTTAATGCAAATCAAACATACTTGAATAATAACATGCTTCCCATCAATCGCTCCTACACAGTGAGGAAGTTGCCACCTTTCTTCAAATTCTTTAGCGACTACCAGCCACATTTCCTCTGACGGTTGCTTTAAAACTATTTGGTTTAAGGAATCCCATATACAATTACATGTTTCACGAATAATATGCGAGACTGTACTGGGACCAATTCTAAATGCGTAGGACATTGAAACCATGCTGTCGCCACTTGCTAAATACATATATGACAAATTACATTTTACCAAAATATTTACTATTTATGCCGTGGTAAGAACCTACCTTAAAGTTAAAGCAAGTCTCTCACTAGGTGAAATTGGCTCTCTTGTCCAATGCACCCTCCGTAATTTTGGACCTATTATATCCAATAATAAATTAAAAGTTTCAGCTGACATTCTTAAATAATTAAAATATTTTTCCTTGTCAGTCAATCTCATTTCCAGTAATAAATTGTGGTATGCACCTTGCGATTTTCTTTTAAAAAATATGTTATGTTGCCAAAATCGCTTTGGTCTTTTTTTTCTTTTTAATTTTAGCCATAAAAGACTTAATAGTAGCACTGTGTTTACTTTGTTATACCGTTGTTGACACCAATAATTCTCCATTTGTTATAAAGTACACGATCGTCGGATAAAAGTTAAAATATATTCAACTTCTCCGACGTCGGACAAATAGTTAAAAGTTTCGTGGAGAGAATCCCGCCAAATATTTTTTTAAATATTCAGCCAATAGAAACATTTTCGGATCATCGTATTGTCGGATATCGTACGTGTGAACAGTAAGCTTTATTAATTAAACGATCAAAAGAACTTACCTGAAGTTCGATCGTAATTATATGAGGCATCCAGTCCGAAGATATCACATTGAGTTAACTATGTAGTAGGCCTTTTCTGCTACTACGCCCACGATATTTTTAAAGATTTAAAAAAGAAAAGCAAATAAAATAAAACTTCTGGTACGCTCCTGACATCCCCATCCATGTCTCTACTGTCTTTGTCGCCGCTTGGCTATTCATTTTGTTTAAAGTAGCAAGTTCCTGTTCCGGGAGTCAATGTTTAGGAACCATGTGGGTTGGGAGTGGCGGGTTGTGATATCTTCGGACTGGATGCCTCATATAATTACGATCGAACTTCAGGTAAGTTCTTTTGATCGTTTAATTATATTTCGGCATCCAGCCCTCGATATCACATTGAGTTAACTATGTAGTTGTTTAAAGATTTCCTAAACATTGACTGTTTTCGAACGTCACCTACGGATTCTTATAGATGTGTGATATTACTTATGAAGTCTTCATCAAGAAAGAACTTTTATTAAACAAGTTGGCTTACAAAATTAAACAAAGTAACATTAGATTGTCTCTTGACAAAATATTTAAAATAAAAATGGAACGGTAGATTTTCTACTGACAAAATACTTAAACACCTAATGGAACATTACACTAGTCTGTTGACAGAACCGCTTCCAAGAGGTTATTGGTATGTATTAAAGGTCTGTTATAAAAACGAGCAAACGTTGAAGATGATTCGCTCCAACCAGCACATCTTCTTATAGTTTCGATAGATAAGCCTTTCCTATACGCAGCTGAAGTCGAAGCATGTCTGGCCGAGTGCGCCGTGAATACAGATGTATCAATTCCAGCTGCTTTCAGAGTGGTTTTAACCCATCGACTGATAGTTTGTTTGCTTGCAGGGCCGAATGGTGCTTTGTTGGTTAAAAAGAGAAAATCGCAAGCAGGTTTTCTGATACTCTTGGTGGCGTCTAAATATTCTTTGATCTTTGAGGATACACATAGAGTTGGGTTGTCGTGCAAATAAGGAAGGTCTAATTTTGGCTGCAATGTTTTGGGACCTGATGTTTTAATAAGGTCTGGGATAAATATGGTTGCACCTTGTTCGTTGAATTTAATATTCGAGCATTTAATAAGTGAAATCGTTTGGACTCTCTGGCCCGTTGCCAACATTAAAAGGGTGGCTACCTTTTGCGATAAGGTTATTCTCGTATTGGGTGATTTTTCTAAAAAAGACAGTACACGTTGAGGATCCCATGTAGTTCCGTATTTAGGCTTTGGTGGCCTAAGACGAAAGACTCCCTTCAAAAAATCTCTTTAAATGAGGATCATTTCCGAGGTCCCTTGAGTGTATTAAGGAGATAGCAGCACGGTGTGAATTAAAGGAACCAAATATGTTATTTGATGAATCGAGTATTTCTTGAAGAAAGGAAAGAATATGTGTTACCTCACAATCAAATGGATTCAGATTTCTGTTGGAGCAGTATTTCCACCATCGTTTTAGCGTAACTTTGTATTGATTTAGAGTGGCTGGAGCTAATGAATTTTTCATGGTGTTGATGACATGATCCGGAATTTCCCTCTTCCTAAACGCTTGCCGGATAATTTCGCCGCCATCAGGGACAGTTTCTGACGAAGAGGATGTTTGGTGTTGCTGTAAGGACAGGTTAAAAGTGAATTACTTGGGCCAAATACTATAGGGCCTTCAATTATTAGTTTATTAAATAGGGGGTACCATGGTTGGGAGGGCCACGATGGTACTACTATGATACCCGTTGCTTCGTCATTAACGATTTTTTGGAGGGAACGGAGCACCAATGCAAATGGTGGAAAAGCATAGAAGTTGTAATTTTGCCAACTAAGAGTGAAGCAGTCTACTGCCTCTGCTAAAGGGTCTTTGACCATGGAAACATAACGTTCACATTTATGATTTGCCATGGTCGCGAACAAGTCTATTTCTGGAGCACCAAATGCTTCGGAGATAAAATCAAAAACAGTATGATCAAGAGACCACTCTGTTTCTGGTCGTAGTGTGCGAGAAGCCTCATCTGCTTGCCAGTTTTCAGCTGACGGGATATAGGAGGCGAAGATCCAAATATTTCTCTCCTCGCACCACTGCCATATTTGCCTGGATATGCTGTGTAACTTTGGGTATTGAATGCTACCCATTTTGTTAACGTATGCCAAGGCTGTTGTGTTGTCAGTTCGAATTAATATTCTGCAGTTTCTAAGATTTGCGGCAAAGCATCTTAGCCCTATAAAAATTGCTTTTAATTCTAGGTTGTTTATGTGGCATTTCTTGTCCTCCTGGGTCCACCATCCATAAGCCATCTCGCCATTGCAATAGGCTCCCCATCCAGAAAGACTAGCATCGGTGGAAATTTCCAATTTATAGTTATCGATTTGTAAATCATTACAAACATATTTGATTGACTTCTTCTACCATAAGATATCATCGTGTATATCTTTTGGAATAACCATTTTTTGATTATAGTTAGATTTGTTAGCCTGCAAGGCTAGAAATTTTGCTCGTTCCAAACTTTTGGTATAGAGCCAACCATATTTTATGGCAGGGCACGCCGAAGTAAGTGTACCTATAAAACTTGCGAATTTTTTAATCTTACACCTTTTAGTGTGTAGGAAAAAATCCGCTTCATTTTTGATGCGAATGCGTTTCTCGTCCGGTAACTCTAGAACCATTTTTTCAGAGTCAAATATAAACCCTAAAAATTTACATCTAGTACTAGGTTGAAGAGAACTTTTCTCGAAATTTATTATGAGCCCTAAAGAAGTTAGGAGGGATATAGCTAGTTGTATATTTTTTGAGCACTCCTGCAAGGAGTCTCCAATGATTAAAAAATCATCTAAGTAATTTATGCAAGAAATTCCGCTTGAGCGTAAGCGTTCAATGATAGGTTTCATTAGTTTCGTGAACGTATATGGAGCAGAGGACAGGCCAAATGGAAGGCAACAAAACTGGTAAAAAGAACCCTGAAAGGAAAAGCGTAAAAACTTTCTATGATTTTTGCTGATTGGAAGCAAGTAATATGCATCTTTTAAGTCAAGCGTAGCCAAATAACATCCCTTTTGAACCAGTCTTATTGCAGTTCTAGCATCCTCCATTTTAAAATGTGGTGCATCCACGTAAAAATTTAAATGTTTTAGATTTAATATAAATCTCTTCCTGCCGTTCGATTTTTCCGTAAGGAATATGTTGGAAATAAATTTATCTGGGGATGATGTGCACCTTTCAATGGCACCGATTTTTAACAAATTTTTTATCTCTGACAACATTTGGCTGGTGTCGATTTTTGAAAATTTTGAGGGCCCAGGAGGAGAAGTTTGAATTGGAATTGTAGTGAAAGGAATATTATAGCCGTGCAGCCAGCTTAGAATAATTGGATTATTTGTAATATAATGCCATTCCTTATGAAAAAATCTTAGGCGACCTGCATAGTCTGAATTACTCACCGGAGATAGCGTTAGCGGCGTGATCCCCTGTCCTTGCTCCTCCGCTCCTCTAGGTAAGGTTTCGAGGTGCGCCCTTTCTGAGGCCCCATTGCCCCCGTGCGACGGGACGGGCGTGTCAAGTTTAAATTACTACTGGGAGTCTTGGTATAATAGGTTGTGCCCCCCTCCTTCTTTTGAAATTTCCTAACAGTAGTTGGGTTTTTTGGGGCTGGACACAGATCCTTGCTTAAATTAGCGATGTGTTTTGCAGATTTAACATGTTCAGAGAGATTATCTCCGAATAACAGGTCTGTAGGATGGGACTTTTCTACAACCTCCTTTATATTTTTGCTCAGTAAAGGAAGAATGCAGTTCCTTCTCGACATTGTCAGTCTATGGAATAAATTGGTGAATAATCTTCCCGCATCGGATAGATGTGTCAGAAGTTCCTCCTTGATTTCAGAAGGAATCTTTTCTTTGTCCTTCAATATGACGTTAAGTCCTAGACCTAACGCACATATACCTTTGCCTAACTGAGACTGAGACTCCTTTTGGGACCCGTCCCTGATTAAATTAGTTTTTCCCAAAATTGACACAATTTCCGGATTCAATGATGGCGGTGTCAAATTTGGCAAGTTGGAGGGGACCAAATATTTCTGAAGCAATGCGGTTGCTTCATCTCTTGGGAGCCCATGGACGACATTATTTCGCCATCTTGGTATAAGTGCATCATGCAGTGAAACACTATGATTTTTTGCTTCCTCGGGATTCGATCCCAAAATATTTAAGACTTCTTCGGGAAGGTCTATATCATTGTGAAGGATTAATTCCTCCTCCTTTCGATCCGGGCTACAGACCCGTTCACCTAATTCCGAGAACGACAATGCATTTGTTCGTTCCGGGCTAACGCCCCTCAGCGACGACACTGGAGAACAGCTAACAGCTGTAGCGCCTCGGTCCTGCGTGGACCCGCGCTTGTATCGTTCATCGTCCGATGCGCCGGCTAGCCTCCCTACAGGGGAAGCAGACCGAGAACGGCGTGATCTCGAAACACGGCTGCGCGATCGAGATCGTTTTAGTTGCTTTGCATTGTTTTCTAGCCCTTTTAGCCGTTTTAAAATTGTTTTTACATCAATGTGATTCTCTGAATCACTTGATGATGGACTTCTCCTTCTTTTCTTATGTTTTCCCATACTAAAAGAGATGCTAAAAGGTAAATATATTAGATATAAACACGGATACTTACCTAGATCCGTCCTCGTAGGCGTAGCACGAAAAGCACAATGAATAGCCAAGCGGCGACAAAGACAGTAGAGACATGGATGGGGATGTCAGGAGCGTACCAGAAGTTTTATTTTATTTGCTTTTCTTTTTTAAATCTTTAAAAATATCGTGGGCGTAGTAGCAGAAAAGGCCTACTACATAGTTAACTCAATGTGATATCGAAGAAGTCAGTTAAATGTGTTAAGGGACAATGGATTACAAAAAGAAGTTAATGATTTTAAGGAGCAAGTATGGCAATTTTATTTAGAAAAATGGGCCGCTCCATTGGCAGAATTTATTGATATTTTGCCATGTATTAAATTTTTATCCAAAAAAGGGGTAGAAATTAATGACACAAAACTAATTGATGAAATCATTTTATTAAAAGACAGTTTGACAACAAAGATTCAAAATGAGGAATTTTTATCATTATCTTTGGATAAAAAGTGGTCTTACTATTTTAAGCAATTAAAACACACTGATTTATCATCAGAATTGCTTAAAATTTGTGAATTCTACTTTGCTATTCCGGCACATAATGCTGCCGTCGAGCGAATTTTTTTCTTTAATCGCAGCGCAGTGGACCAAAGAAAGAAACCGTTTATCTATCGAATCAATAAAAAGCCTCTTAATATTAAAATTTAATTTAAAAATGTCTTGTGAGGAATATTATAATTATTTGATGGACAATCCCAATGTTTTAAAAGCAATTGTTTTTTCTGAAAAGTAGTTTTTACCTAAGTAGAAATTGTTACATTTTTTTATATAAATATCAGGGTTCGAAAATATGATATTTATATAAATATCATATCACATGATATATATCTGATATATATCTGATATATATCTGATATATATATATATATATATATATATATATATATATATATATATACGTACCCATCTAGTCATGCTTGGCCCGGAAAAAACTACGGGTCTAACGAAGCCCGGCAGAGAGCGGTAAGGAGGGAGTGTAAATATCATTCCGCAGTTGTTTTAACTTGCCAGTCTGAATAATGCGTTGTAATCGTACGGTATTTACGAATCCCTAGTGCATAATTGATATTTATATTGCAGTATCTACGAAGCCCGGCCGTGTTGCCATTAAAATCCTATACATTCTGAACGGATTTTAATATATTATTGTGCAAATTCAGAGAAGATGAAGCGGTCCGAATTTTTATATAGACTTTCTGTAGAGAATAAATTGGCGTATGTTTCCGAAGATGTTGAAGTGATAAATCTGTCTATGAATTCTAGTTTGGACTTAGGTTCAGAAGACTATAATGCGTATATATCTGATAAGTCTCTAGAAAATATGTCCTACAATTCTTCGCTATTTGAAGAAAGTCGACTAGACAAATGTAATTCATCGATGGACCCAAGAGATTTTACTTCTCAACGGGAAAACAAAGAAAATTCTTCGAAAATTAACTCAGAAATATCTAAGAATCCGATATCCTTTCATGCATCTATGTCTACTGAGCCACTAAAAGAAATATTCTGCCAATCTTCAGTTAAAAATATTGAACTGAATAGATATAATTTAGCTCCTCTTGAACCAGTGGATCCAAATGTATTATTGCAGTGTTCTTCTCAACTGGAAAATAGTGATTGTCCGAAAAAAATGACTCCTCTTGTTCCAGTTAATTTGGAGATATTTGCTGAGCCACAAAACGAAATATTCTTTCAATCGTCAGCTGAAGATAATCGATTGGACATAAATCATTTAACTCCACTTGAACCAGCGGATCCAAATTTATTAACACACTTTACTTGTCCACTGGAAAATAGCAATTGTCTGAAAGAAATGTCTCTTCTTGATCCAGTTAGCTCTGAATTACCAAATTATCCCATATCAACACCAGTTGATCCAAACTATCCTGAATCATCAGTAATGGTGGGCGCAAAAATATCTGACAAATTTGTCGGTACTGATACGTCAAAAGAAAAACCTTCTCTGTGTTTTCCTGAAAGGGAAAATTTTGATGTAATTGTATCCAGTTCTGACTCAGAACAAAATGACTATGAAACCTTTTCTCTGTATGTTCCATCTGATACATCTACTTCGACTTCTTCTGTTGCTGATTCAAGTGAATCTGAGTGTAAGAAAAATTCTGAAGTACAAGAGGTAAGAATCGCATCGTTTCATTTATCTTTTTTAAATCAATCAAATACAATGATCATAAAAATAATTCAAAAAAGGTTTAAAATCTATAATTATTTTGCGGTTGCAAGTAACTACAAGTATAACTCTAACTTTTTAATTGATTTTATTAAAAAGTATTTTCAAAAGTTTCATGAATTATTTTCAGATAACCAGGGAAAATGAGGACCAGATGACAAATTGCGCTGACGCTAACGGCACTGGAGAATATGTCTCATATACTCGAAAACCTAATCCTAGAGAAATTCTGAGCGAAAAGCCAACTTCATCATACACTGTAAGTATGCATTTAATAATCAATGTAATATTATATAAAATCGTTTGTCCTGACTGACTGGCCAATCAACTCACAGAAAAAAATACTAAGCCTAGTAAGCTGAAATTTGAAACATTGGTTTATTTTATAACGTATAAATAAATAAAAATAAATAAAATAAATAAAAATAAATAAAAATAAATAAAAATAAATAAAAATAAATAAAAGTAAATAAAAATAAATAAAAATAAATAAAAATAAATAAAAATAAATAAAAATAAATAAAAATAAATAAAAATAAATAAAAATAAATAAAAATAAATAAAAATAAATAAAAATAAATAAAAATAAATAAAAATAAATAAAAATAAATAAAAATAAATAAAAATAAATAAAAATAAATAAAAATAAATAAAAATAAATAAAAATAAATAAAAATAAATAAAAATAAATAAAAATAAATAAAAATAAATAAAAATAAATAAAAATAAATAAAAATAAATAAAAATAAATAAAAATAAATAAAAATAAATAAAAAAATAAATAAAAATGAATAAAAATAAATAAAAATAAATAAAAATAAATAAAAATAAATGAAAATAAATAAAAATAAATAAAAATAAATAAAAATAAATAAAAATAAATAAAAATAAATAAAAATAAATAAAAATAAATAAAAATAAATAAAAATAAATAAAAATAAATAAAAATAAATAAAAATAAATAAAAATAAATAAAAATAAATAAAAATAAATAAAAATAAATAAAAATAAATAAAAATAAATAAAAATAAATAAAAATAAATAAAAATAAATAAAAATAAATAAAAATAAATAAAAATAAATAAAAATAAATAAAAATAAATAAAAATAAATAAAAATAAATAAAAATGAATAAAAATAAATAAAAATAAATAAAAAAATAAATAAAAATAAATAAAAATGAATAAAAAAATAAATAAAAATAAATAAAAATAAATAAATAAAACATAATTGCTCATTTTTTTTAGGAACAGCTAGTTTTTAATATAGGAAGTTTATTGAACCTGATACTGAATAATTATTAATTATCAACTTAAAAGAAAATTCGCCACCAAAAAAAAATAAATGGTTAAACTTATTTTCTAAAGCCAAGATAATACAAAAAATTAAAAAAATATATTTAAAACAGTCACCACTCGTTTTCTTGAAAACATTTGATCCAATTAAAAAATCTAAAGAGAGCTTTTTTATTAGAACATTGATATTAACTGAGATATTTGCAAAAAACATATTCAAACTTCAATATTTATGACGAATGACAAATATAGAATTATTAGTTTTCACTTAGGTCTGTACAAAGTTATTTCTTTAAAATTTTAATTTGTAACATCGACTGATTTTGGGACTGATTTTGAGTAATTTCTTACCTTTAGTATAACCACATTTTAGCAGATGGATACTTAATAAGTTCTGTTTATTAAAATTTGCCTCACGTCTATTCCATAGGTCAAACTGAGTTTTAGTCCTAAAAGCTGAAGAATAAACTTTAGATTGAGTGACTTTGATATTCGTATTTCCTTTAATTTTATACCTTTTCGTTACTTTTTAATCATTCATTACTAAATAAATATTTTTAATTTTGTAATTTTTTCATAAATCGTTTGTAACTAAATGACAAAATATGATATGCTATTTTAGGTTGCTACTGAACAATATATTAAAACTTCGGCAGCAAGAGAGAGACCTACCATTTGCCCTATTTGTTATCAAGATGTTGTAACACATTTTACAAGACATTTATTTAGACATCACCCAAATAATAAAGAGGTGCAAGCAATTCAAAAACTAAAACCAAAAAGTAAAGAACGCCTAGCTCTCGTTGCTTCGCTTAGAAAACAAGGATATTTCCATCTCTATATTGAAAAAGACATCATGCGTCCTGTCAGATCTTCTAAGAATGATAAAATAGTATGCACCTATTGTCTGGGACACTACGATAAAAAAATACTTTATAAGCATGTAAGACGTTGCAAAAATAGGCCACCCGATATTACTAACCCAGGAAAAAAATGCACATCAAAGTCTCAAACATTTATGGCCACAATGTTGTCAAAAAATCATGATTATTTAAAATCGTCTCGCATCAAGAAAGAGGTATTTGATATAATGCGCGCAGACGACATTAGTGCTGCAGCAAAAAATGATCCACTAATATGCTTGTATGGTGAAACACTTTTATCAAAACACAAGAGAAAACAAATCGCGACAGTTATTTCCAATAAAATGAGAGAAATGGCAAGAATGTTGTTAGCAGTAAAATCAATAAATAACGATGTTCGTGGAATGTTTGATTTGCTTAGACCAGAAATGTTTAAAAATTTAATATTGGCAGCAAAGATCATAAGTGGCTATAGCGAGGATGACAAACAGTTTAAAGCACCTTCTTTAGCATTACATATGGGTACCAATTTAAAAATTTTATGTGATGTTGCATATAAACTTGTTTTAGAAAAAAGAAAACTTCCTAATTTGACATGGGATAACAAAGATGAAAAAAAATCCGAAATAAAAGATTTGAAAAAACTTGTAGAGGGACATTGGTGTAATGAACTATCAAGTATAGCATTAAAAAACATTAAAGAAAAACAGTGGGCGAAGCCTACAGAGTTACCCCTCTCAGAAGATATACTCAAATTGCAGACGTATCTCCACGAACAAGCTGAAAAAGCGTATACTTTCCTAAATAGTGGTATTGAAATTGCTAATAATTATAAAGTTTTGACAGAATGCGTATTTGCCCAAACAGTTATATTCAATCGCAAAAGAGTTGGCGACGTTCAATATTTACAAATTGAAACATATAAAAAAGAATATTCTGGCAGTAATCAAAGTGATTTTGCAGAATCATTAACTTCTGTTGAAAAAATTATATCTAAACGGTTTAAGCGTGTTGTTACAGGTGGAAAAGGTTCTAAACCAGTTCCAATCCTTTTTACAAGACGCACACAAAAATACATAGATTGCATCTTAAAAACCAGAGAAACTTCTTCCATAGTACCTAAATCAAATCCTTATCTATTTGCAAATGCTGGGTCTGAAAATAGATGGATGGCAGGAACAAATATAATCGGACGTTTGGCTAAAAATTGTGGAGCTGAAAAGCCAACTTTACTTACATCCACGAAATTTAGAAAGCACATTGCTACGACTTTGCAATTAATGAATATGGAACCAGACGAAATTGAGCAAATTGCTACCTTTATGGGACATACTAAGAAAACCCATGCTGAGTTTTATAGGTAAATTAATTGATTATGAAAATGTATTTATAAACATTCTTTTGTATGTAAGCACCAGTGTAATTATGTACTTACGCAGTAATTGTTTTCTTTTGCAGCTATTGAGCATGTAAAACTTAAGCTTACAATACGTATTATGTAAATAACAACTATAAGTTTCTAGTTTTCTCAATCACTTTGCATTCTTTGTTTTAGGTTACCCCAAAATATCTACCAAACTGCTAAGGTTGCTAAGGTCCTACTTTTATTGGAAAAGGGAAGAGGAAAAGAGTTCAAAGGAAAAAATTTAAATGATATTGAACTTGAACAAAGCATATACTACAGTTCTGAAAGCAGTGAAGAGTCAGAAACTGAAGACGAATCGCTCGCAAAGAAAATTTTGAGAAAGCAAATAAAAAAAAATGCATTTATGGAGTCTATGGAAATCGGAGAACAAAGTAACTCAGTATTACTAGAAGACACTCACATAGAGAAGGACGTTCAGACTGAAGAAAACAAGTCAAAAAATAAACAAATTTTGGAGGACAGAGAAATCGTCGAAGCAAGTCCAAAGAAAAGAACAAATTTGGTAATGGATACAGATGAATGCTTAACAGATATAACAAGATCCATTAAGAAAAATAAAATTTCAAACAGCAAAGCACAAAAGTCAAAGCCCAAAGCAACATCTAACCGGGTATCTTGGACTAATCAGGAGAAAAAGATTGTTTTAAATTACTTTCAATTGCACGTTAAAAATAAAGTAACTCCAAAAAAACATGAATGCAACCAGTTTCTCCAAGCTTTTGGTCACCAATTATCAAAAACTAGAGATTGGGTCAAAGTTAAAACTTTGGTTTATAACTCTTTTAGGTTATCTTAAGTCTATTGTTAACATTATTATTTATTTGTTCTTTTAAATGCATGCAACCTCAGTTTATAACTACTTTATTTTTATACAGTATTTTTTACCTTAAACGTATTAAAATTTAAACTGTTTATTTATTGATCTATTTTCATTTATGTACCTCCTTTGTGTTTTCTTAACCTCGATGAAGAAGCAATAACTTGATCAATTTTTGAGATAAACATCTAAATTAATGTATTCTTAGAAAAATGATTCCTTGTTCAACTCGCCTAACTTTTCAAATTGACATCCAAACATTTAATTAGTTTTTATCACTATGAATTTATAGATAAACAAAACATTTTTTATAAAGGTTAGTTTATAATTTATAAAATATTATAATATTAAAATAGCAAAAAATAGACATATTCGAAAAGAGAAAAATTCTGTAAAAGTTGATTTGAAGAAAAGTAGTTTATAAAACGTTTTAACGTTCATTTAAAAAATATTTAAAATTTTAATTTTTAAAAAATTTGTTAGGATAATCCTCCAAAAGCTGCCAAAAATATTTTTAAAACACTAAAGGTCTTTTTATGATAGAATACAGTATTTATAATTTAAAATTTGGTTTTTAGTTATTATTTATAATTTCAGTTGAACATAAAAATTAATAATTAAAAATGTTAACACTTATGAAATTTGTGAATAGAAGAAGTGCAGATAGCATTATTTTATTAAATTTCCATTTTTGTTAAACTTAAGAACTCTAGAATAACGTAATGCCTTCATTTAAAAATTGGAATACAACGTTGCCAAATCAAGGGCTTCGTATGTATAGCGAAACCTCCGGGACTCGTAGGAACCGTAAAATATATATAACGTATATTCAGACGGCTTCACTACGCCCTCTGCAGTGAATTGTAAAGCACTAACCATGTATTTTTTGCAATAAAATCAGGATTTACGAGTCCCCACCTTTTTTTGTAAAATCCATCAGATGGATCCAGTAGACATAACAGAGAAATTATACACGTAGTTTTTACGAAGCCCGATTTGGGCTTCGTAAAACCAGCTTGGGCTTAGGAAGACCTGCAAAGTTTAACATTTTGGGCTTCCTAATGCACGTTTTTATGTATATATATATATATATATATATATATATATATATATATATATATATATATATATATATATATCGTATATATATCCGATATATATCATTTTTAAAATTAAATTATTGAATTAAAAAACAGTATTGTTTCTTGCACAAGCTATATTTTAAATTTTAACAGGAACATATTAACAAAAACCGATATCCTAAACAAAAAAACCATTTATTCTTACTCAAATTAAAAAAAAAAACAGATTTTAACATTATTTTATTAACATTAATATTTTAACACAAATACCTATAAATCGCTAGTTATTGTACTTTTATTCAGGGGCGTATTGATATTTTCGGATGTTCAGAATGTTGGAAAACATTTTTAATTTAATAAATAGAATTATCGAATATATCGGATATATATCAAGATATAAATATCATGATATATATCGTGATATATATCGTGATATATATCATGATATATATCACTTGATATATATCCTCCGAACCCTCATAAATATATTTGTTAAATGTCAGGTTTTTTTATTTAAAATCAGGCTTTTTGTCCTGGTTGTCCTACTTTTCTGCAAATAAATCTGGTTACCATACTAATAGGTAACTAGATATCAACACCTTGTCGACCAATTTCAAATGGAGCAAAAAGAAGTTCAGTAACACGACAGAAGCGAACTTATAATATATCGTTACCCTACTTCGCAAATGTTGTAAGTCCACTTATAGTCTAAATTTAGATTTTAGCACCATCTAGCAGCGTTTGTCAATACCTATTAATTTAAAATTGTAGATTACTTGATTATCAACGGAATTATATATGTTGGGCGTTAAAAAGCAGAGGTCGCAAGTCCCACATTTCAAAAACACGGAATGAAAAAGTTAATCCGTCAAATCTTATGAAAGTTTACATCTTGGATTTGTGTGTCTTATTTTGTCCCGTTTTACAATAAGTTATTAGTATTTTTGTTTTGAAATTGACTGTAAACGTTTTCGATAAGTCTATATAATAATGATTCAACAATATTATATATTTTGAATGCTATTAATAAAATTGCCAAGGCTGCAAAGATTTAATATTTTGTCGCGGGACACACGACATTTTCTATTTCTCATCATTAGTTGTTTTGGTGGAGTTACATTTTCCTAATATCCACCAAATTTTAATTTTTCAACTTAACAGTTATTTTTGCTAAAGTTTTCTAGATATTATTCAGTAATAATGCTCTAGATTAATTATTATTAATAAGAATAAATTTTGACTGTTCTCAAATTATTCCTGATTTAAATAAATAGGAATAATTTAGGCACTTGTCGTATTAATATGGTGTAGTTATTTTCTTAACAAGTATTCAAAGTTGTTACTTTTCTGAACATAAAATGGAGAACTGCCATAATCTTTTAAGAAAATGTTCGAGAATCTTGCAAAAGAAAATCAAACCCCTAATATTTCAGATGTGTTAATTCTTGATATTCCTGAGATAACAGCTTCACTAACGAAATGTGCAGTGAATTCATTGAGTTACAAAACCAACTCTTGCAAACTGAGGAAAATGAATAAATCAACCAGAAAAATACCCTAGAAGTACACAGTGAACTACACGAATTACAGGACCAACTCTTACAAATAGAGGATGATGAAGACAGCAACCAAAAAATAACCATAGAAGTATGCAGTGAATTACATCAATTACCAGACCAACTCTTACAAATGGAGGAAGTCATCAATCAGAAAAATACCTTAGAAGTACCCCATGAATTACATGAACAAATTTTAGAAATGGAAGAAGATGAAAACATCTACCAGAAAGATGCTCTAGAAGATCCTGATTATTATCATATAGACAGAAAAACCTCTTTGTAAATTAGCAGCGATGATATTGAAGAAGAAGATACTTATTCAGAAAATAGGTTGATCAAACGAAATAAAA
>OV651814.1:95736619-95762627 GCA_927349885.1 Psylliodes chrysocephalus | reverse complement strand
CTACCAAGGTCATCTTCATCCAGCAGCTCTCGAATTGAAACAACGTTTTCGCACGTTTCTCCGTTGCAGTTGTGGCATAAGACGGAACATTTCAGTCCGGATTTGCGACAACCACACATTTTTCCGCACGTCGTTTTGCATTTACACGATATTGTCTTCAGCAAAAATTCTGGTGCTGGATCGGCCATTGTAGCGATAGGTTCGAGTCCGCGATTAGTTTTTCTCCACCCCCATTCCGTAGCGTTGACTTCATACTCCATCCACATTTGCACCTGCAGGTACGTCCTGTAGATATGTTGTTCTGCTGCTGCCGAAGTAGGTGGAAGTGTGGCAAAATTGAATTTGTTCCTCGTAACTGATTTTGTGAAGTTCTTAAATCTCAGGTCGTCCAGTGTTTTTACATTTTCATCGCCTCCAAACAATGCGATTAGGAAACATTCTCCAGCTTGAGCCAAACAATGTTTGTGAATGTTTGCCTCGCGGAACAAGCTCAGAGCTTTGTTCAAATTGTTGTTTTTCTTGAGAGTCTCGATGAATTTCAATTTTCCTACGTTGAATATTGAAGACGTTGTATCGCATCCGCTGCAGGCATGTAAGAACAAAATATGTTTTGCTACAGACTCTTCATACTTAAAACTTGCCGGTGAATATAATTGTTCCGGAGTCCGTTCTCTGCCCGGTTTCTTGAAGAAAACGTTATTCAAATGATACCCTAAGGCAGTTAGTATCACGAGGAGATCGATGTCCTCGCCGATGATCGTAACTTCGTCGTGATTTGAGGCTTCTTGAATTGCCGTTCCTACGATGAAAGAATCGGCGTCTGCCGGTGCTTGCTGAATAACGACACCAGAATCCTGCAAAGCTTTTTTTAAAATGTCAATAAGCCTTGCCTTGTTCTTGTCGTTGCCCAAAAATTTTTCCTGTGTCGTAGGGGGAAATGCGGTCGCGTTGACAATTACTTCAGGCGAACGGTGCTTGGCTGCGCGTCTTCTCCGTTCCCAACCCTTCAAAAAGACTGTTTGTAAATCTTCAGGGTAACCATCGAATACAAAAGCGTTGTAAAACGTGGACTTCGTACCTTTCCTCATTCCTTCTTCGTTAAACAACGAAAGAGGGTACGGTGCAAGCTCATACCCAAAACAATCCTTCAGGTCTTCGTTTGTTTGTTTAGAAATGCTGATTCGTTGAAAAAGCAGGAGGGGGTTTATGGGCACAGACGTTTTGTCGATTGTTATGCTGCTGCCAACTGCTGATAAGGGTGAAACTTTATCTTTTCGTTTGAATTTCACCGAATCGTAATTTGTACCGACCAAATTGTTGAGCAATTTTATACCAATTTCTGAAGCGAGATGGCAATTGATGTTTTCAGTGCCGATTATACCCGAACTAATCGACATAATTTGAGAATCCGTAGGGAAAGGATTGTGATCATCGAACCAGTGGTCAATTTTTTTCATATCTGAATTGTCTCTTCTCACACGACTCGGTTTAAAGTCAACGTGCTGCTCAGTTGTTCCGCCATGAACATCGCAGAAATCTTCAATTTGTTGGCAAATATTTTGCATATGTACCGCACTCATGGTCCACCTTACTGCCACGCTCTCGTCAGCTCCCCGCTTGAACATTCCACCATGAATTTTTGATTCCCGATTCAGCGTTTGCTCTATTGTTTGATCGGACATGATGCCTGACCAAAATTTGTTGCTGCGCCTTATTGTGAAGTAGCCTTGTGTTGTGAATTTTTCGAACTCATCCGCCGGCATTTTGCCCGGTAAATTTTCCATATCTTGGAGGTATAGGTGAGCGCTCTTCGCGTACAGAAAGTGTCCGCTTGCGTAAAAGAAAGGAAGCATCCCTCGAATTGCATTGAGATGAAGATCCCAGTCACCGGAACGTTCTGCTTCGATGAAATGTTTTACCAAGGTGACCATTCTAAAGTACTGCACCCACAGTTTAGCGGTGGGCCCACTCTGCTCGGTTCGGTTCACCGCCGCTTCAAATTTTCGGACAACTTCTTTTACAGCATCGTTTTCTCCCGCTGTGAGGACAACAGTCCGATCTGAGGTTAACAAAAGTCGCTCAACCTCTTCGCGTTCGATATCTTGAAAGTCAATCGTCTCCATGATCCGCTTCGCTAGGGACGCATGAACGAGGAAATGAGCACGAACTGCTCTCGAGTAAGCATGTCCAGAGAGAATCTTATCAACGCTATTTTCAGCGTAAATGATTTTTAAAAGATCTTCGAGTCCGCTACCCCTCATTATATAGCCGATGGCTCCCAGAAATGAAAGTAGAATGTGGAATCCCCCGAGGCGAACGATGATGGAACTCAATTCAGACGAAGGATCGGCGTTGGAAACAATGTCGTGAGCTTTCCAAAACAGCGGCTGGTCGAATGTAATGATACATGACTTGCACCTGGTAGCCTTGCTCCTGTCGAGAGCCGAGCACAGCGTCGTGTAAATCGTGTCGTAATCGGAAGGAGAACCGTTGATGAATGAGATAAACATGACTTTTGACCTCACGAAGCTCTTGTTGACAGTAACTTCTTCCATAAAACCATTCCACCCCGGTATGCCAGCTACGCAGGCCCATTTCCCGTACAACCACATGAAATCGCCAATGGTTGGAAGACATGTTTTAGAAATAGTGCCCGCGGTCGCAATTTTCGCAACTTGAACTTTTCGGAAACCAGCCAATTTCTCTTTTCCGTAGTATCGCATTTCTTCATGCCCAATTTGTGCAATAGCCGCAGCGGATTTTCTGACTGAGCTTCGAGTCATTTCTGTATCAGGTTCAATAGCGTCGAATGGCGTTACGCATTGTATTCCTCCCATACAATGAAACGTGTCATGCCCGTCCAGCGTATTAATGTTGAAATCGGCATTGTCGTAAACAAACTGTATAAAATCGGTGTCTTTTACTTGGCGCTGTGGTCGCGTGATGGAAGTAGCTTCGTACGATGATACGTTCTCATACGACGAGGAAAATCCCAGCGATGAAAGAACGTCAATCAAAAGTCTGGAGCCAAATTTCTTGTACAAGAAAGCGCCAACGCCGATTTGTAAAGAAGAAATGAAAGACCGCGGACGAACTGCCGATATAATAGCATGCGCGATAGAAGTACACTTCCTTTTCCAAGATTCCAGCGATCCTTTTTTGGTTTTACAAATAATTTCGGAGAGTAGCACGTTCAGAGAAGCGGGAATGGAGTCGTCCACGTTGTCCATGAAATTATCGGAGGGGGGATATGATTTTGTATCGTAGAGTTTTGAGCGTATGTCCTCGACAATAATGGCAGCTGCTTCGCGAATCACTCTCAACCTTTCTTCCTCCGGATCGGAATTCTTTGCGTCGTACCAGGCTTTCGAAAGTATTTTGTAACCAGTATTACGGAAACAAATTATACAAGGCGTTCCTTGTTTCTCAAAGATCAGAATTTCATGACCGTACTCTTCCTGTAAGCGCTGCTTTATAGTTGTCGGATACGGCACGAAATCTCCTTTGATACACTCCTGTAGTTCTTTGAATGTAAACTGACATTCGTCGCTATTCTCTTAGATGTAATCATAAATGTCCGCCATAGCACTATTTACTTCGTTAGAGACTGGTCTTCCGGCTCGATCTTTCGAACACCCGCGATTTACTTTACGGACACAAGAGGCGTGATATCGCGCGCCAACAGCTACAAAGTCACTAACATTTTGAATGCGCGCAACTATTTCACTTGCAAAGTCGTCGGTGCGTGAATTACACCAATTCAAAATCGTATTCCTGATCGAATTTCGCGTAACAGTGCGAACCGGTTTTCGCTTTCTCACATGCAACCTCATTTCTTCTGACAAACTCTGTATTCTTTCCGCACAAATGAAGCAATGGCTTTTAAAATCAAACGTCGGTGGTGCTTGCGATTCCACTGCTGAGGACGTAGACGGTGCAACAGAGTCACGGCGGCGTCGAGGTGCTCCCACACATCTTGTATCAATATAACGCAAACGACACGCCACGTGTAGGGTAACGCTATCCACAGATTCGAGCATTTGCTGGTGTTCATTATCACCTCTAACAATGCTTGCCGATAAAAGAGTCTTAATGCCACGTTCTTTCACAGTCACCTCGTTCTCTTCACTTGTAGATTCTCCGCACACAAAACAGTTCACCATGTTGATAGATTGCGTCCACTCACTACCGAGCGTATTCACAAACTAAAACTCACGCGCTATATGGAGCAGCTGCCTCGTTCTTTTGGGGTTTACTGTATACCTGGAATTAAAAAGAAACGTGATAATACAATGATAAGAGTTTACCCCCACTCTTCTCAGGGATAAATACAAAAAAATCGAGCGTACAAAAAAAACAGAATTGTAGGAAATTTAATTTTAAACAACTTTGTTTATAACAATTTTTCTCGTAAAATTGAAAATAAACGAGTTATTCTATAACCAAAAATTCACCCCCTCTTTTCGGGTATAAATCGAAAAAAATCGATCGTACAAAAAAAAGCAGAATTGTAGGAAATTTAATTTTAAATAACTTTTGTAAAAACTATTTTCCGTGTAAAATTGAAAATAAATGAGTTATTCAAGATACAAAAAATAACCCTTTAAATCAAGCTGGCGGAGGTAACGACAACTTTGGAATCCCAACTTTTTGAATTTAGACTACAACAGACCCCCTCCAACGAATTCCGAAGGAAAATTGCTGCTTCGAATTTTTCAGAATCTCAAGCCTGTTCTTCACCTAATCCGATTGGGCTACGTAGGATTTTTCCTAAAAAGTTAAAATCTCGAAAGGGCGGAGCCGACAAGTAATTACAAATGGCAGTAAACTGGATACTGGGTGATAAATTATTCCCCACTCATGCAATGTAAACAAGATGAATTTTCACAAATAAAACGGTTTATTATAAAAAACAATTATAAGTATAAACGACAAAATAAAAATGCATTCCATTCAACAAAAACAAAATCAAAAATATTCAAAAATAAAACGATTAAATATAAATTACAAAATAAATATTCCTTCAACAAAAATAAAAACATTAATAAAATCCAAGGACATAAAAAAAATTAAAATGTGACTTGTTCAGTATTAGTTTCGTTTTCTTTAGTTTTTGTATGAGCTTTAACTAAAGAAGCGGGAGGATCAAACTCATAACATTTCTTTTTATCTAAAAAACTTTTTGTGTGCAAAAGAGCCTCACATGTCGTTGTTTTCAGTTTATTCCTATTTTTTGTTTTAATTAAATTTAACTCGGAAAAAATCCTCTCTGCTCTTGCAGGAGAGTGTGGTAAACAGCATACTCCCTTCAAAAAATTTGTTAAATTAGGAAACATAAATTTATCCAAGGTATCTTTCATCTCAAATACTACCTTCCAAAACTCATAAAATTTAAGATTATTGGCTTTATCTTTTAAATCCGCAATATCCGATAACAATCTCCATTCAGAATTCAGTTTTTCTAAATTGTCTTGTAGTCTAGGAAATCGTACAGCAAGTGGAACTAATGATGGACAATTTCCAGAAACAGCAGTTGTTGGATTAAAATTATTTAAAAATATCAATACTGGATCACTAAAGTCAAATCGACTTTTAACTTGTCTTGCAAGCTCAATATAAAAGTCTAAACATTTTACCCTAAAATTCCTAATATCATTTGTTGATAAAGATGTATTTAAAATTATTTGTTCGCAATTTGCCCCTAAGTAAAGCTCCTCAATTGGTTTATAATTAGAGGGTACAAACATAATGTCGTTGAGATTATTCTCATGTGTTTTAAAATATGAAGCCTTCATAAAGTTTTTTAAAATATTTTTGAAAAGGGAAGCTGTATGTTGATGTAACATGTGAATTTGAGGGGCTTCACTTTGAAATAATATATTTATTTTATTTACTATGTCAAGGATATATGATAAAAAGTTTAAATATAATTTGAAAGTATCTTTTTTAATGCTTCCAATATCGCATCTGGGCGGATAGAATCTTTTACATTATTCTTATCATAAGTTTCATTAGTAAAAAACAGTAAAAGAGGCTGCCATTGCTCCAAGAGTCTGTTTACAACGACTTGTAAGGACAACCACCTTGTCTGACTCAGTTTTAATAATTTGTGAGGTTTTAAATAACAAAATATTTGATATTGTTTAAGGTCAGTAAACCTTTTTGAACTGCGACCAAAATATGAAATAATATCTCTTGCCAAAGACTCACTCTACTTCTATTGGTAACTTTGCACACGCAGCAGAAGAACAGAGTGCCAAAGTATGGCATACACATCCCAAAATAAATATATCAGGTAACAAATCTCTAAATTTTTTGGCAACACCAGATTTATTACCTTGTATGACAGATGCATTATCTGCTGCAAAGCCAATCATTTTTTGTATAGGGATATTATTTCTTGAAAGAAACTTACAAATTGTCTCAAACAATGCTTGAGCAGTTAATTCCTCAAGTTCAATAAGGCCCAGAAACTTATCTTTAACTTGAAAATCTTTATAAAAATGAGCAACAATTGCCAAATACTTTGTTGTACTTACATCTGTTGTCTCATCGATTATAAGCGAGTACCAGTTATCACTCATGTATTCAGTCATACATTTTAAACTGTCAGGTTCAATAACATTTTTACATATAAAAGTTCCCTTATCACTACCACACCGAAATTGCTTTGCAATTTCTGAGTCACTACAAATTGATTTTATAAGTTGTGGAAGGTGATCTAGTGTCGTAAAAGGAAGATTATGTTCCGCAACAAACATAACCATCTTTATTTCAGCCTTTTTAACTGAAGTTTTAAGGCGCTCCTCCTGTTTGTTATTCGTCTTTAGGAAATTCGTAACTTGGGGTGTACTGCTTACAATCTTCATCTTCTTCTTGTGTCGGTCACTGTCACCGTGTCTTTTTATATGGGTGATACCTCCTTTAATATTAACGTCACAAATTTTGCAAGTTGCACCATTACCCTTCACTTCCAACCATTCCATATTTCCTTTAATTTTCCACTCCTTTTTAAATGCTTGAACATGACCTCTTCCTTCTTTTTTTCATCATTCTACCCTCATTGCTGTCACTGTGAGACTCATCTGACTCATGAACACTTATTTCATTTTCATTTTCACTAAAAGAATCATTTGTATCCAGACCTGGATATTTAGAGGGAGTTATTGTAGATGATGTTGAAAAAACAGAAGATGTTGAGGCAACATCAGGCGAAGTTGAGGGAACCGAAGCTTTAGGAATTAGAAACCTAAAATTAAATTGTTTATTAAATATTTTGAGGTTACTAACGTATTTATATACTTACTTATCCATTTTATTAAAACACTATTATATAAGATGATGAACATTAACATCAACACCATAGAACGCAATATCGTATGTGTCCTTAGACCATGTAAAGTGTGTGTCGTTGTCGGATTGGAATGCTAAAATGGTATAGTACATGTAAATTACATGTAATTTTCTCGGTACGGTACATAATACACAAGCCCTCTAGCGACAACTGCCGTAAGCGTTCATACTAATTTACAGTAATCATATTAACAAACTTCCTAAAATCGATACGTCTATTTATCCCATATGTAGATGGCGCAACAGAAAAATGTAATAAATTTGTCAATATTTCGAATTGTAGTAACGACGTAACGAACTGGAGTCAATTGTAATAGATCTATTACAATAGGCAATCGGAACCCTGCTGAACTGATGAGCTGAACTGAGCACGCTACGACGAAACGCGCGGCGTGCAACCGGTAGGTGGAGCGTAAGGAGGCTCAGCGTCAAACAACTCCAAAAATATGCAATCTCCGGATCCGGTATATTTGTACCGGATCCGGTAAGTGTAAATTAATGCCGGATCCACCGGATTACCGGATCCGGTTTTCCGGATTGCAATCCCTATAGATATGGCTTTTGTAAATGCCTATATTATTTATTTAGACATTAGAAAGAAAAAGTATCTCCTTAAATTCCGTCGATCTGTTGTCTTGAGGCTAATAACACATAAACGTTGTTCCACTAGTAAACGACCTTCCAACGAAGTAACCAATACCAATTCCCTAAAGAAGAGACGTGGCCACGGCTATTCTATAACATCCGATGTTAGACTTTCAAATAGGGGTGCAACTGTACAACTTTTTTTACTACAAACTTCACATCTACCTCGTTTGTCATTAAAAAGTTCAGACCACTCTCAAAATGTTCTGTTTGTAAAGTCTCACTGTGTTGTAATACTATCAAAATTGTTTCCTAGAATTTCAACAAGTACCTCAATAGTATGATGTTTGTATATTAATCTAAACTATGCTTTTTATTCTTCAATAAATAACTAATAGTCCGGGAGGTAATGACAGATTTCAATAAACCATTTTCGCAAGCTTTATTTTTTGAATATGAGTTATTTAAATAGCATCTAACAGTAAAATCATCGTCTTCGATTCCAGTTGTACGACAGGGGGTTGCGGGAGGGTTGCAATTCCGGTAAAAAAATTATAAAAAAAATTCATTTTCGCATGGATGAAACTTGGTGTACATGTTGATATGAACATAAAAATATTAGAAAATATCGTCTTCCACCTGAATTGCACGACAAACTACATCTTCCACCCATATAAATAGGCGTAAAAAAATAATAAAAAAAAATATAGTCGCAAAGATGAAACCAAGTGTGATGCTTATTTTTATAGTAATAAAAATAAAAATAATAGTCTTCCACCAATAAAACACAACAAAGGTCGTCTTCCAAGCTGATAAAGGTGTTCTCGGCATGCGGCGTTCTAACAGCTGAAACGTAGTATCTTTACGTGTTCGAGAAATGATCATTGGTGTAAAATTTTAGAAGGCATATTACGAAGTTGATATTTATGTTATAAAATATTATTCATTCAATTACTGTAACTGCACATTTTACCGTGAAAATTCGAAATTTTAGTAAATATATGAAGTACGATAAAATTCTGTTGTAGATTTAAAAGTATGCAATACATTAATTATTTGGAATATAATTTAGAGATAATTTCGAATGGAGTATTTATAATTGCTTTAGTTAAAGTAAGTAAATTTAGAAGCACAAAATATATGTATTTTATTGGAATTTTTATAAAGCTTATTAATTTTTTTTAACAAATTTCTGATTCACTTTGTACACTTATAAACTTTTATTATTTTACAATAGCCACATTATTCGAAATCGCAAGAACTGTTGGAATCATTGGTTTCATCGATAATAATACCGAAATCCTCATTATCGAAAATATAGTTTTCATCGTCATCCTCTTCATCCGATTGATCATATTCCTGTTGACTGTTCGTTTCTTGATCTGCAAATATAAAATTACAATTTATAAATCATGACATAATTATTTTTATTTATTGTTTTTTACCTTGATTTTCTTCGGAATTTATTGATTTATCGTCAATCGAGTTTGGCAGTTGATCTCCATCGAACCATTGAAATATCAGCTTGTTCCCAAAATCCTGCCAACCATAGTCGGTGGGAGAAAATTCTGTTGGTTGTGGGAGATAAGCATGACTCCAAAGATGTGAAATATATGATGTTCTTTTTAAATGCTTATGCAGCTCTGCTTTACATGGTGGTAGTATTGCTCCGTCGACCTTTTTTGCATTTGTCTTAAATATTTCATCACCCTCATTGATTTTATAATTTTTCATAAATAGAGCCACTCGAGCCTCGTTGACGTTTATTATTTTTTTAAACCGTACATTCGGCAAACAAATTCCTCCAGTAATGCATGGACTTCAGGTATATCGCCGGTACTCAATTCGCTGAGTCTTTCAAAGGCATTCATGTATTTTTCAGATTTTTTTAAAATATTGAATGGACGATTTTTTCACCAACTCTTGAAGTATAAATCTTCCTAGGTAAACTTAAATCTCATAAATTTCTTAGATGACTCGAACTAAACCTCTTGATATACTGGAAATCAACTTCTGTAGCTGGAACTAAACTTCTAAGTTTCAATACTTCTAAACATGCTCTTTCGATATAACTTCTACAAAACTTCTACAGAACCATCTAGATACAGCCAGGCTTTTTAAAATCAGACGGTCATTTAAAATATTAAAGACAATTAGTACATCGGATGTCCAAGATAAAAGATAATTAAAAATTCAATAAATCAACTTGCTCGATGACAGATATAAATCGAAATGAATTATCAACTGTTGACACAAGGCATAAACGACAAATGACATTAGGGTAGAGATGTTTGCGTCAAAATAACGAAAACGGTTTCAACCGTTACAATGTTTGGGTCTAAATAACGAAAACGGTTCTAACCGTTACACCCCACTACCTCCGGGTAAAAAAAAAATTACATTTTAATTTGAATTTTTTTTAATTTTTCTTTACTATTTCCATATTCTCTCCTTTTGTTGCAACTAGCTAGAATGATACAAGATGTGAAACGATCAATGGATTACTTTTCAAGAGTGTTGCCCGTCGATATCCACAGTAATCAAAGGTCACTGCAAGAAAAGGTCCTTCAAAAATCATTCCACTCCAAATACCACTGCTAAACCAATTACCGTAGAAGAAAATTAAAAATTGCAAAAAAAAACAAATAAACAATGAATATACACCATCATACAATGAATAACACAAGATATAGCTGTAAAAAAAAATGTTAATAAAAAAGAAATAAGAAAATATATACTTCCTATTAGATTAGTATATAGAGATAAGAAAATTAGTAAATAAGCATTATATAATATATGCATGTTTGTTCTTATACGAACTTAAACCACATAAAAATTGCAATCGTGCATCGGTAAGATAAAGTTCAAATTAAAGTTAAATCATTAAACGGAAAAAATTGTACTGATATAAACCATACATATGTAAGATAAAGGTAAGGCAGAGAATAGTAAATACACAGATTACTAAGTATTCCTGTGTAACAAAAAAGAGAAAAACAAACTAAAAATTTTTTATACGCAAATAAAGGGACTTTAAACACATTTTGATATTTAGTAAAGCTTCCAAAATAGGAAAGGGTTGATAAATTTACAAACTAAGACTTAAGTAATACTAAATTTTTTAGAAAATAATTGAAATTTTTACTGTAGCCCTTAAAGATTAAAGATTTACAACTTAAACCAGGAAGATTTACTACTTTAGCTTTTAAGTGCTTGTTCAAGAAAATTTTGATTAAAATGAAAAAATTTATTTTAACTCTAAATCTGCACTATTATACCATACAAAAGTCACAATCAGGGAAAGATAAGATAAAGGTAAATGAAGGTAAATAAAGGTAGGTAAGGTAATGTAAGGTAAACTAGAAAGAATGATCATTGAACTATATTTGCATATATCATAACTAAGTAACGGTGAACCATTTCAAATCAAAGGTAAATATCTTGATATTCAAAAAAACATAGTACATTATGTACTAAAGGTAAAAATAATATTATTAAACGATAAATAACATATTCACTTAACTAGTGAATAAAGATATATAATAATATTATAGGAGATAAATTATGAAAATCAAGATAAATAATGTACACACATCAGTGAGTACATCAGGCAAGGGATACGAAACATCTTCGTAATGCTGTCACTTTTCTCAGTGTAAATCAGCAAAGGTATATACAAAGTAGTAAAGTTAGGTAAAAAAATATAGCAATGCAAGTTCTCTGTTAACCTAAAGTTAACGCAAATATGAAATTTTGCAATACTCAACTAAATTATATTCAATATAAAATGAAAACAAAGGTATCAAACGATATTGCTAAAAGCATAAATTCTTAAATTATAATTGAAAAAAGAATAAAGATATACAAACTTTTACTACTTGTATTAAAATATAATTTAAATTGGTTCGAAATAAATTAGTTATGCAATTGTAAGGTACTTAACTATATAAAGAAAAGAACATGAAATGCTAGATAATATAGTTCAAAGTCAACTTAGGTATTTTAATACTGAATTTAAGGAAAAGGTAAACAAATTAAAATATTACTCAAGTTCAATAACTATACAGGTGTACTACCAATCAAGAGAATAAAAAATTCTTAATAAATGTTTCAGTTAAATAGTCATAATAAAGAATTAATTATAAAGGCAAGAAATTCAAAATCTAAAGAAAATGTAAAATATAATTTACTAAATTTAATAAAAAGTAGGTAAAGACATTGAACAAATCACTGCACTAAGATTCAGATAGCAAAAAAAAATTATAAATATATTTCTATACACTCTTCTAATATGGTTAATGCAAACTGACGTCTGTTTCAAAAACTTGTACAGAATTATATCAATAACTGATAGATACAGTGTTAAGCAAGCAAATGAAAAGAAAATAAAAAACAAAATTTATTAATATAATTCGGATACTCTCCTAAATTGGTAATTGCAAACTAGATAGTTTCAAATACTTATCCAAAATTATACTAACAAATAAAGAGAAATGTAAAATTATGTTAACTAGGAAATTAGGTAGAAAATACTATTAGTAAGTGAATACATATTACCAAAAATTTAGGTAGCTATTACAGACAGTATTGCTTTAAAACATAAGCAGTAGCAGACAATTAAAAGTTAGAAGGTAATGTCTGGTCTGACTAATAAATATTCCGTTGGTGCAAAAGGAAACAATTGGCTACAGGCTGTACTACTTGATCGTGTAGGTATAAGCAGAATAAAATGCTAGTTATAATATTCCGGCCTGACAATATATGAAAAATTTAGTAATATTTTAACTTAATAAAAGGAACGGTATAGACATCAAGACAATTGCAGAATATATAAAAAAATCTTTACTCGATAGGCACAAAAATCAACTTTAAGTAAAAATCCAAAAACTATACACTTTTATCAGTGTATAATAAATATATAGATATATCACTAGCAAAATAATAAATATGTGTAGATAAATATGTGTAGATAAATATGTGTAAATATGTAAAAATATGTATAAATAAACACTGAACCTAGTACAAAATGCAGATACTATATAAAACTTGACGATACGATACACAGATTTATAGAAAAGGTTAAAATAATAAGTAAGAAGGTATTAGTTGAAATATAGAAGACATGCAGTTAGTATCGTTAATCTCTGTGAAACACCTATGTGAATTAGAACGATAAGTCATAAGGAATCTATTTTAAAGTAACGAGCCATTTAACCCAGTAGTTGAGGCGCCAAAATGCTACCCCCCAACTTACCTCCAACAGTAAGGCTAAGAAAAATCTGAAATATCACGAACGTTAAGAATAAGGTTTAGATTGAAAAAAAATTATTTATCTAGGGCAGTGTTTCTCAAACTTTATTGGCGACGGAGCCCTTTTGAAAAGCGAAATATTTGACGGAACCCTAATTTTAGTGTTCAACCCCGGCATTTATTAATACTAGTGTTCGCCCAGTTGTCGAAATTCGACCACAATTATTATTAAATATTTGAGGAAGACATATATATGCATTTGCATGTTACTAACATTTTTTTTAATTCTTATACATTTGTTCATTGCATATCTGAGAGCATAAACTTTTATATGTACTTATACATATAATTCGAGACGAGATTGAAACAAGAATTTTATTTTATTTTCGAGAAAAGATCAAGAAAAAACATTTTACACATTAAAAAATGTGTTAGCCCGTGCCGCATGTGACGCGCACCTTTATCAGCTTGGAATACGACCTTTGTTGTATTGTATCGATGGAAGACTATTATTTTAAGCTTTCTTATTACAAAAATAAGCATCACACTTAATTTCAGCTTTGCGAAAATAATTTTTTTTTCATTTTTTTTTGCCTACTTAGGGGGGTGGAAGACGTACTTTGTCATGGGATTCAGGTGGAAGACAATATTTTCTAAACTTTATTTGTTTAAATTAACGTGTACAACAAGTTTCATGCATGCGAAAATGATTTTTTTTACTTTTTTACTGTAATTACAACCCTCCTGCAACCCCCTGTCGTAAGGGTGCGTCGGAAGACGTTCATATTAGAGTTACATATTACTTGCATAACTCGTATAAAAAAAAATTAAACTTGCTAAAATGACCCGAAAATTTCTGTCGTTACCTCCCGGTCTATAACAAGTCAATTTTAATGTTTTTTATAATTTATAGAAGCCTTTTCAAATACTATCGAAATTTCTTATTTTACCATTTAAATGTACTTTCAGACGCCTGACGGAAGTTTTTGTAGAAAAAATTTTATAAAAAATTTGAAATAATTTGAATAGGCCTATTTGGTCATTTTAATCGACTTAGACAAGAAAAAAGTTAAATAATAATATTTTTTATTGGTCAGGCAACAAAGGGTTAGATGCCAAAATCATTTAAATTAATAAAGGTTTTAATTTAAGACAAAGCAATGTTTTAGTAAAAGTTACATTCTTTATACTAAGAATATTTTTTAAATGCTATAATTATTTATTTTATTATAGAACCAAAATCAACATGTAACAACTTAGTTGAATTCATTATGTAGGTCATTAATAACTAAACATATTCCAAGGCATTTTTTAAAATCAGAGAGACACATTGGGAAATTTTTGTAAATTTTTTGAACAACATCCAGATTTTGCTAATGGAAGATTAAAAGCTGTGTCGGCTAGACAAGTACAGAAGTTTAACATGTTCGCGACATCGTGACCCAGGGGTGCCTGATGCAGCTGACATTTAGGGACCTTGTAAAGACTTTCCACGGAAGTTTCAATTTATTGGACAACCTGGTTTAAAAGTGAATCATTTAGATCTCTCTCAACCTTATGACATATACAGTGAGCATCATAAGTCTTACCCCCTAACTAACTCGTTACTGGAGTCTTGTTAGGAAAATCGCCGAGACACGTCGATTTTTGATTTCTACACTGTACATTTTTGTATGAATAGTTTACCCTTAATTTCATCCCTTACTAGAATGGAGCAATCCTTTCGAAAAATTTAAATGGCATGAGGTGGTGAGTGATACCTCATTTGAAAGGGGGTTTTATTCTCTATTCAACCGTGCAAAAGAATTTTAAATTTGCTTCATTACGTGTTGATTTATTAATGTTTAAAAATAATAAAACCTCACAAAATAGGAGAGCAACTAAACTAATAGTGACCTTCTAATAGCAAAAAGTCTTACTTCACGTCTGAACCAAAACCGTAATCATGCAGGGCCGAATTTTAATTCTAAGGATGAGTGCGCTACGTTAATTTCCGTTATTCTGAAACAACAATTAGTCGAGAATTAATGAAGCAAATTTCAAATTTTTTTACATGGTTGAATAGAGAATAAAACAACGCTCTTTCAAATGAGCTATCACTTACCACCCCATGCCATTTAAATTTTTCGAAAGGATTGCTCCCCTCCAGTAAGGGATGAAATTAAGGGTAAACTATTCATACAAAAATGTACACTGTAGAAATCAAAAATCGACGTGTCTCGGCGATTTTGCTAACAAGACTCCAGTAACGAGTTAGATAGGGGGGGTAAGACTTATGGTGCTCACGGTATAAACAGTTCCTAACCAATGAGATTTTGGACAAAATAGTTCTAGAGACAAATAGATATGCCTCCCAGATTGTCCAGAATAAACCACTTCCCCGTCGAACCTTGCTGCACAAGTTGACTGATACCAACAGAGCAGAGATTGAAAAATTCATTGGAATTTTAATGATAATGGGTATCAACAAACTATCAGAAATGCGCCTGTACTGGTCCAGTAATGACATGTACAGTAACGAACGTATAAAAAACAATCACTCGGAACCGATTTGACATACTGTTACGATGTCTTAATTTTTCAGACAACTTAGACCCTAGGGCTCAGAATGACAGACTCTTCAAGTTGCAATTAAAAGGTAAGTTCAAAGTTTTATCAATTTTTTACAAAAATAATTACGTAGATTCGTATTAATTCATCTGTATTTTATATTTTTGCTTCAGATCCTGAATTTGCTACTAACTATTTACATGCAATTAAACGATATTTGGCACAAGACGTTCACCTAATAGATAAACTTTGGAAGAGCCCAAAATATTCCACACAAAAGGATCGCCAGACAACCGCATGCTTGTTGGAGCTTCGAAAGAAATATGATTCCAAGTTTATGGATAAAAAAATACCAAGAATAATATTTGGGAGCAAATTTGCAAAGAATTAAAAGAGAGGAGATTTAATGTTGAAAGAGAAAAAGCTAGACAAAAGTGTGCCAACTTAAAAGCTAGTTAGGTAAAATATAATAATAGTATAAAAAGAACATGGACTGGTTCTATAAAAAAACCCACTTACTCTGAAGAGCTGGATGATATATTAGGTGATAAGCATAAAGTGAATTCAGTTCTGGTTATTGGCACAATTGAGTTAAATATTTCATATCAGTCAGGGGAAAAAGGTCAAAGTACATGTAAAGTACAGGTTGGTATTAACACCAGTACAACTGCACTGAAAGAAAATGAAGGTAGGTTTAAAAACATGTCAATTAAACCAGCTACGGAGAAAAGCAAGGTCCAAGAGAATTAGTTGAAATTCAAAAACAAGGGCTACTTGACCGCAAATAAGAATTATTTCAAAAAATTATTCAATTTTACAAAGTCAACAGAGACATGAACAAGCCTTGGCTATGATAAAGAGTTTGGCCAAAAAAGAAAAAAAAAAGCCAAAATGAAGGAATTGAATATATATGATCCTTTTTTATACCTCCGAGGGATTTTACTTTTGTTCATTAAGAATTTTGTTTTTGTTGATATAAGTAAGTTAATTTAATAATTTTTTATATAGATATATGTTGTATTAGAAATAAAATACATGTTAAAAAAGTTTTTAATAATTATTATAAAAACAACAAATAATTTTAAACTAAATATAAAGGTAGTGTAATGTTAATTCTATCCATAATTGATGTTTTATTTCATCTCTCTTTATCACTCCAAATACTTCAGCATTATCAATTGCTTCTAAATTTTCATAGTCTTCTATAGGTTCATATTCTTTCCAAAAATCTGCATTGATATAAAAAATTATGAAAAATGGTACACGTTACACCAATCTTAATAGCCTTTATTATAGAATTTATAATTATTCCTTTCATAATCCTCCATAGTGATTTTAATATTTCAAAAGTATGTTCCACAACTATTTTAGTTTTGCTATGAACTGTGTTATAGTATCTTTGTCTTTCATCCAAGTTATTATATTCTCTAAGGTATTTATCAAAATTACTAAACAGTTCGGTTTCCTAAGTACCTACCAGTGTATAGATAAATTATTATGGGTTCTTCAGAGATATTCTATGACAAAAATTGCGAATTAGAAGGTGTTAAAAGCCAGTTTTTTAAGCCAAACGCCTTATCACCTAAAATGTGAAATTTTTCTTGATAAAAATATTCATTTATCCTGCCACCTTTTATATTTTGATTTAATGCACAATTTAGAAACACCTAAAAAACAATTTTTTAACAACCAGAACATCTGAATTAAAAATTACCCGGCTGTCATGGATCTACGAAAAAAGGTCGCGAGCAATTGATCGCGCGAAAAAAAGGCGAGTAGGAAAATAGCGCGTAACAATGTTGATATTTCTATTATTAACTTTTATTATCTTTTAATCCCAATGAAAAACAATCATTGGTCTTAAAGTGTTATAATGAGGGCATCGTAATAAGAAAGGTTTGGTAAAATTTAGTATTCATAGATTTGTTTTGAAAATCTTTATATTGCAGGTAACCTTTTAAAGAATGTCTCTAATACCTATTTATTAAAAAAACGATTTGTTTATTATTACTTTAGATAATTACCAATAAGCTGGTTACTTATTCTAAGTAAATCTTATTACAAACAACCCCGTTAGCTGTTAATAAGGCTTTAATGTTGATATTTCTATTATTATCTTTTAATCCCAATGAAAAACAATCATTTATTTCACAATTTACTTAATTGGTTTTAAATACGGTCTTAAAGTGTTATAATAAGAGCATCCTAATAAGAAGGGTTTGGTAAAATTTAGTATTCATAGATTTGTCGTTCTGTCAAGATGGTTCTAACTTACGTAAACAGTCAAAAACTAAATTTTACCAAACCCTTCTTATTACGATGCCTTCATTATAACACTTTAAGACCAATGATTGTTTTTCATTGGGATTAAAAGATAATAAAAGATAATAATAGAAATATCAACATTGTTACGCGCTATTTTCCTACTCGCCTTTTTTTCCCGCGATCAATTGCTCGCGACCCTTTTTCGTCGGCGCTCTTTTTTCGCCGGCGACCTTTTGACACGCGCCTATTTGTGTTCGACATTTTTTCGCGCGACCAAATGTTCGTGACCTTTTTTCGTGACACCGGCTGTCATGAGCAGAGCCAGGAAATCCACAATTAACATAAGTAAAAAAAATTTCCCCGTTGCTACTGCCATAATTTTAAAGTAATAATTTTTATTTTTATCAATGTAACTATACTGGTGAATATCTGGACATTTAAATAACATATCTTATTACACCTAAAATTGTTGAATAAAAGTAAAAGTGTATTACAATTACTTAGTTCTTACCTGGAAACCCTTCCAAAGCTTTAAATTCATTTTTAGCTGCTTCAGAGTCTGGCCAAACAATGTACTTATTCTTTAAAGATATTATTAAGTCCAAAATATACACGGTGCGATTAAATGCTGAAGAAATAGATACATTAAATATATCAGAAATAAAAATTAAAGTTTTTGCCTTTTTTCAACATTATATTACTGGCTGATAGAGACTGTGACTCTTTGGCCAGAAAAACAAAAATATAAATCTAAACATTAACATAAACCAACAAATTTAAGTTACTCAAAGAAAACTAAAGGCGGGAAAGAAAAAAAAAAGAAAAAAAGGACAACTGTGAGGCAGATTTGAAAATAAATGGAGTATCGGATCAAAAAATAACAAGCAACAATAAATCCGAACCGGAAGAAAATGCTGATGATCTAAGCGACAACGGAAATTAGTTCTGTTACCTGTAAACATATGAATATTTTATTACTTTACTTAAGTTTCTAGTACCTAGAATATTTTTGTTTAGTTCCTCTTAAATTATATAGTTTTAATCTTTTATAGTGTTAGTTTTGTGCAATGATATCTTATTTTCTTTAATTAATACTTAAATAAAACTGCAAGAATTATTAGGAAAAATATTTCATTACATTTGCTGAGTGTAGTTGTCCGTCTGATACATACATTCGGAATCGTCGATTAGTATTTTTAGTTGCGTATTTCTCTTAACAAACACTTTTATACAGGGTGTATCACGTAACAGTGGGCAATAGCACCCTGTATATTTTTCAATTTTTGGATTCTTCAGAAAATTCTAGACATAATAAAACTAAACAACCTGCAAGTCCTTCATAAAACTAAGTAGTTTTAAAGTTAATTGAAACTAAATCATTTTAAAACTACAAGACAAACAAACTTTTAAGAATAATCACCCTTATTAGCGAATTAGATAATTTAAAACCAGTATTAAATGCTAAACAGCTTTTAAGTGCCTGCAGTATATGTACAAAGTAATTTTAAAACCACTATCTTCTCATTTACCACCTTAAAACCATTTTAAAACTCAAATAAATCCAAAGTGTTTTTAAGGTGCTACTTGGATTATGTGGGAAAAAAAGAAAGTGTACATCGACAACACAGTAATAATTTTTACAACAAAACGGTACCGGGATAGGATAGAAATCTAGAAGATCTCAATTACTGTGCTACTATTTAAGGATTGACGGTAATAATGTACAGGTCTGTGAAATAATGGTTTTAAATACCCTGGCTATTGAAAGGTGGGCAGTTCTAAACTGGAAGAATAATTTTAAAGTTGGCATGATTCCAAGTAACTTAAGAGAATTAAAAAATGATCGTGTGTAACCATTTTAGGCTAAGAAAGAAAGGTTAAAATGAGGTTTTAGATTCTCTTCCAGTCATGGATTCCTATTATTGTAGAGCTACGTCGAGCAAAAAACATTTTTTGCCGAAATGACCATCTAAAATTGCAATTTACAACAATAATTTGCTTCCATTCGGATTTATTTTCTGCGAGAAAAAATATTGCCATTTATCGATACTAAAAATAACGAAATAATTATCTACAGTGATGGTTGCTGTTACCAAAACCGCAACGCTATCTTTGCAAACTCGCTTTTGAACTTGGCCATTACAAAAAGCATAACAATAATACAAAATTATTAAGAAGTTGGTTATCGACGGCTTAATCTTCGAACCAGCCACCTCTTCTCACTTAATTTTCACTGGGCACTTAAAACGTAAGTCGTAATTTTTCTTCTTTATGTTTATCATTATAACAAATTCAAAAATATTATGTTTCTATGAATAGATTTTTTTATTTAGGAAAAAAATGGAGTTGGCTTTTTTGTGGATTCATTTACTTATTTTTAAATCGGGAGTTAGCCTTATTTATATGCTAATATGACAAGTAACCCAAAATGTAACTTTATTTAGACGTGAAAATATCGGCCCTAAACATGATAAAGTTAAAGTTATTAAAATTAAAACTAAATTTTATAGAAATGAAACGTTTTATTTTATTAAAAAACTAACATTATAACTTGTTTTAACAACTTATTAGTTATGTGGTAAATTATCGTAATATGAATGATAATCAGAAGGTATAGTTATTTTCAGCACCTGAAGATCATTAAATTTTCGGCTATTTAATGGCAACCTATTGGAATGGAGAGTGGGTAAATTATCAAATTGTCTTGGTAGAAGCAATTCAGGGCATTGTGGAAGTAGCTTCCATTCGTCTCCAAACCTAAGTTTATAACAAACGCTTCATTTGGTGAATACTGAGGAGCTCTGATTTCATTTACCTAAAACCCATATAAAAAAATAAATAAGAAAAGTAAAATATTAGCGATTGTAAAATTTTACCTTTGGATCCCCTTTCATTTTTCCAGGTCGAATAGATTTGAGGAATTTGACATCAGTATGAGATTTAAAGAACTGATGTGTTAGATATTCCACATTATAAAATGGAATACAATACTTGATATTTTTCAAACATCTGTATCCACTTCTCTAGAGATACACCAAGTCACGAAATGTCAAATACTCTCTTCTATGAGTCAATACTTTGGCCTTTTAGGTCTGGTGAACCCTGTTCTCGTTAATGGTAAGCTATTGATGCAAAAACTCTGGCTAGGAAAATTCGATTGGGACGAAGAAGTGGCTGATCCCCATATACTCAAAGCATGGACCGAATTTTTACAAAGTATTTCGCAACTAGCTCTATTAGAAATTCTCCGCTATTTATTTGCATGGTTTCTTAGATGCCAGCTCTCTATGTTTTGGAGCCGCGGTATATGTTAGAGCAGTTTATGCTGTCAACACTGTAACTTGTAATCTTCTGACGTCAAAGTTTAGAGTGCCTCCCTTAAAGAAATTAATTACTATTCCCTGGTTAGATTTAAACGCTATGGAACTGCTTTCAGAGTTAATTAAAATAATTATTGATATTAGTCAAAATAAAATAGAAATTACCGGTGTAAATTTATGGAGTGATTCACAAGTCGCTTTATGTTGAATCAAAAGCCCAGCTAGTAAATAGTCAACAGAAATTAACGGAAAGGTTTACTTGGAGGCATATTAGCTCGAAATTAAACCCAGCAGATATATTATCTCGAGATTTTTTTAATAAGAATGTTATACATCTTTGGTTACACTCTCCTGACCTTTTGAAAAAAGCTGATTTAAATTTAGAACAGTTTATCGCTCCTTGTATGGTTCAAAAATCGCCCAGAAGAGAGAAAAGTAGCGCTACCGGTTTTTCAGAAAAACAAATTTTGGAAAAATATTTTTTTTTTATTTTCTAGTTTTTTCAAATTGCAAACAACTGTATCTTTATTTTATGTTTTGCTAATAATGTTAAAAATCCAAATATGAAAAGGTAAGGGCCACTCGATATTTCCGAACTCGACGCTGCTTTAATATTTATAGTAAAATTGTTCAAAAATTGCACTTTGAAAAAATATTTAAAGACATTTCTTTGAATCAAAACATTTCCGACAAACCCGTTGCTGCATTGAGACCTTTTATTGACACGAATGGCCTACTTATGGTAGGTGGAAGGTTAGAGAACGCTGATATCCCTTTTGCTTAAAAGCACCCTTTTTTACTCCCTTCGAAAGAGTATGTTGTAGAGCTCTTATTGAGGAAAGAACATGCACGTTTAGAACATGCTGGTCCTCAAACGGTGTTATCAAATATTCGTTTACGATTTTGGCCTTTAACTGGACTACGTGAAATTAGGGGAGCCATCAAAGATGCGGTGCGTTTGTCTCTATATGGCCAGCGCTAGACTTCATACCGCGAGCAAGGATTAAACAAGGAATAAAGACGGCTTTCGCGTCACAATACTAAATACTTTTATTGAGCTTTGTAAGTACGTATATGGTTCGAATTTTTATGTTTATAATAGACATATTTTATGCCACCTAGCAAATGAATGTACAAAATGTGGAGCATTGGACCCATTTTCAGCATTCCCATTTGAAATTTTTTTGGGTTTTATTAAAAATTGTGTTTGATCTTCACAAAAGCCATTGCAACAAATTTATCGTAGATTGATTGAAAGAAACTTTTTTTATGCGAAATCAAAAGTAATTAAAGATCATTATGTGTTAAATATTGAACATAATGAAGGTCCTGTTCTGATATTAAATACTATAAAACAATTCAAAAAAATGGTTGGTACAAACTTTACTTTAAGTGTTGCAAGCCATTAGTTTGCAAATTCGTACCATATGACAAAATCTGGAGATGTTGCTGAGATTATTAATATTTGCAATACCATAGATGGAAATATCTTTCTAATAGGAAAACAATTTTTGAATTATAAGTCATATTGTGTTTACCCACTTGAGTCTAAAGATCTAGATATATTTGTTGTTTCAAATATATCACATGTTTGAAAGTTTGTCTGTTTCAGATATTAAAAACAAATGCTTTTTGTTTCCAAGTAAATTCATCGATAAAAATAATTTTATAACATTTCCTCTATTACATAATTTCTATTTTTCTTCACTTAACACGTTAACGGCCAAACTCAGTAAAAAAAATGTTCCGTGAGTCATCTTGTTTTTTAATAAATTTTATGTTCTAATTAACAATAGAACACATATTATAGAGGAATTCGATTTTTTCTGATAAGGGTAGCAACTACCCCCGTGAATCAAATATAATTCACTCGGTCCTGGGGGCAAAATTATTTCACAGCGCCACATGAATTATATTTGATTCACATACAATTATTCGTGGCAACGTCGCTTCTCCACTTAGTAGAACCGGCTTTGTCGGCAGACGCAGGCCGTAGCCGTAGAGTCCGCAGGCGAGCAGTATGTATTTATCCGTGCAGGGAGACGTTCGCTTTTTCCAAAAATGGCGCGAAACAGTTACAAAAATGAGCAGAAACGGCTTCGTTCTTTTATGGATGAGGTACTTTCTGAAAAAAGCAACAAAAAAGATCAATATGGTGATGTCACAGTTGACATACCTGACCCATTTGAAGATAATTCGAAATATGACTACGTCCCTGGAGAGGAGAGTTCAGATTCTAACGATGAACAAATGCCCTGACACAAAAGGAAAAAGAAACAAGTACGTAAGTTCTCATTGTTTTGTTATTTTTGTTACTGAAAAAAATACTGTTTTCAGGAATGCATTATTTCTACTAGGAAACGCCCTAGTGGTGCAAGTACTTCACGTGCTGATACCGAAAATGCCCCACCTGCAGACGGTGCAAGTTCCTCAAATGTCGACTCGACAACTACAATGATACATCCAGCACCCAGCACTCACTTTGGTTATGGGACTAAAAAAACCAATTAGAACGGGATACGTCACGACTGTGGGCGGGATCGATTGAGAATTGACACGTAGCGGTTAGATTTTTTAACCTAACATTTTTGTTTGTTAGTTTGTGCCAGTTTGTGTTTTGGTTTTGCTCACGGCAAAATATTTATAGTTATAGTGTGTACAATCCATGTACAATCGTGGTTTTGATGTTTGCTTCTGCCATAGTTGCTTACCGAAATAATGGATAATATCGCACCATTACCCTCATTGAATGATGAATTTAATGTAAGTACAAAATTGTTGTACCTTGTTTCTCTAAATTAAGACGAAAATGAAGCCTTTCAAGTAAAAGTTCATATTTGTTTTCTTTTGTATAACTACTAATTAAATATTTTTGTTGAGAAAATTGGTACCTACATGTACGTTCATAAACATAAAGTACAAACAAACTGCTAGGATTTTTTGTGTAATTAAAACTTTATTTTTCAGTCAGTTTTGCCACTTGGTTGGAGAAAAACAATTGTTGGTAAAAAAATAGTAGAGGGTGAAGATAAATTCCCGAATGTAGAATTGCATTTTTTATCAATTTCACCAATGAAGAGGAGTTTGGAAAGTGGTTGACGGAGTTTGAAAATTCAACAAGTTCGTCATACGTTATCGCCTATACAGACATTGAGAATGGAGCTAAATTGAAACTGAAAAGAAGACTAAGGTAATAAAGATTTTATTATTATTATTAAAACCTTTGGAAACACAAATTTTACAGGTTACAAAAATTAGGTAGTAAATTAATGTAATAAATATCACATTTGTTTATGCTCTTATTTATTATGTAGGTTATATTATTTATTACATAAAGAATTTCAAACCATTTTGTATTCTAAAAACATACAGGAAATGACAGCTAACTACAATATAGCTATTGAAAATGCAAAATTATTTCCTACCTACATCAAGTACTTAAATAATTATTGGTGGCCAAAACGAAAATGTTGGGCGAAAGCTTATACCACACCAATAATTATTCTAAAAGCACAATACGTCAAATTAAGGATAAAAGCATTTAATGTAGTACAAAAGGTAGATTTTATGTTAACGAAATTCGAGGACTATACAGCAAGAAAACTTCTAGATGCCACAAGCAACCGGTCAAGAATGAATCTATTCCACAAAGAAATTGTTATGCCTTCTTCAGAATTAATTGAACGAATTAGAAAGCTTAGCGACAGTTTAGTTGCTGTCCCAAGTGAAACAAAACCAAATTTGATGTATCTAGTCAATATTGAAGTTCTTATATATTCATGTACAGAAGGAACTACAGGTAAACATTTTATGCTTAATGGTTAAGTTCACAAAAGTTAAAAAATCTAGTTTTGCCAAATTTGTAAAATCTATTTTAATAAAGTTGACTGGCTTTTTTAGGTGCTATCTGTAAACACATTGATTGGGCCAATATGCTTTTTTGCACAGAGAAATATGTTTCTAAAATAGATAACCTTAAAATTAAAGAAAATCTTTACTTTGTGGCTACTGGGAAAACTTGTAAAAAGGACTGGCTTCAACCTTGAATTAAAAAGACGAATAGCACCGCCGAATCAAATACTGCTTCTTTAAATCAAGTGAGAGAAGATAACACCGATAATGCAATCAGTAACATTCCATCACATCCAGAGGAGACAGATTTGTCAACAAGCATACCTAAAGAAAGTAATGTTGAACAAGAAGTTAAAAAAGCGTACACCGAGTTAATGTCTAATATGACTCAGGTTTTCAATAAATATTTTGAAAAATCACCACTCGAAGTAACTAGTAGTATGGAAAAAATGATGTCAACACTGGACAGCATTAAAACACCTGCATCTTTTTCATCGGCAATAGCTACATTTGGATATGGTGAGTATTTTTTGGCTATTTTTCTAAATTAAATACATAATTATTATTATTATTTCATTCAGTTTAAAATTCCTATAAGACTTGCTACCTACTTTCTGTGCCTAAGCACCGAGGTGGGATTTATGTCAATCCAAAGTTGGATGCCGACTAACTACAGTGAAGAAGGGGGTGAGTCGTAGAAAAAGTTATGTTCTTCAGTGGGCGCCAGGAGTTTAACCTCACATCCAACAATCCATGTGACAGTTCACTATCAAACTCCAAATAGAAAACTATAGCATCTCCTCTACAAGGCCATCAAGCGGCTACAAATCGAG
>OV651814.1:95606125-95736119 GCA_927349885.1 Psylliodes chrysocephalus | reverse complement strand
TAGAAGGAAACAAAATACTATGTTTTTTATATCCATTTTTTTTTAAATCTTCAAACATATTATTTTCAACATTTAAGGTTGTATTTTGTTTAACTATCTTCATGATTACTATTCTCTTTGATTGTCTGTATAAAAATAATAGATCATAATATTCATATAGGTATATATATATGATATAAATTATATTTTTTAAGTATTTCACTGTTTGATGTTGAACTAAAACAATCAACAATGTTAAATGCTGCTATAAATAAGTTACCTATTGAATTACATATTCCTGGTTATAGATTTTGTGGACCTGGAACAAAGTTACAAAAACGATTATCTCGAGGTGATAGAGGTATAAATGGTTTAGATGAAGCCTGCCGTGAACATGATATAGCCTATTCTCAAGAAAAAAATGTTAAAAAACGACATGAATCTGATAAAATTTTAGCTGAGAAAGCAATGAGTCAATTCCGATCAAAAAATACAGCATTTTCAGAAAAAATGTCCGCTCTTGGTGTTGCTGGTGTAATGAAAGCAAAAGTTAAATTATGACTAGGATTGAAACCTAAAAATTATAAGATGTCGATAAAAAATTGTAATAAGGAATTGAATAAAGTGAAAAAAGTTTTAGAAAAAGTAACAGATGGTATAAATTATTGTATTACAATTTTACAAGGAAATCCAATCACTACTAATTCGGAAACATCAAATAAAAAACGGTTACAACATAAAGCTAGTGTTAAAAAACAACAAGACAGCAAAGTAAGAGCACGAAAAATTAAACAACAAGAAAAGATGGATATTGATATTGCTGATGATTATCCAATGACAAAAATATCTATTCCTTTAGAAATAAAAGAGAGTGAAGATTTAAAACCAAAACGACAAAAACTTATAAAGAGAAAACTATGTGACAGTATTATGGATAATGATGACGATGATGATGGTTTATCGTTGAAAAAACCTAAAATAGATTTAAATGAACCTATTAAAATAACTAACAACAAAAAACGTAAATTTGAAGAGAGTAGTATCAACGAAGAAAATGGTAAAAAAATCAAAAATATATAAATATGCAAGCATCCAAATTGTTTGATCAGTCTCTCTCTCTGATTATTGTTAACAGAACAAAAAATAATCAAAATGTCATCTACAAAAAAAAGTAAATCGAAAAGGAAACAGTCAAAAAGAAAAATTAATGTGAAAAAATCAAAAAAACTCAAAACGATAACTCTATCAAAAGCTATTCAAAAGATAAAAAAACAACTTTTAATTAGTAAACCACAAACTCTGGGCTCAGCTATTCAATTAGCGTTAAAAGTTTTAAAGTCATTTAACAAGAAAATATCAAAACCACGAGTCATCAAAGTTCCCAAAACAGGTGGAATACTACCGTTAATACCAATTTTTGCTGGACTAAGTGCCCTTGGAGCCTTGACTGGAGGGGCTGCGTCAATTGCGAAAGCAGTGGGTGATGCTAAAGCTGCGAAAGAACAATTGCTGGAATCTCATCGTCATAACAAAACAATGGAATCTATTGCAATTGGTAAAGGACTCTATTTGAAACCCTACAAATCAGGACTGGGTCTTTTTTTATAACGACAAAAGTTAATGGACGAAAAATAAAATTACCACAACGTCCATTAACCAATATCGATTTAATAAAATATGTTAAAATATTGAATATTCAACATTTCAGAGGAGTATTTATGAGAAATGATTTTCCACAAAAAATTTGGACAAATGAAACAGGTATTATTAATTTAGATAACAAAAATGGTAATGGAACACACTGGACAGCATATAAAAAAAATCAATCACAAATCATATACTTTGATAGCTACGGTAATCTTCAACCTCCATTAGAAGCACTCAAATATTTTAACTCTAATGGTTTTTGTCACATTTTATATAATCATGGAGTGTATCAAAAAAATAATACTTTTAATTGTGGTCATTTATGTTTATATTTTTTAAATAAATAGAGAGTAATAAATATGTTTTTGTTTATTTTATTTCCAACCTTTATTCAGTTACAATGTCTTCAACTTTTGTAATATCAGGACGTGATTCTATATTATCAACAAAAATATATCCTCCAATAATTTTAGAGGAAGAAGCAGACTATCAGATTGGTTTAATTGATTTCTTTACATACAATACAATTCCAAATGTTGATAAAACAAATAATATGTTCTATATAGATAAACATGAAATTAGTATACCTGAAGGTTCATATGAAGTAGATGACATAGCGAGATATATACATTTTAAATTAAAAGAAATCGAGTATCATAAGGAATCCTCATCGAGTGGTGATAAAACTAATAAAACAAACAAATCAAATGTGTTAAAAAAATCTGAAGAAGGAAAACCCGAATTGGTTAAATCAAATATAATTAAACCTCCAGAACATCAACAAAGAATCAAAAGAGATATTTCTAATAAACAAGAAGGAGAAGAGGAAGGAGAATATGAGACAGTATTGTTATTAAAAACTAATCACAACACTCTGAAATGTGAAATAAAAAGTAATAAAACGATACACTTTGAAAAACCTAAATCAATTGCATCCTTATTAGGTTTTGAGAAGAAAAAATTATCAGCTTTTCAAACACATGAATCCAAATATCCGATAAACATTAATAAAGTTAATTCAATTTGCATTGACTGTAATATCGTTAGAAATTCTTATAATAATAATAAATCTGTACATACAGTACATATGTTTTTTCCTAGGGTACCACCAGGTTATAAAATTATTCAGGTACCTACCAATGTTATCTATTTACCAATCAATACTAAGTATATTGATGAAATTGTTATTAAAATAGTGGATCAAGATGGAAATCTTATCAATTTTAAACAAGAAGTTGTAACAGTAAGACTTCATTTAAGAAAAGTTTGAAAAATAAAAAAATGGTCCTAATTTATAATAGAAAATCTTCATCTGTGATGTCATCACCACTTTATAATGATAAAAAAGAAAACGTTTCTATTACCACTAACAGTATAAAAAGAAGACTCAAACAGTTAACACCAGAAAATAAAAACATTTTGTTATCCCTTGGATTTAAAGTCTTATCATAAAAAATAATCAAAGAAAAAAAAATGAATTCTGATATATTAAACGTTGATAATCATGTATTAGTTGATAATGCTATTGTTGATTGTCAAATATTTGATCATCCTCCGTATGCTAATACAACCTATAATAATTCGGATGAAATACGTATACCACTCCAAACACAAGATATTTATACATTACCTTCAAAGAGTTACTTATACATTGAAGGACGTTTGACAGACTCTGAGGGAAAAGAAAGTGCAACATTAAATTTTGTTAATAACGGTTTAGCACATCTTTTTGATGAAATTCGTTTTGAAATTGGTGGATGTGTTATAGACCGAGTTCGCAACCCTGGTATTACATCAACATTAAAGGGTTATATTTCATTTACTGAGAGTGAATCCAATAGATTAAACGCTTCGGGTTGGAATCCTACTTTAACACCACAAATTGTAGATAGTCAAGGATATTTTAATGTTTGTATACCGTTAAGAATGTTGCTAGGCTTTTTTGAAGATTATAAAAAAATTATCATAAACATACGACAAGAACTTGTATTGATTCGAAGTTCTACAGATCTGAATGCTATAATTTCAACAAAAGCAAATGAAAAACCAAAAATTGAATTGACAAAAATGTTCTGGAAACTTCATCATGTGCAAGTCTCTGATATTGAAAAACTACGTTTAATTAATCATATGGATGCCGGAAAAAAATTAGAACTTGACTTTCGCAGTTGGGAACTTCATGAATATCCGTTACTACAACAATCAACGAGACATACATGGAATATAAAAACAACCAATTCAGTTGAAAAACCTCGTTATGTTATTGTGGGTTTTCAAACTAATAAGAAAAACGATGCATCAAAAAACATGAGTCGATTTGATCACTGTAATTTAACGAATATGAAATTATATTTAAATTCACAAATGTATCCGTATACAAATTTAAATTTAAATTTTGAAAAAAATATATATGCTATTCTCTATGAAATGTATGCTAATTTTCAAGAAAACTATTATTATAAAGATATTGGAGAACCATGTCTCTCCAATTTAAAATTTCGTGATTTAGCTACAATAACAGTCATCGATTGCAGTAATCAAAATGATTCATTAAAATCAGGTAGTGTTGACATACGATTAGAATTTGAAACAAGTAAAAACATATCAGCAAATACTACAGCTTTTTGTTTAATTATACATGATAAAAGTATTAAATATAATCCTCTAACCAACGTTGTTTCAAATTTTTAAAATTAAATTATTGCTTCTCTTATTATGTTAGTTATAAATAAATTGTATATTTTTAATATTTGATTTGTTTTTATATATATTAGGATATTGTATATTTAATAAAACACATACATAAACATATTTAGTCTTTATTTATTTTTCTATTGTTACAATATTCATACCAATAATAGAGAAAATAAACATTTTCTAACGCACATATAATATTTCTACTTGGAATGTGGTTGTTACATTGACGAGATTTAAATATGACTTTACAATCGTCATACGATAACATTTCTGGATAATTTTCCAATACAATTATTTTATTAAAAATAAAGTTTCTTAAATATTTTTCTATATTTGCATTTGCCACGAAAATACTTTCATCTAACACATAACTTTGGATAAATTTGGATATTTCTTCGTAATTGAGTTCATCCTCTTGGTTCCAAGAATCCCATTCCAAACCATGTATATTGTTAGTAGTGAAATTAATATGATTCAATACTGTTGAACACATCATTTTTCTTGTAAACGGTAGCTTCACAAATTTATGTACATAATCCTTATTTTCAATATTAAAAATTCTAATTTCTCTACATAAAAATACATTTTCTTCAGGAAATGAAAACCCTTGTACATCAATGATAAACATATTTAAAATTGTTTGAATACTTTTATACAATTAAATACAAATTATCTGTTCTTCTTTTATATTTAAAGCCTTCCCCCCCTCCATTACAATACATTTTTTTTATCAATCCAACTATTGTGGGTGTTATCAAAACCAAGCCATTTTACAAAAACTTTATTTCCTTTTCTTTTTAAAATCCTTTCCACAAGATATACATCTGGATATTTAACTTTTTGTAACTGTTCATTATAAAATGTACCCAGAATATTTTCATTTTTATAATCCTTTAATAAATATGTAATAGGATTGGTTAATCTAACTTTACGTATACTAAAAATTTCAGTCGACCAATTCGGTATATATTTTTTATCGAATACACCTCTACTTTTAGAAATACGAACCTGTTCACCAATTTGAAATTTTTGTTCTTTTAAATCTACTTGTTTTATTTTATTATATACAGAATTTAATAATTGTTTTTCATTTTTTTTATTAACTTTTGATGGTTTCAATCCAATGGTTCTATGTTTTGTATTATTATACTTGTTGATTATATTCTGTAAAATATTTATCCAGTTATAATTACCATTGAAACTAAATTCTTTCCATAATTGAGACTTTAAGGTTCTAATAACTCTTTCTGCAATAGATGCTTTTTTCTCACTATATACATTATAATGGTTAATATTATATTTCATTGTTAAAGCTCTCATTGGTGGATTAAAAAATTCTGTACCCAAATCAGTTTGTAAATTTTTAGGTTGTTGATGTTGAAACACTTTTTCAATACTTTTTGCCACTTCAAAACCTGTTTTATTTTTTAGAGGGAAAGCCCATACAAATTTTGAAAAACAATTAATTACTATTAGTATATGTTTGTATCCTCTATTTTCATTTGAAATAAATCATTGTACGATTTAAGTATAACTTTTCTTCTTTTAAAATTAATTCTAGCAGGTTTATGAATTTCATTAACCACTTGCCGTTTAATATTTATCTTGTTTTTCATTTTTATTTTGTTTTTTTATGCTATAATACGTGCTTCTTTAAGTTCCTCAATAATAGAATTTATTTCATTTCTATGACTAGTATGACCTGCTTCTTGAGAAGCTATTAATAAACGCAATCTATCAACTAACTCATTTGGATCATCCCAATGAATATAATCTATTTGGTTATTGGTAACTTCCATAAACATTCCCCTTCCGTCTGTTATTGGAGCAATTATCTTTTTATATTTTACACTTTTACTACCGTCTACTTGTTTATCTGCTCTATAATATCTCCTATTAGCATTAGTTTTTTGGACAATTTTTAAATAATTTTCTTCATCTTGTTTGGAAAAATTCTTAGGATGTTTTTTAAATAACAACTCGTATAAACCTTGAGTTCCCTTGTATTTTTTATTTTTTACAATTACGTCAGAATCATTAATGAATACTTGTGAATCACCAATCATTAATTTTTTAGTAGAACTATCAAATCGAATTCCGTATTTATGATCAAATTCTTTGTTATCTATATCACGATACATTTCATCAATATATTTTCTAGGTAATGGATCATATTGTTCTAGATGATAATCTTCAATAAAATGTTGAGAGGCATCTTCAAATCGTAAGTCCTCTGAAGTTTGAGGATCATTATTAGAAACTGTTTCAGACTTTATATTTTCCAAATTTGATTTATGTAATTCACCATTTAGATCATCATCATCATAATGATCATCATCATCATCATCATCATCATCATTGCTTTTAATATTATTTTCATTTTTCTTTAAAGACAAAACATTGGCAAACTGATCAGTTTCTCTTGAATATTGTTCCTCGTCATCTTTAAACTCATTTTTGATATTATTTTGAGAACTGTTCAATTTATGTTCAATATTTTTTAAGTGTTTTGTTATAGGATTAAATAGATCTTCTTGTAAGACTTCGCCTCGTTTAAGTAACCTTAATTTATTTTTTACACTTTGTCGTTTTATTATAAGTCTCTTTTTTAAATTTTTATCCATGATTTAAATCTCAATGATCTGTTTATTGATCAGCTTTTAATCAGGTATTGAACAGCTTTTAATCAGGTATTGAACAGCTTTTAATCAGGTATTGAACAGCTTTTAATCAGGTTTTGATCAGCTTTTAATCAGCTTTGATCCGCCTTGATCTGTTTTAATCTTCTTTCAATCAGCTTTTGAATATATACTAACGTAATATATTAATGGTTTAGGATTATATAGGAGATAGTATTATGGTTAAATTATAAAGATGTTTATTGTTAATAAAAAAAATAAGTAGTAAGCTCATCATCTTCAATATTAATTTCTTCTAAACTTTGTTGTTCTTGTTGTTGTTGTTGTTGTTGATTTTGTTCTCCCGTCTTAAGTTTTTTATTCTTGGGAGACACTACATCCTCTTCAGAATCATCATCACCATCAGACCACAACAACTGTGGTGGTTCCAAATAATATTTTCTATTACCAGCATCACTAGGACCAGGTGATACTTCTATTCTCTTCCGGTCCAAATCCTCTGGTTGTTCATCAAGTAGATTAAATTTATATCTCTTAACCACTTTCTCCAACATTTTGAATTCTTCATCAGTTTGAATTTTAACCCTCATGTAACGAACTGGTAAATTTCCAAATTTACGTTTTAAAGTGGCAGTTCTTGGAGAATATGTTAAATTTATAAAAAATTTTCCTTGTTTCGTACTTATATCCCGTACACCATATCTGAAATAAATTAAAAACGAAATCATTAAAAAATAATAGATTATATTCAATTTAAACAAATTATCAACAAGGATAAGTATATATTTAAAAAAATTATTATTAAGAGAAAATAAATATCAAACAAAAAAAATATATATACTCACTGAAATAATTGTTTCATTACCACCATCGCCACCTTGATGGGGAAATTGATTTTATCTTCTGTGAAAATCACTAATGAGGATGGTGTAGTAGCCATTGCAGAGTAGTAGTCTTCTTCATCAAAATTCAACTGATACTGATTAGTATGAGAAATGATTATTTATACACAAATTGTTGAAAAAAAAACATCACAATTCACATTAAATGTTTTTCGAATTTCACTGTTGCTATGCATTGTCAGCAGTTTTTATATATCCAATTAATGAGAATGAAGCAAACAATATATTTTGCATGTGGGTTTACGTAATGTTGTAAAAACTGCTGACAATGCATATGGTAACAGTAACATTCGAGAAACATTCGTTGTAAAAATGTGTTTAATCATCAATTTTTAGTATATAAATATTTGACGGAAACGAGTTTGATTCTTTTCAATCTACCAGAGCAACAAGTTGTCACTATTAATGATGAGTTCTCAGAAAGTAATTGATTGTATGTCCGAAGAATTTGTTCGAAAAATTGAAGTGGTGAGTAGAATAATTAAGTCAAAAAACGAACTTAAAAAATACATAGGGTATTTGAAAAAACATATTTTTTTATTAAATAAATGTATAAAGAATAGATATAACTGTGTAAAAAACTTTTCAAAAATAGAATCCAACCTATCAATACTAAAAATGTACCTTCAAAATTTTAAATCTAAATTAAACAAGAAACTTTCAAAACGACAACTTATTTGGCAGGACTTAGAATCATGTTTTAATAGAAGAATTAAAACAGGTGTAATAATAAATTTTAAATTTAAAGATTCAAAATTATTTTTACAAAAAGCTTTTAAAAGTTTTTCATTTCAAATAAAAAAACAACTTAAATCTTGTATACTAAAAGCAAATTGTATCTTTTTCGCATTATTCATCAAACCTCAAAATGGTGAAAGATCTATTAAACATTTTTCTACAAAAAATAAAATTATAGATGTAAATACTAATTTAAAAGAGTGGTATGAGCTGTATGTGATTGACAAAGTTTTATTTAAATTAGAATCCTTTCAAGAACGGGACTCAGGGTGGGCATTATTGGAAATTTTACATTTAAAAGTTAACATGAATAGCTACTGTCCTATTAATATTGGTATATCAACTTATGTTAAGTTACCAGATTTTATTAGGAATACAAAAAGTGTAATCAATATTAAAAACAATGATCCGTATTGTTTTTTGTGGGCTGTTGTGTGTGCTCTTTATCCAGCTAACACTAATACTAATAGACCATCATCATACCCTCATTTTAGTAGAGTATTGAAATATGACAATATACAATTTCCTATAAACTTGAAAGATATACCAAAATTCGAAGCATTAAATAAACTTTCAATAAATGTGTTTATTATTAAAGGAAAAAATGAAATTTTACCATTAACACTTAGTAAGAATGAATTCTCTCCTCGAATTAATTTGCTTATGATCGCTTGTGAAAATAATTGGGATAGTGATAGAAATAATGATAATACAACTAATAAAAATATTTTTCATTTTGCTTTTATAAAAGATTTATCACGTTTAGTTAATAGACAATTGGGTAATATTAAACATAAAAAATGGATATGTGACATATGTTTAAATCATTTCATGAGTAGATTTAATTTAGAACAACATTTAGAAGATTGTAAAAATGTTAATAAAACTAAAGTTGTCATGCCTAAAGAAACACACAAAATTATGAAATTTAAAAACTTTAAAAACAAAGAACCTGTTCCTTTTGTAATTTATGCAGATATTGAAAGTATACTGAATGATTACGTTGATGATGTACAAGCAAGTAATACACAAATATATCAAAAACATGAAGCATTTAGTGTTGCATATTATTTAAAATCACATTTTGAAAATAAATATCAATCTAAATTTAGACTTTACACAGGTCATGATTGTTTGGATTGGTTTGTATATGAATTACAAAAAATTGCTAAAGACCTTAATGAAATTCATAGTAATGCAGAACCATTGAACCTAACTGTCGAAGAAGAAATTAACTTTCTTATGTCTACTACTTGTCATATTTGTCATAAACCATTTCTTGATGGTGATATAAAAGTAAGGGACCATTGCCACTATTCAAAAAGGTTTCGTGGGAGTAGCCATAAGGCATGCAATTTAAATTATAAAAATTCACATACAGTTCCAGTTTTATTTCATAACTTGTCAGGGTATGATAGTCATTTTATTATCAAAGCTCTTAGTACAAAACTTAAAGGAAATATTACTTTACTACCATTAAATAAAGAAAAATATATTTCATTTACAAAGTATATTAGTGGAACTAAAATCAATTTTAGATTTTTAGATTCATTTAGGTTTATGTCAAATAGTTTAAATGAATTATCATCTTATTTAGATGATAATGAAAAAAAAATTACAAAAAAATATTTTAGTGATGATGATAAATTTAAATTAGTTACAAGAAAAGGTATTTTTCCTTATGAGTATTTAAATTGATGGGAAAAATTAAAAGATAAATATTTACCCAAAAAGGAGGATTTCTATAGCAAACTTACAAGTGAAGGAATATCTGATAAAGATTATGAACACGCTTGTAATGTTTGGAATAAATTTAATTTGAATAATCTTCAAGAATATGCAGAATTATATTTACAAACCGATGTACTGTTGCTTGCTGATGTATTTGAAAATTTTAGAGTCATGTGTTTGAAAACATACGAGTTGGATGCTCTTCATTACTATACAACACCTGGTTTTGCTTTTGATGCTATGCTTAAAATTACAAATGTAGATATAGAGTTACTTACTGATATTAATATGTCTTTATTTATTGAAAAATCTATTAGAGGGGGTGTCTCACAATGTAGTAACAGATATGCTGAAGCAAACAACTTATATATGGGTGAAAAATATAAACCTGATTTACCTATTTCATATTTAATGTATTTCGATGTAAATAATTTATATGGAACCGCAATGTGTTTTTCATTACCATATGGAGAATTTCAGTGGGTATCCAATGAAGATATTTATAGAGAAAATATCTTTAGTAATAATCATTATGACTTAGATGAATACGGGTATATTCTTGAAGTTGATTTACATTCCCCTAGAGAACTCTTTAATTTACATCAAGATTTACCGCTCTGTCCTGAACATTTAGTATCACCTATATCATATTCTGATCAACCAAAATTACTAACAACTTTGTATGATAAAGAAAAATATGTGATTCATTATCTAGCATTAAAACAAGCTATACAGTTGGGAATTGTGGTTAAAAAAATTCATCGTTGTCTTAAATTCAAACAATCATGTTGGCTTAAACCATATATCGATTTAAATACAGATCTAAGAAAACAGAGCAAAAATGAATTTGAAAAAAACTTTTTTAAATTAATGAATAATGCCCCATATGGCAAATGTATCGAGAACATTAGAAATTATAAGGACGTTAAGCTAGTGACTAAATGGTTAGGAAGATATGGTGCTAAGTACTACATTTCACAACCTAATTTTCATAGTTGTACTATATTTAGTGAAAATATGATAATTATTGAAATGAGTAAATTAAAAGTAACTTTAAACAAACCAATCTTTATAGGAACATCAATATTAGATATTTCAAAAACGTTTATTTACGATTTTCATTATAATTATATAAAAAAAAAGTTTAATAATAAGGCAAAATTAATGTACACAGACACCGACAGTTTAATTTACCATTTCTCTGATATTGATGACATTTATAAACATATTAAAAATGATATAGATAAGTTTGATACATCAGACTATCCAGAAAATAACGTTTTTAATATTCCAAGAAAGAATAACAAAGTCTTAGGTTTGATGAAAGATGAGAATAAAGGTAATATCATGACACACTTTATTGGATTAAGATCAAAAATGTATGCTTTAAAAGTAATGTCAACATCATCATCATCTATTCAATCTGATGATGATGATGTAGATAAAGAAACGGAAATTGAAATTCGAAAGGCAAAAGGTATTAAGAAATCAGCTTTAAAATATATAAGATTTGAGGATTATCACAAGTGCTTGTTTAACAATTCACAAATGGAAGTTTACCAGAATTCCATCATTTCAAAAAAACATAAAGTGTACACAATTTCACAAAAAAAAATTGCTTTGAGTCCCTATGATGATAAAAGAATTGTATCTAATGTTTACACTGATACAAAACCATGGGGATTCAATGACTATTATTCATTTTAAAACAAAAGTTATTTAATAAATAAATAATAACAGTTCGTTTTTATGCTTAATTAGTTTACAATTTAATCACATTGGACATTGGAAACAATTGGAAGTCTTAAAAACTATTCTGTAAGTGACCGAATTATTTATTATCAAATTTGAAAAATAAAAAAAATATATTTATTGTTTAAGGAGATAATTCAATCAAGAAATCAATTTTCTATTTCAATAAACATACTAAAACAGATCGAGAGAAGAGAGAGAAAGTGGGAGAGAAGAATATTACGTAAGCAAGAATCTTAAATAAGAAGAAATATACAATAACCACAACAAGAACAGCAATACCACCAAATCCTAAAAATTAGATGTCTGGAATAAAATTCAGAACATACACTGCCGGTGTAGTAGAAGAAGTAGTATGTGGTGTTTGTAGACACACCATTAGTCGGCAAACAAACAAACAAACAAAAATGGACAATAATTGGAAATCCAAAACTATCATTACAACTTGTCCTGTATGTTTCCAAGCAAGACCTTGTATAAAAAACAAGGTTATTGTTTGGAATTTATAATTATTTAATAAAAAAAAAACATTTTTCTGTTTTTATTTATAACCTAGACATGCGCATAAAACAAATGGAAAAAGTATAAATATGTTGTTTGTTACTATTTAAGTCATTAAATAAATTCACCTTTACAAGACACTCAAGAAAAATAATACTAAAACAAAAATGTTTAAGACAAAAGTACTTTTAATTGTTACTGTAGTTTGTACTTTTAGTTACATAAATTTAGCTCACACGAGTCAATTAGATACAGTCCAGGTAAAAAACTATACATTTCCAATTGAGAATGGAACATTCTATCTATATGAATTAAACAAAGACAATATAGTTTTAAAAACATATCCAGCTTTCTATTTTCACGAGAAGAATTTACCTTTAGGAACTGAAATTAAAAATTCACTAAATCAAACTGTAGCTTATGTAATTGGTAACCATAAAAATTACTATCCCATAGCACCGATTGAACAGACTATGCACTGTGGAAAATATGGTTTGGAAAAACTGATTGGAAATAAATCTATAGTTATTAATGGTTTCACTTTTAGTCTAGATAATTTCAGAGATAATTTTGTGGAACTTGGAAACCAGGAAGTACAATGCTTCGTTTATGTTTAAAATTTTAATATTAAATAAACTATCAAATCCTATTTGTCTGTTGTTATCATTATGAGTGACAGTGTATATACCTGTATTGAATGTCATTCACCAATACACATCATTAACTACAACAGATGCTGTGTAAACATTATTTGTATTAAATGTAAGAAAAAAGAAAACATTGTAAATTAACCCTCAATTCTCCAAAATTGCAAGAAGGACTTTCAAGTGTTATTAAGTATGCAAAACGACAAAAATAATCCTTATTATGTAGTTAAAAGTTTGATTGTTAAAATAATAATAAATAGTTACTGTAATTGTTTTTTTAGTATACAATTGATAAATAAAATAAACAAATATTTGAAAAAAAATGTTTTTTATTTAATATATATTTGACTTACCCACTTATTTGTGTTATATATATATATATATATATATATATATATATATATATATATACTGTAATGGACATTTTTTTTCTATAATTTTATTTTATACTATTTATTTTATTTATATCATATTTTTTTTTATTACTTACCTCATAAATAAATTTGTTTTGCGCCAGCTAGTCAGAAAATGTATTTAAAATGAACAATAAGAATTCTCATCTCTGGGTGCGGTTCCAAAATGACATACTAAGTTAGTTTATTCTTATTCAATTTTAAATTAGTTTTACACATTAAATGTTCATTGCTTTTAATCAAATACCATCTTTTATATATCCATTTTTTTTTAAACAATTTGACAGCTCGAAATATATTTTTTTTTTTATTTTTTTTTAAATTTAAATTATAGTTAATTTTAAAATTTTTGTCCTGGACTATTGACCTCTGTACTATATTCCTTAAAATTTGAGATTGAAATAAATTTGTTACCAATCACAACTATTTTATTTCATTAATAACTGTAAAATAACTCAACAAAATTCTGGTTGAACATATATCTTATATCTATTCTTTAATTAATATTATGAATCATTTGAAATTATTTAATTTATATTTTCACTATAAAATTATCATCAAAATAAAATAATTTCAAACAATTTACGTAGTACTACTGATGCCATCTATGAACTAAATATTACAACCTAAATTAGTAAACTACAGATTTCTAATGCAACATCTACTGAAATTTGTAATTACACCTTTTAGTGTCTATGGATTCCGTTGCCAAATTTTAGCATTAATTTGAGTATTCTATAACCACACTTTTTTAATAATAATAATAATAGGATGTATAATTATTTTTTTAATCAAAAATTGCATCGATTGTCTGTCTAATTAAAATAACTTTGCATGGTAAGTTTCACTATCAAAGTTTGTAATTGAATTTGAATGTAATATTGTATTTAATCAATTATTCTAGGTAAAACACTTATCTGAGACTGGTGTGACCTTCCTATGAATTCTTCTAGTGTCCAAACTCACTGTTGAAAATTCAGTTATGGGGAATAACTGATTGGAAAGCCTCCTTTCTCAAATGTAAGTAACCAAATTCCAAGAAATCACACTTAATATTACCTTTTGTGACAATTATTTACTTGTCTTGGGATGCCCAAACTTATTTCAATCAATTTGTTATTTTGATATACAATATATAAACATTTTAAACTGTTTCTTTTAGATTATTTTAAAAAATTACGACCAACCAAAATGTCTACCCCTGAAACTTCATTTATTTTCTCTCTTCCCTTCACTACCCTGTCACTAAGGAAAAATTGAACAAAAGACACTCTCATTTCTGGTTCCTGTATTATGTACTGGATGTTTATAACTTGTGGTATGATTTCAAAAAGAAAGGTATTTATAATTTATTTATTATTGCTCGATACAGTTAAAATCTAAAATTCTATGAATTGTTATTATTTATATCTGTATTTATGTTTTATTAACAATGTTTATCTCATTTATTTTGATAATAATTAGTTGCTATCAACTACATCTGTCAATTTCTTTCTAAAATTAATAATATACAGGGTATTTGTTTTTTAATGAACCTCTTTTGAGTATTCTTATTGCTCATATAATAATTTTTTTAATATTATTTATTATAAATCTTACTTATTGGTTACAATATAAATACTATTTCTTCACAATACATTAATCCATTATATGTACACCTCCTTTAGTAATTTTTTTTTTAAATCACTTTGAACGGTCACAAAATTATTTTATTTTTTAATAAATTATAAAACAGAACCAAACACATTTTTTTATTCTTAAATAATCCTTACTCAAAACCAAATATGAATTAACTATTTACAATGTATACATTTTTGTTTGTTTTTGAAATGATTGTGATATCTTTTATTTGAACTATAACCTTTTATTAAGATATCAAATTTTAATTACTACAATAATAATTAATAAATATGTTTTATCATATTCAGACATTTGTTTACATTTACATTTATCCTAATCATGGCCAATCAGTGTTGGTTCGTTAGGGATGTATTACATTGTTCTTTGGGGATATTTTCTTTTTTAAATCCTACAATACGGGCTAGGCTAGGCGAGGCTCGTCAGTACTCTTCAGCCTCATCTCTACAGGTGACATTTTTCACACCTGTATACACCTGTACCTATGATGTCTCTGGTTACCTGCGGCTACCCTTAGGGCAGTTCTTTTCTTTAGGGGTTCTTCGGGGGTGTTCTGAAGGCAAAGACCTCTTTCTGGTCATTGGCGATCACTTCTTCTTCGTTTTCGGCTACTTCTTCAGGCCCTACGTCATCCGAGTTGAGAACTGGATGGACAGCTTACCAAAGTGATCCAATCCCGCTCTAGCTCATCTATTTTAAATAACTTTTGTAAAAACTATTTTCCGTGTAAAATTGAAAATAAATGAGTTATTCAAGATACAAAAAATAACCCTTTAAATCAAGATGGCGGAGGTAACGACAACTTTGGAATCCCAACTTTTTGAATTTAGACTACCAGAGACCCCCTCCAACGAATTCCGAAGGAAAATTGCTGCTTCGAATTTTTCAGAATCTAAAATACTAATCCGATTGGGCTAACGTACTACTTCTTTCTATTTTGGTCATTTTTGCCCAACAGTGTATTCGACTAATACAGTATGCAACCAATATTGCAAGTATGTGCAATTAAAATTGACTCGTTTTATATTCGAATTGATTTTTACTGATCTATTACAATTTTATGCGATCTATTACGTCTCTGTCTATTACATATCAATCCCCACCTTATCGGAACCCTGCAGTTCAGTAAGTTTCATTAGTCACTCGCTCGAGTCAACAACACACATTGTTTTGTTTTGTCGCTGCTTGTTGTTTGCTGCTTCCTCAAATGTAAGTAAATAGTTACATGATACAATTCCGAGAATAGTGCCGAGCCAGCTGCTGCTGGATATATAATATAACGCTTAATCAGGACTTTTGTAATTGCTTGTTTTTATTGTTAACAAATGTAAATCACTCTTAATTAAACCTTCATTGTAGTAGCAACCAAAAATATTGTTCTTAATAAAAATAAAATAATTTTTTAAAAACGCTTTTTCGAATCCTCAAATCGTTTCTGGCGCAGTCAGTAGGATTCGTGCGGGTCGTGGAAAAATATTTTCGCAGTTTTCGTGTCGAGAAAAAACTTTCCGTGACTTGGGTGTTTCAACATCGAAGTACGAATCTAAAGAATCTACCCCTTTAGTGGACAACCCTTCAGTGGATCATCGAGGACGCAAAAGCTAAAGAAGTGAAATTAGAGTCGGAAGAGGATCAACGTACTCCAGGCGAATACTGTAAGTGCCAAGTTCCTTTTTGCCTTTCCTTACCCTCTGATTAAGGTTTCAGGAGAGATAGTTGTTAAGAATATAAGTTTATTGATTTTTCATATATCAAAAATATATCTAAGCATATTAAAATTAATTTATGAATGAATTAGAAGAATTGTTAAATAACTTTAATAATCTTAGTATTGAAAACGATAATAATTTAAGTAACGTTTCCGAAGGTAAATAATTTTTTGTGTCAGATTTATTTTATAATTTTAAAATGTCACCTCCTCCAGTTTCACAAGCTCAACGATCCGTTAATTGGGATCTTTTTAAATTAAAAGTAGATAATATTAAACCTTATGACGGTGATAACAATACTTTGAATAAATTTATTTCACGTTGCGATAAGCTAATTGAAACTTATTCCATGTATAATGATGAAGAGTTAAACAATCATATTTTCGAGAGCATACAGGAAAAACTAATAGGGAAAGCGGAGGCTTTGGTTGGAAATCGAATGGAATTAAATAATTGGGAATCTTTAAAAAATGCTTTAAAACAAGGGTTTTCTGATAAAAGAGATTTAGATTGTCTTTTACAAGAGCTTACTAGAACAAGACCATTTAAAAATGAAAATTTGTTAGATTTTGGTACTCGTCTCCAGTTATTAAGAAGTAACATCGTTCAACGAATCAGTAACGACGTTACTTTAACAAGAGACGACAAGTTATGTCAAATTAATCATTGTGAAAAAACGGCACTCAATACATTTATAGCAGGCTCTACTGGAGTTCTAAGAAACAACATGCATCTCAAGAAACCGGCATCTCTTGAGGATGCTATGGTTTATGTTAAAGATTATGAAAATTTTGAAAGCTTTTACGGTAATTCTAATGAACAGAGAGAAAGAAATAATTTTCCTAGACTTAATCAATTTAAATCACAAAATATTGCAGCTAGGCCAAATAATCATTTTCAACCACGTTATAACTCACAATATCCAAATTTAAATACATTCAATCAAAATTACTATCAACATAACTATCAAAAACCGGTCTTTCCTAGTCAGCCAATTAATATACAACCACAGCCTCAGCCACCTCGAAACTACCCAACTAACGCTCAAGTATTTGGACCTCCACGTAATGTATTCAAACCTAATCAAATACCACAAAATCGATTGCCAAAACCGGAGCCAATGTCTACGACCTCTAGAAATCCCTCATTTAATACTAGGAGATCTTTTGTTCCAAACAATAGGCCCAATAATAAATATAACAATAACGGATACTTTCAAAATTATGGTCAAAAACCGAATTTTGTAGCTGAAGAATTATATTCAAATAATTATTCTAATGATAATCATGGTGAGGAATTTGAAAATCAATATTATACAAACGAATCTGAAAATGAATTTGAAAATTTGACTAACCCTGTAGAGTACGATACAAATAATTTTGAAAATAAAAATTTTCAACATCGAGCCTCAAGCACAAATCAGCCCTAGTCGAAATAAATATTTCGTCAACTAATCCCCTACCATACATTGAAATTAATCAACCAAAATTAAAATTATTGATCGATACGGGGTCTACCAAATCAATAATCAGACCATCAGTGGCGGAGAGATTTTATCCAAATTGCATTTTTCATTCGAATGTAGACATTAAAACAGCACTTGTGAACAAACGTATTAGGTTTCAAGCGGAGATACCGGCTTTCCGAGAATTTAATTATGATAATTATAATATTAACTTTATATTGTACGAATTCCACGACTTTTTCGATGGAATAATAGGCGTAGAAGATTTAATAAAAATGAATTTAAATATTGATTTTACTAATCATAGATTAATTAGCGATCAAGTTATTATTCCTATAAAATTTAGACAACCTTCAGATATTAAAATAGAATTTTTAGTAGGCCCTTCAGAAAGGCTATTAAAATCACTTCCTGTCAATATTAAAGAAGGTGAAATTCTAATAAATGAGATACATTTAGGTGAACTTTTAATCCCAGAAACATTAACCGTAGCTAATAATGGTTACGCAATAGTCGAGATAATAAATAATAGTAATAAAACTATAACTGCAATTTTCAATAAACCAATTAATGCATACCCCTTTGTACCATCCCTATATGAAATTCACAATTTTAACTTTTTTAATGAAAATGTAGAAATAGAAAAACCAAAACGAAACAAATTTGATATTAAAACTTTATTGCGAATAGAACATATGAATGCTGAGGAAAGAGAAAGCATACTTAAGCTATGCCGAGAGTTTTCAGATATTTTCTTAATTCCAGGCGATCCATTATCTTTTACTTCTCAGGTAAAACACATTATAAAAACGACAGATGAGGTTCCTGTGCATGTAAAGTCATATAGGTACCCATATGTTCACAAAGAGGAAGTGCAACGGCAAATAAATGAAATGTTGGATAAGGGAATTATTAGAGCGTCGTGCTCACCTTGGAGTGCTCCTATATGGATTGTAGGAAAGAAAATGGATGCCCCTAATCGTCAAAAATATCGATTGGTTATAGATTATCGCAAATTGAATGAAAAAACAATCTGTGATCGATACCCTATACCCAATATCAACGATATTCTTGATAAACTAGGTAGGGCACAATATTTTAGTACCCTAGATTTGGCGAGTGGCTTCCATCAGATAGAGATGAGCCAGTGTTCTGTCGAAAAAACAGCTTTTAGTGTCGACAATGGACACTATGAATTTTTACGAATGCCTTTCGGGCTTAAAAATTCGCCATCCACATTTCAAAGGGCTATGGACGAGGTACTAAAGGACCTCCAAAATAAAGTATGTTTAGTCTATATGGACGACATCATTATTTTCAGCACAAGCCTACAAGAACACATTCAAAATCTAAAATTAGTATTTTTTAAATTAAGACAGGCGCGGTTAAAAATTCAACTCGATAAATGCGAATTCTTGCGTAAAGAAGTCGAGTTTCTTGGGCATTTAGTAACGCCAGAGGGAATTAAACCTAATATAAAAAAAATCGAAGCAATAAAAAAATTTCCGATTCCAAAGACCCAAAAAGAAATTAAATCTTTTCTCGGTCTCCTGGGATACTATAGAAAATTCATAAAGAATTTTGCCAAAATCACAAAACCCTTGACGATCTGTTTAAAAAAAGATCGCAAAGTAGAACATACTAAAGAGTTTGTAGATTGCTTTAATATATGTAAAAACCTATTGATGTCAGAACCTGTATTGGCATATCCTGATTTCAATAAATCATTCGAATTGACAACTGATGCCTCTAACTATGCAGTTGGAGCCATATTGTCGCAAGAAGGTCATCCTATTTCGTACGCATCGCGTACTCTGAATTCTGCGGAGATTAACTATTCAACAATCGAAAAGGAATTGTTAGCGGTTGTATGGGGATGCAAATATTTTAGGCCATATTTATTTGGTCATCAATTCCTCATTCAAACAGATCATAAACCTCTACAATGGCTCTTCTCTTTAAAGGAACCAAATTCACGGTTAGTGAGATGGCGCCTTAAACTGGAAGAGTTCGATTATGAAATAAAATATAAAAAAGGAAAAAATAATCAAGCAGCAGATGCTTTATCGCGAATAAACCCCAAAGTTGATGTGAACGCCTTAGAAACCGATTCCCTATATGTTAATATTGATGACTTAGATGATTTAATTCAAAGAGAAAATATAAATGATTTACCTAATCTTTCCGAACAAGAAATTTCCGATATTCTTGGCGAAAATAAGAAAATTAAAATTTTGTCAGACATTCAAATAAAAGCACCGGATTTAAATCCCCCTCGCGACGACACTGATCTAGAAACAGTGCACACATCCCAAGAAAATCCAATTCTTGGTATTCCGATTACAGATAAAGCATTAAACTTATATAAAAATCAAATTCTGATTACTAGCGGCGAATGTAACGAGATAAAAACTAAAAAAGAAAACATTTTTGAAAACACTAGACTTTTTGTAATTTTACCACAAAGAAACCTTGAACAAAGTATTATACAATTCGTAAAAGAATTCGTCGATCCAAAACGAATTTATGCCCTGTATTTTAGAAACCCATTGGTACCCGAAATATTTGTAGTTACAGTTCAAAATTTCTTTAAAAACTCAGCTTTTAAATTTGTTCAATGTACCAAAATTTTAGAAGACGTTGAAACAAGGGAAGAACAAAAAGCCAAATTAGAATATTATCACATTTACAAAAAAGGTCACCGCGGAATTAATGAAGTCAAAGCCTCATTAAGCTCAAAATATTACTGGCCTAAAATGTCAGATGATATTGAAAAATACATAAACAACTGTGAAGTGTGTCAAAAAAACAAATATGATAGGAACCCACCAGTAATAAAATTCAATTTAACCCCTACCGCCTATAAACCTTTTGATCACATACATGTTGACGTTTTTCGTATATCAAATAGTCCGTATCTCACAATCATCGATTCATTTTCTCGTTATGGACAAGCTTATCCAATTCCAAGTATTAGTGGAATATCGATAGTCGATGGCTTACTAAATTATATAACTCATCATGGCCTTCCTTTCAAAATAACAGCCGACCCCGGCACAGAATTTAAAAATCAAGACTTAGAGGACTTTTGTACACTACATAAAATCGAATTACATTACACTACAGCAAAAAATAGCAATTCTAACTCGCCGGTTGAACGATTTCATTCAACCCTAATCGAACATTTTCGATGTTTACGCGAGACTAATAAAGAACTTTCTTCAGATCAATTAATTAAACATTCAGTTTTAACTTATAATAATTCAATTCACTCTGTAACTAAATACACACCGTTTGAAATTATAAAGGGACATATTAATAACCCTGACCCTTTCGATCTAAATGATCATCTTGTTCTATCTTATTATGTACAAAACCATAAAGAAACTTCTAAAATATTATACGAAAAAATTCGAGAAAGAAACGCCAAAGTTAAGGAAAAAATGATAGAAAAAATTAATCAAAATAGGTCGGAACCCCCTGACTACTCCAATCAGGAAACTGTATATATTCAGACGAAACAACGCGATAAAAAAATACCTAAATTTAAGAAAGCTGAAATTATTAAAGAAAAAGGTATCCTCCTGGAAACTGACAAAGGGACATACCATAAAAATATTGCCCGTAGACCAAAAAAATAACAAAAACGAACTTTTACAGGCACAACAGGAGTATGAAGCTGTTGACGATCCTGTTATACCTGGCTGTTCGAACGCAGAAGATAGAATGTAATGGTGACGACGTTCTCGCAACACCATTAACAAATCTTCTACTTCCTATACAATTAGGAACTTGTAAATTAATATACACTAAACATACCTTTATTCATTATATAGATTTAAGCGAAGTAGTTAGACAAGTAGAAGTTTTAAAACGTCATTATCTAATAGTAAAAAATAATGTTAGTAAAGTAAATGCTACCAATCCAATTTCATATCACGGATTAGCCGAAAATATGTTAGAAAGAACTGATTTTTTGATTAACTCTCTAGAAAGAAAATTTGAAAGTATTTACCCCCATATTAGAACAAAAAGAGGACTAATTAACGGCTTAGGTAAAGTAAATAAATGGCTTTTTGGCAATCTTGACTCCGATGATGGTAATCGATACGAAAATGCAATTGTAATATTACAACAAAATCAAAAGCAAATCGCACAAGAAACAAATTTACAAATATCATTATATAAAAAACTAATTGACCATTATAATAAATCATTAACTACACTTTGGCAAAACCAAGAAAAACTCCAAAACAATTTAGAAAGATTTCAAGCTACAATGCAAAACGAAATTAATAATTTAGGAAATTATATCACTTTTCAAGGTACCATAAGTCAAATAAATCTAGACTGTCAAAATATGATAGCATTTATCGATAATATTGAAAATGCAATTATATTCTCAAAATTAAACTCTCTTCATAATTCAATAATCTCAAGTAACGAAATAATAGAAATGATTAATTATCTACACAAAATTTACAATAAACATGAAATTCCAATATTCGATAATATTCTAACATACTATCAATTCTTAGGAACCCAAATATCCATTTCAAATTCAAAATTGATCTTTGCCATACATATACCTATCCTGAAACCGGAACCCCTAGAATTTTATCACATATATCCAATTATTCAAAATCACAAAATGTTCACGCCCACCTATCCCTACTTGGCACGAACAAAAAGAGAATCGCAGTCACTAAAAGAAGAATGTCCAGTTTTAGAAAATACATACTTTTGCCAAGAAAATTTTATTCCAAAGGACAACTGTACCCTACACCTGCTCAACGGCCACACACCCGAAAATCCGCAAAATTGTTACATAACCGAAGTCAATATTCAAGAATCTGTCATTCAGCAAATAACCACAAACGAAATAGTTATAATACCCTCTCACTCAGAAAAAATTCTGTCAAAATGTCAAACAGACCAATATTTGGAAATCAAAACTCCCACGCTACTACGAATCCCAGATGGATGCGAAGTCTCAATCAATGAAATTAAATTCACTAATAGTCGACATGTTCAACAAGGAAAACCTTTAATACTTCCAAAATTCACAGGAAAAATTATGGAAATAAGAAATGGCTACCGTGCTACCAATATAACTAAAATTAATTTCGAAGAAATGTACGAAATTAACAAAATTGCCCAGCAGCTGACGCCAATTCAAGAAATAACTAATACTCTATATACCACACCCACATTGGCTACACTTTCGACTATATCAATCGTCTGCATTATCCTAATTATCCTATTTTTTATCAAGAAGAAGAAATGTAGAAAATCAATATCCAAGACCGAAGAAGATACCACAAATTTAAATTCCAAAAATACCTCCGTTATTTTTTCATCCTAAGGACGGAGGAGTTACATGATACAATTCCGAGAATAGTGCCGAGCCAGCTGCTGCTGGATATATAATATAACGCTTAATCAGGACTTTTGTAATTGCTTGTTTTTATTGTTAACAAATGTAAATCACTCTTAATTAAACCTTCATTGTAGTAGCAACCAAAAATATTGTTCTTAATAAAAATAAAATAATTTTTTAAAAACGCTTTTTCGAATCCTCAAATCGTTTCTAAATAGACCTTTTTTTCTTGTATTTACGCACTCATGACTTAAGATTTAGGATAAAATAAACCGCCTGCCCGAAGTGAATGAATTAATTTAATTTATTCATTTACTTTAGGCAATTATTTATTTATTCAAAATGTATGTTGTTACATGTTCCGTACGATATGAAGTAAAATTTGAAGCAAATTTTAATAACATGTTTTGTATTTTGTTACAGGTACTACTCGTATCGTACATATTATACGAGTTTATTATTAACGTAAAAGTTTTAAAACATGTCACTTTCAAAATCAAGCCAGAATGAGGAGATCTGTAGTGGGGACAGTGAAATAACTATGGAATTATTTTACAAGAAAGCAAGGATAAGTCTGTAAACGCGGAATGCACATTGTGCTCTAACATACTAAAAATAAGTAAAGGTTTTTATAAAGGTTTAAAAACACATTCAAAAACAAAGCATTGCATTGATCTAAGTTCTGAAAGTAGCAAATTAAAACGTCCCAATATTGATTCATCTCCTAAACCATCCACATCAAAAACTGTATCAGCTGATATCATTTCTGAGAAAGAAATACCCAAGAAAAAGTCTAAAACAATTGACAGTTATTTTAAGATGGAAAACTCGATGGAACAGATGATCTCCAGAATGGTCTGTAAAGATGGTGTGCCCCTCAGTTTATTTTGAACATCACCAGATTTAACTTCCTAATTCACCAAATACCATAAGATCTATAGTTTCAAATTTTGCAAATACCGTTAAAGCCGATTTGATAATTGAGTTCGAATATCTTAAGAAACAAGGAAAAAGATTTTCCTTGAGTTTTGATGAATGGACTTCACAAAAAAATCACCGATATTTAAACGTAAATGTACACCACAAAGAAAAACACTTTAATCTGGGCTTGACTAGAATACATGGTTCGTGCACTGCGGAACATACTATAAATCTAATAGAAAACCGCTTAAAAAGCTTCGGACTTGATTCCGATACTGATATTATTGACATGAGTACTGACAGTGCAAGCGTCATGGTCAAAGTAGGTAAGCTAATGAATTGCTATCAGCAACTGTGCTACGCACATGGGTTACAATTGGGCGTGGTCGATGTTTTATATAAAAAGACAGAAGAAGAAGAAGAAGCAAGAACGGCAGCAACATCTAATGAATCAGATACAGATGACTCAGATGACGAAGGCACAACAAATGATTCTTTAGACAAACAAGGAGTTACAGCAACAATAACGGATATTTCTAGGGCTAAAGTAATTCCTAGATACAGTAACATTCTTTAAAAAGTGCGAAAAGTGGTGAAACTATTTAAAAGATCGATCGCCCACTAAATATGATATATATTTGCAAAAGTACGTAAAAGAAAATACGGGTAAAGAACTAAGCCTTATTTTGGATTGCCGCACTCGTTGGAATAGTCTTCTGGCTATGATAGAAATTTTTATAAATTGAAAGTGTGTATCGATAAAGCTTTAATAGATATATAATATGAAATAAAATTCAGTGATCTCGAATGGTCGAAAATAAAAGACTTGATTGACAGTTTACAGCCATTTAAATTAGCTGTAGAGGCGTTATGCAGAAGAGATTCGACCCTATTAACTGCCGAAACAACACTAAAATTTGTTTTAGAGAAATTACTCACTTATGACTCGGTGTTAAGCACTGATTTATCCGAAGCACTACGTGCGATAATTAAAGAACGTCGCACTGTAGTAACAGGAATATTAATATACTTAATTACTTACATAATCCAAATAAATATCAAGAAGATTTAAACCGAGCTAATAATACATTTACTATGCCAAAGAAAAAAGACTAACGTATAGAAATGAAAAAAATCTTGGAGAGATTTAACCAAGATAACTCTAACGATTGCGTGGAACTCATGGAAGAAATAGTAGAGAACTTAGTTTCACAATCACCGAAAAAAGATTTGACATTGCAGGAATAATTGCAATTACAAATCCAGCAAGAAGTGGCGTCTTATCCTATACAAACCAAAAAAAGGAAGGATTTTGATAAAATATTAAAATAGGAAATGACTGCATTTGAAAGTAAAAGAGTTCGAGGAGAATACTTGTCTGCTATTCATGATTATTTGCTGAAAATTAAGCCGACAAGTGTAGAAGACACAATTTGTTTTCAAACCAAAAGTTGATCATTTATTTAAAAATTAAATAGTCAAAATATTCTAGAGAATAGTTGTTGTTTCATTTTATAATTTTGAATAATAATACTTATCTCTACTTTATCTTTAAAATCTAACTAAGAAGACTGAACTACCCCAGTTACGTTTACGTTACTTTAAAGATAAAGACACTGTTCTTTTATTAGATTTTAATTGTTTTGACTGTTAATTTGTGATTTTGTTTGTTTTGACACTGATAATTTAATTGTTTTCACTTTTTTAAATTAGTTATGATAAAGTTGATTTCGTATACGTATCGTTTTTTTACACTCCATCTTAGAACGAAAAAGGAAAGTTAAATTATCCTGGTTAATGGAAATTCGGTCGGATCCGGCCGGTGTAAAAATGAGGCGGGATTGCAATCCCTACATATTGTCACGTTAAGTGGTTTGTTGGGCAAACCAATTAATCGTGGGGTACGCCACTGCGTATTTCGGATCGCCCAAACGATCTTCCAGTCGAGGAAGATCTTTGTGCCACCAGAAAATACTCACTGGAGAACCTTTCTTATGATTTATTACGCTTGGCTTGGCTTTACGCTACCGGGAAAGGAATAAAAGTCACGGCATAAAAAACTACAAATCTTTAATAAATACAAACTAAAATCCCTGAACTACCCAGAAATCAGCAATATTATAATACACCCCAAATATACAATATAAACACAACAAAGAATTCAAAGGACCAACTGGTTACTTTTTTTAGAAATACCTTTTAAGATTTTATTTTATTTTTTAAAAAATTTATAAAATATTCTTACCACATGCTTTAACAGGAAGCTGGAATGTCACGACTTTTTTAATTTTTATTTTTATGACTGTAATACAGCCAAGAGTATTACCTACTACCGATGTATGTCACAGCCGAAGAACTTATAGCCTCGGTTGTGCCAAAAATGTTATTTTTTTTAATTTGGTGTCATCGGCGTCGACTACTACGGCCATTAGCCTCGTGTTCTGTGTAGGCTTTGTTACTGTTTCCCAGCGCCACTTTAGGAACAGCACTGTTAATTAGAACCCAACAGTGAATGGTCAAGTGGGGAATCCTACCAAGGCATCAGAATTAATATTATTTTTTGTTTTGTCAATTTGACTAGCTGACCCCAACATTTTTTTGAAATTGTAGAATCAGCATAACCGAATTGAGTGCTTTGTTAAATTTCAACATAAAATAAAGTTTTTAATTGCTATACAAAAAGAGTGTTATTGTTTTAAATAACTTTAAATGTAACATTAAACACAAATTAGAATTGAATCGAAATTAAAAGGAGTGAAATAAAATTATATTTTTGAAAATGGCTTTAATAAAATTTGAGTTGAAATATATTTTTGGAAAGTACTTTATTTTATCTTTAATAAAAATCTAAATATTTTTAAATGCAATTCGTGACATGCCCCCCACCTGTTAAAGCCGGACCCCGGCTTTTAAGCTGAGAATCCGTTTTTATTTTATTAAAAATAGAAAAATGTTAACTACCGATATTCTTAATGACTACATAAAATATAAATTACAGAGAACAATTGAAAAAAAAATTGAAATTAGAGTCTGTCTCACACGCACATCTTTTCTTCACGACTTTATCTCGGAGTCCATATTTGGGCGCGGTGGCGTCTTGGCTGCGTACGGCTGTCTTCCGTACTTTGCTTGTGTGGCGAGTACGGAACGTTCGGTTGAAACCCTGGCTTCGGAGATTGGCAAATTACTTTCGCCTCGGCTCGTCTTCTTGGTCTGACGGTGATCGGAATGTGCCTAACTTCAGCATTGACCGACATCTCAGCGGCTGCTATTTCTTTTAAATATTTGGTCTTTATTCTTTGGGCATCGCCCGGAGTGGCTCTGTTGCTTTTTCCACAGAATTATAGGTTCTACTTCTGTGGTGTTTCCCTTTTGGACTGAAGCGCTCGTATGCTTAGGCCTCTGGGGAAAGATTCTCGTGGCTGTCATCTTGGTTAGTAGTACTGTGCCCAGATCTGTGGTCCTTCCGTCTGGTTTTCAGGTTATTTTTATTAGGTTATAGTATTCCTGTTTACGGTTCGTTGCAGGATTTTTACACGTGAAGTGGGTTTTGAAAGGTTTACTTAGAATTTTTTTTGAAATAGAAGGTTAGATGCCTACGGGCACAAGTGTGGACGTTTGTTCGGGAAATACATATACTATGTCGAGCTATGACATAGTTTTTCGCTCCTTCGCACGTGTGGACCCATTTGTGCTGGTAGTGAAGTACAGTTGAATTCTATAGGACTTTCCGGAAAAAAGGAATCGTTACTTAGGTGAGTTGCATCTCTTTTATTTTCTGGATCTCCTTGCCACTGTTTCCAGGTAATTGCAGTTTCCAGGCAGGAAATTGGATCACTGTGGAATGCTTTTGTGAACCATGTGTCCAGAGTTCAACCCTTCTTATAGCCTTCTCCAAGATTCTTGTGCGTGTGAACCACCTGAGCAAAAAATAAAAAAATGGTGAGTAACATAAAAAAAATATTTTTATAATAGTTTATGCTTTTAGTATGATGGTTACAATTTTGATTTATTTTTTAGATGATTTTATTAGGAACATTCCTTTGTTTCCAATTTGTTGAGCAATTGATAAAAATAACATTTATATAATTATTAAGCTCATTCATTTTAATAAAAGTAAATAAACCAAAGTTATGACCTAGTAATTTGTTTATCAATAATGTGATTTTAACCTAGGTCATGAATTCGATATTAACAATAAATATAAAAAAAAAATTTGTTCCTACATGAACAAGTAATTAGTATGCTTTCAGGTTACGATTTTGTTGATTTTTAAATTGGTTTTTGTTGGTACCTCTAAAAATAATTGAGGCAGCTTCCCCTAGTATATAAATAATAAATCTGTGCGGAAGCTCCGTTCCCCATAAATATATGTACATCTTTACTATTCGTTGTACGTGAAAAAAAAATATTAAAAAAAAATCTTTGTATAAGAAAAAATGAAAAAATTGCTTCAACCCTCTATATTTTATCTTATTTTAATATTATTTGATTGAGATAAAAATTAATGTTTCGGAAAACATGTTTTTCGGACTCAGGTACCTCCAAAACGTGATAATCAAAAAAATTTTTTTTTTCCAAATTTTAGATGATCACAATACCTTCCCTCAACCATATTTACCTGAATTGATTCAGGTGTCTATTTTTCTTGTTTAGACGAAAAATAGTTTTTTATTTTTTTATTGCCTTATTATTCAGACATGTAGAATTAGGATCTGGGTTTCAGTTTTTTAAACCTTCTTCCAACCCTTCCTACCCCTATTCAAGAAATTTTTATTTATTTGAGAAAAAGAAAAAAATAAATTTTAGTTTCTAATTTTTGGTAATTAGGTACATTTCATTATTATATTTAGCATAGAACCGGGTGTAGGTTTCAGCTTTGTAGAAGCTTTCGTCCAACCGATTCCTTTTCTATTGCATGACACAATAAGTGAGGTACTTGAATATATATGCATATATCTTATGTATACTTTTTATCTCAGTACCTGATTTTTATTTATATATGGAGTCCACATACAATATCCTATAAAAATAAAAAAAAAATATATTAGCGGTTGTACGCTGAAAATAAAATATTATTAATGAGTAAAAAATATTTTTTAGATAGCCTCCCCTGCCGGTGCTACTATGAGGCAGGGTAGGCTTTCACCTGGCGACATCCGGGACAACTTCTCTCGTTCCACTTTGAGTAGTAGGTCTATTACCTCCGCAGACTTGGACCATAATGGCGTTCCTGTTGTATCCGTCAGCTGTTTTTCCTGAGAGAATCTTATATTTGGGTTTCTGGATTCAGCCGAACCCTGTTTGGAACGACGAGCGGGATTCCTAGTTGAGGCTCCACAGTCCCGTTGCTGTGGTTGATGAACCGAGAATGACCGCTGTCGCTGACGCTTGGAGAGCCACATCAGATATAACTTATAACCCATATACCCTAAGAATGCCAAGAATGCTATGCAGAGAAAAGCAAATTCTATATGTTGGCCTACGGGTATTGAAGATTCTGCGCGTATGGGCACTGGGGCCATAGCTATAGCCATACCATTATTTCTGTTTGCGAATAGGTACACTATTCCGAGTGACAGATGATATTCCACACTAGGAAGATACCATCACTGTGGGAGATATAGTAATGGGATTCTGGTGAGTTATACTCGTTTTTTATATTCGACATTATATCCTCAATACTTTCTATAGTTGAGGTAAGGTTTAAATGAGGTATTTAGAGCGTCCAATTGGTGTTGAGGCATTCATGATGATTCATGAACGTTATAGGGCTTGTTTCCATGTTGGGTTTTAGGATAAAAGACTTTAGGTTGGACCAGGATGCTGGTATGATAAGGGTGATTCTAAAATTTTGAGATATCTTTGTGAAGCATGGGAACCTGAGGGGAATTATATCCTCATTATCAATGGACAACTTGCAGCTGCAGGGAATATACATTTTTATTGCTCCAGGGCTGCTATATAGGTCCGTACTTAGGGATTATTTTGCCCTGTTGGGGCATTGTATGAATGTTTCAGTTTTTGGGTGCGTGATGATGTACACATCTTCGTCAAACTCTGATATAATAGTTGACGTTGATGTGTAGCAGTTCATGGGGCAGTGATGACTGATTTCCTTCACTGTGGCCCCATTGAACAGCTTCCTTGCACATGCTGCCCCTTGCAGAGCATCTGCACTGAACCTTGGTAGGTAGCACAGTTTATCTCTGTACGGTTTGCAATGTTGCAACCCTAGGCCTGTTATTTGCCTAATTTTATTATCAACATCTTTTGAGCTGGCTACAGCCAAAAATGTAACATCGTGGTGGATTTTACATGTTTGGTTGTGCCAGGCAAATGGTGCGGTGATCAACTCGTAGGTTTTCCACCGGTCATCTTTGTGACACAACGGCACCCGGATGTTGATATAAATTTTATTGTTTGCAAAGATGCAGTCACAAATAGGCAATTGATAATATTTCGCAAGTTGGTTTAGCGGGATCGCTAAGATTTGGTCGAACTTAGCAAGTTCGACCGTTAAGCTAGATAGGTCACTCTGGAGAATATTTGGTTTTAGGATGGTAATGGGTATATGGTGTTGCCTACATGATGATAGGATAGATTGGCGATTTAGAGCTCTAGACTGGTAAATTAGGTTTTTCTGGAAATTATTCTGAATTTCCAGTAGCTCTATAATCGTGTTCTCATTTTCATTGTCTAGATTCTCAGTTGTATCTCGGTATTTGAGAAATTGAGTCTCTAGATCATGAATATGTTTCTCTGTTTGCTTGAACGCTTCAGAAACCCCTAGCTCGTACTGCTTAAACTCCTTAGAGTTTTTCGTAAGGCCCTTTATTGTTATTTATTGTTCAATCTTTGTACTTGAATTTGTATATGATGCTCATCCATCACTAGTGAGTCTAGCTTGTGTTGGGTCGCGACTCCGCAACACCAAGCCAGTCCGTCCCCTAGAAAGTCTAGAGCCCTTTTATTCCTTGTTTGTTGTTTTAGCGATATATCTTGTAGGAATTTGGGGCTCCAGCTTTCCTGGAGATCCTTAAACTCTCTAGTGTAAAGGTTTTGCAGCTGCCTAATGCTGTGCACTAGATTGCATTCTGCTGATCTATTTCTAGCACAAGCCGGTTTTGACTCCTGAAGGGAGCCCTCGCTCATGTCGTACCAATTGGTCTTGTATATTAGGGGTACAGTTACTTCATAAGCGACTGTATCCGGGAGTGCTTTCCAAAACGCTCCAGCGGTCACCTCTGTTTTATGGCTATCCTCCAATCCTAGGGATGGATTGGAGCTGATAGAGGCTAAGAGTATGAATTTAACGAATTTCCTAATCAGAAAAGAGCAATTAAAAAATATATATGTAGGATTTCTTTGATTTAAAAAAAAATTATTCTGGTTTTATATGAGTAGCTTGTGTTTATGTTCGATACACTTTTCTTCAGTGTTACTTGGTATCGAGAGACTTTACTGACACAGAGATTTACACACAAAAAAAAATTAAATATATAATATTAATATGTGTATAGTTGTGTAAATGTATAAAAAAATAAATTGTATAAATATAATTTTTTTTTTAAATAATATAAAATTAGTGACGCCTATTATTTTTCATTTAGGTATCAGACATTGTCCTCAACCCTTGGTGCCAACTCTGGGGACCAAGGATCGTTATAATGGAGCATTCTACTGACGTGGACCACTTCTTCTTTACTCTTTTTATTGTCCTTTCTTAATCAGGTAATTGACTTCACTTAATTTGTCTTTTACGTAGTAAGGACCAAACCATCATAGGAGGAGTTTTTCACTTCTTCCTATCTTTCTTACGGGGGTAAATACCTTGACTTGGTCCCCTACTTTGAAGTCTAATTCCCTGTGCATAGCATCGTATCGAATTTTGTCCATAGACTGTTTACAACTAATACTCTCCATGGCCATACTTCTTACTGCCAAAGCTCGATCTCTGATTTGCAGAGCATCTAGGTTGTTTGAGGGCGCCGTAAGGCTTGCCTCTGTGGGAAGAACTGCTTCGCGTCCATACACTAGCATGAACGGGGAGAACTTTGACTCCCATGTCTACAAATTATGGAGCTCATGAGGAACTTGGCAACTTGGTTAGACTTGGCATTAGTTAAGGCCATAGTCTCTGCCCACCTTGTGGCATAATCTGTGGCGACTATTATCACCGTTTTACCATTTCGGCTTTTGCGGAACGGCCCAAGTATGTCAATGCCTACTCTCTCGAAAGGTACTCCTACAGGTATAGGCTGCAGCAGTCCCACCGGTTTCCTGCTTTCTTGGCCTTTTCTCGTTTGACAGTCCCTACATCCTTTGACGTATTTTGCTACGTCTTTCTGTAGGGTCGTCCAGTAATATCTGGATTTTATCTTTGTCAAGGTTTTTGCGATTCCCAAATGACCTGCTATGGGTTCATTGTGGTGGGAGAATAAAATCTCCCCTACAAGATGTTTGGAATCGCTAACAACTTTTTTAAGCCTTCGGGGTTAGCATTAGTTTTGTACAGCACGTTATCGAAAAGCCTGAAATTTTTTGCTCTTCTTCTCGTGCCGATAGATGCTGTGCTGGGGGGTCTGAAATGGCATTTTTTAATTGTGTTATTTCAGGGTCTTTGTCCTGTTCTTTTGCGATATCTTCCTGTTGGAGGAGGAATATCGGAACTAGGTCGGTTTCCTCCACATCTTTATCTGTGGGGCTTAGCACCGGCTTCCTTGACAAACAGTCAGCATCTTGGTTGGAGCTCCCACTCTTGTGCTTTACGACGTAATCAAACTCTGAGAGTTTGATACTCCAGCGAGCTAGTCTGTCTGTTGGATCTTTTAAAGATCGAAGCCAGCACAAAGCGTGGTGGTCTGTCATTTTTGTGACGGGCTTACCGTAGACTAGATGTCTGAGGTAACCTAGTGCCCATATGACCGCCAGACCTTCGAGCTCAGTAATGCTATAGTTCTGTTCTGCTTTTGACAGACTACGACTTATATAGCTTACTGGATGCATTTGCTTGTCTTGTCCTTCTTGTAACAAGATTGCTCCGATGCCAAGTTTAGATGCCACCCTAAGTTCACATTCGCGTTGAGGGTTTAGTGCTGCAGTACCGGAGCTGTTAGCAGTTTTTCCTTAAGCGTCTCAAACGCTTTTGGTTGGGGTTCATCCCAGGAAAAACTTTCGTCCTTCTTTGTGAGTAAGTGCAAGGGCCTCGCTATCACTGAAAAGTTGCTAATGAACTTTCTATAGTAATTGCAGACACCGACAAAGCTTTGGACTTGCTTAACAGTTCTAGGTACTGGAAACTCTTTTACTACCACCAATTTACTGGCATCCACTTTCAGCCCTTTTTCGCTGACTGTGTAACCCAAGATGTTTATTTCCGTTTGGGCAAAGATGCACTTACTTGGCTTTAAGGTTAGGTTAGCTTGTTTCAGTCTTTGAAAAACCTTTTCCAATTTTTGTAAGTGCTCTGTTAACGTTTTGGAGAATACTATTATGTCGTCCAAGTATATTAATATTTCTTTCCATTTCATCCCTTGGAATACCTGATCGGAAAGGGATTGGAAAGTTGCGGGCGTGCATGTTAATCCGAAAGGAAGGACATTACACTCATACTGACCGTGACCTTGCGCCACGAATGAGGTGTATTGTTTTGACGACTCTTCTACAGGGATTTGCCAGAATCCGCTGAACATATCTAATGTGCTAAAATATTTGGCCCCATTTAGATAAGTTAGGATGTCGTTAATTTTAAAAATTTTACAAGTTTCATTTCATCTAACATAATACATCTAACTACCAAGAGATCTAATTAACAAGTAAATAATTCACATAAAAATGTTGTAAACCAGAATTATGAAATAAGATACGCGATAAGAGTTTCTAGGAAAAAAGTCGTTGACTCTTCAATTCCCATAAGGAACGTTGACGTAATTCATGTTTAGTGCAACGGCCGATTTTATACCTGACGATTGGATTATATCGCGGTATTGGTCGAGTATAAATTTTTTTTCTCTTGCGTAAATTTTTTTCTAATCTACCGAAGTTCCGATCTGAATCTAAATAGGTATGTCCGACTTCTGGGAATTTATGGTTAATTACTTTAAATCTGCTCTCAAGAATAAGATATTGGTATGGAGCAACAATATTAAAATTTTTATTTTGTCCGGAACAGGAATCTGACCAGACTGTCAAATGATCAATTTTTTCTCTAAAAGTTGTGCAAAGGTGTGAAACTTCCAACTTCTAAACTTCCTTTACCGGCAATATCCTCAGTCTACGTAAAAAAATATGGTTTTTCTCCAGAGGTAGTTATAGAATGAATGCTTAAATTGTAAAACCATAACTGACGTAGATAAAAAGCTTTAGAAGTAGTTATTTTCGGTAAAGGTTGAGTCTATTGTAAATTTATTGTGATATAGCATACATTTTCTGTAGCACGAGCGTATTTTCTATCTCTTTTTTGCTATTCAATTGCAAGTTTGGCCATTCATCCACTTGTGTCTTCAATTGGTTCCGCCCCTGATTGTTTTGGAGATTCTGGTAGATTAGGGCAATTAGTATTATTATCATTTAAGTTGTGATGGTACTAGTCTTTTGGATACTTTACGTCACCATGTATTATTAATAGCAAATAAAAATCAACTAGATTATATTATATGTTGTATTTGTTTGACCTGTTTTCACTTTGAGCGATTATTACTTCTTCTTTTACCTCTTTAGAATTTGTATTTTCAGCCATCTTCTTAATAATTCTTTATTTAATTTTCTTTAATATTTCCTTAATTTATTTCCATAATTATTCTTCTTGCCATATATATTTATATTTCTTCATAATATTCTGGACAGGCAGGATCGCCAATGTGATGGTACTAGTCTTTTTGATACTTTACGTCACCATGTATTATTAATAGCAAATAAAAATCAACTAAATTATACGAAAGTTATTTATTGAATCCTTTATTCTTCGATCACTTATTTTAACGAACCTACACAATTGTTACATCGTCGAAATAAGTGTCGAATCAACATATTACAAAATATAATAATAAATAATAAAATACATTCCTTAACCTAATTATATCCAAGTTCAAAGAACTATAACAACTACAAAAATTATATACAGTATGATAATATATATAAGTACTTATATATTATTACAAGGTCTATCATAATCAGCAATGTATGTCTTTCGTTTTTCCAAGTAATTTTTTTTTAATAATCTTTACGTTCTTTTGGTACGTTCTTTTGGTATTTTAAGTATTATTTGTTATAATTGTAGAAGTAGTACTATTTTTGGCAACAATAGAGTTGGAATACCACTGTCAATCAACTTTCTAAACCTTTTTGGCATATTTTCTTTTAGCAACTTATATTTTAAAGGCGTAAAAAACACTTGCTCTCAAAATTCTTAGAACAGGTAACAGCTATAATAAAGATATTTTTGTTTTAATAAAATTTTAATACAAATATGTTATTTTACTGCCTACCATATTTCATATTAATCTTCTACTTTCGACGAGAAGGATCGCTTCACTGCATTGCTAGATTTTTGTACTTAGGAAAGCTATAAAACTTTACATTAGCTTCTCCTTTCATTTAGTTATGCCTTTTGCAGCCATAAACTGCACAATTCGGAATTACAACAACACTAACTTCAATTAAACTTCTTTGACTTTCTATTTAAAATAAAATAATAATAATAATAATAATAATAATAATAATAATAATAATAATAATAATACTCTCCCTAATTCACCCCCTTACGAGTGAATTTCAACCCCTGAAGTCGACTGAACGACTTGTGTAGGGGATAAAAAGACAAAATACATTCACCTAACTTCTAACAGAAACTCATACAAATGAGTGGCATGACGGGAATATTTTAAATCAGTTGACTATAATCGCCTCGCTCCGATTAATATGTCGATGTCAGTTGCGATGTTAAAGTCTGGATCGGCTAATTCAACAGTATTGGGTATTGTTATCGATTGTTTGCTAAAGGAAAAACTAGCAATTTTTGAAGTAATATGATTGAGTACAAGAAAAGATAAATTTGCAGAAAACGTTTGATTTAACGATGCAATTGTGGTATTGATCTGTTTAGAAATATTAGTAGAGGTACCACCGACTCCAACAATTGGCATGTTTATTTTGTTATACGATACTTTAAGCTATTTACAAAATTTTTCGGTAATAAAATTGGATTGAGCTCCATTGTCCAATAAGGCTTTGCAACGATGCCACCTATTTTCAGCTCCTTTAACCAAAATTAAAGCGGTTGACAATATTATCTGATACGGTTGATTCGATTCAATATTAGATGAGCACGCCACTGAGCCATACTCATCAGTATTATTTGGTTCTACTTCATTATCCATATGTAACAATGTATTATGACGATTTGAGCAAATTTTACACCCTTGTGAAATACAATCTGACGATTGGTGATTAGTACGCAAGCAGTTAGTGCATATATTTAATTTTTGTATCTCTTCCCAACGCGCCTCTACTGAAAGGCCCTTGAATTTTTAACATCGATAGATAAAATGTTGTTCATTACAACACGGAAATGTCATATCTATAACGCTAAAAGTTTGTGGCTTGTATTCGGTTTTTATGTTTCTGTTAAATTGATTAAATGTGTTTGACTGATTAAGTTTAAAAGGTTTATTATGTTTGAATGTTCGTTAAGGTGATTACAGCACCCCCTTATAATTTTCGGACAAACATATCTCAGATAGTTTTAATTCCGTGCAGTTTCCAAGAAAAAAAATCAGAGGGCTTCAAATTTTAAAATATCATAATGAAAATAAATGCATTCCTCTACAGCACTATTCTTAAAATAATCCCTAAATTTAAGCTCTTAATCTCTTGTTAATGATTTTTTTAAATTCGCCAAAATTAGTGGCTAAAACGCCTCGTTAATTGCTATCTTCTGGTGTAATCTGGTGTAACCCGGTTTAAATCGTTGTAAGAAACGAATGATGATTGAGAGTATTCGATACGATAGTTACAGACGCGTTACAAGAGAAAGCAGCACTTTACGAGGCGTGTTAGCCACTAATTTCGGCGAATTTTAAAAAATCATTTACAAGAGGTTAAGAGCTTAAATTTGGGGATTATATTAAGAATAGTGCTGTTGAGGAATGAATTTATTTTCATTATAATATTTCAAAATTTAAAGCCCTTTGATTTTTTTTATTGGAAACTGAAAGGAATTAAAACTGCAAGGCATAAAATAACAAAATTCAATAATCCACATTATTATGTATAAAATACTACCATCATTATTGGTTCAAAGCTTCGTTACTATGTGACTGGTATCGATGGTGAAATAAATAAGGTTGATTTTGGAATCTTTCCTTGGGAAGATTAGAAAAAATTTCTTCATGTACTAAAAATATTGTTAAAATTATTTTAAAAGAAAAGTTCAATCAAAAACCCATTGTTAAAAAATCTAATTTTTATCAACATTTGATATTAGGTTAGTACAAACCTCGTATAATAAGAATTGGTCAAATTTATTCAAGCCGAAGCAGATGCCAGATATACCAGTTTATGGAAGGTGCCGGTATTTGTATTACAGGCATTATTAGTCCTATAAGAAAGAAAAGATTCAACCTGTGAGTAAAAACTTTACATATAAATAATTGTTTACCTTGACTGTTTATAAAGTGCAACAGTGAATTACTGAAAGGAAAGTAATTTATCATCATCTTCTATATATTATTAGTCTTGGATATAATTGTATTTATTCAAATATTAAATCAGAAAATAAGTAAGAATAAGAATAAATTTAATAAATAGGTTATTAATAAAAGTATCAATCATATTTGTCAAAAGTCAAAACTGTCACATCTTAGATCACAGTACAATAACTAGATGAACGAACAAGAGTATCAAAGTGATACTAACATGTAGACAGACACTAGACTGGCTGGAGAGTTTGAAAGGATAATTTTTAAATAATATTCATGTGTTTGATGAAATTAGGTAGGTATGTACATTATTGTAATCGCAGTTCTTATTTTGTTAAAAAATGTTAACAAATTTGAATTATTTGTATTAAATTTGATTATTTAACATATAGGGTAGAGAGGATATGTATACTAAGTAATAATTTGGATTATTGGTGAATTTTAATTAGTTCAAATATCAGGAGTTTGATATTAATTAACAAAATTTCAATAAAAGTAAAATACAATTAAATATTTCTGATTGCTTACTTGAAACCACCCCTGGGAGCAAGATAATCCGCTCTATTAATTATTGAGTATTTGAAGGAACAATTAAGGCTAGCCGAGGTAACAGTAAAAAAAAGGTAAGAAAAGTTTAATGATAAAAAGTAAGGGATGACATCACAATACTGTATTTAAGTAATTTCAACTTAGTGATATCATCTCAATTTGTTTCTAAATTGTGGCCCTTTGTCATAGTAACCATAAAACTTTATTAAATCGATGGCAGGAAATTTATTAGAATTATTATCAAAATTTTGTGAAACTTGAGAATGTAAGAGTATCGAAAATAAATAACTTGATTTTATAGAACAATACTTTTATATTAATAACTAAGAATTTAATATTTAAGAAAATGTTTCGCTTTGGTACTGCCCTACTTAACATTCTCCTATCCTAAGCTAAGCATATATTCTTAACATTAACGACTTATTTAACGGATTCTTTCCAGATGTACCATAAATAACGTCAGGGCAGACCAGAGCACGACCGTAGTACCGCCGTCGTCATATTTCTTACACTTGGCCATCCTTTATATAAGCCTGTCCTCAGGCTTTACGATGAACTGAAAGAGAAAATATTAACTTCAAATTTGTCATGATCCATCAATCATTGCAATAGTTACAGAGATCCGTTGAGCTCTGGAAATCCGTTGATCTCTTCGCGTTCAAGATTCGTCGATCTTAAGATCGGTCGATCTTTTCATTTAAGAAATCTCTTATCGTGTTAAAGATCTATGATCCTTCTCTTTTAGAGATCCGTTGATCTTTTCGTCTTAGAGATCTGTTGATCTCTTCGTTTTAAAGATTTTAATTAAAAATAAATCTTAATAAATAAACAATTGCAATTAAAAATAACACTTAAATGATTACATAAATAATCATAAATAAAGATAACATTTAAATGGTTACGTATATAATCACAAAATACTTCTTAAATCTTTTGTTTTTCTTTTTTTTGTTATAACAGGAACTTAAAATATCTGTTAATCGTATTTCGTAAAAACTTACCCATCATCTTGGATGATAAGCCATCGTTTAATATTGTCAGCAGCGACAACCGTACGTGATACTTTCTAAATGCCCCGTAGGTCTTCAACTTCATACCTGTCGTTAATTAGGACTTTTACCACTCGGAAAGGTCCCTTGAACTTTGGAAGAAGTTTGTGGCTTCCCCCCGTAGCTGGCTCGCTCGTAATTCTGACCATTACAAGATCACCTTCGTTATACTTAGCTTGTCGTCTGGTTTTGTCATATCGTTCTTTTTGCTTTTTCTGGTCTTCAGTATGTTTGTGAATTTTGTTACGTAGTTAAATTAAATCTGTTAAAATCATCTTTAATTTCGTTAAGAATTTATGAAGTATTAATTGCACTTTGCACTTGCTTTATGTAACAGTCCCACATGTTAATTTCTTTACCGGCGGTTGTTGTTGTTGCAAGAGAATTAACGATTGTTCTATTGTACCTTTCGCATTGACCGTTTGCACGTGGAGTTGCTACCGCATTTAAAATATGTTTTATACCGTAACACTGGGAAAAGTCTAAACGTTTTTAACGTAAACGCGGATCCACGATCACTAATTATGCGACTTGGTACTCCAAACAAATACACGAAGTTTGTTAAAATATTAATAACGTACTTTGCTTTTTGGCTCTTTACAGGTTATATTAAATGAGACTTTGTAAAATCATCCACAATAACCAATATAAACTTGTTTTTACTTTTGCTTGTTTCAAAGGGTCCAACGTGGTCGATATGAATAGTGTGGAATGGAATTGGTTGTTTTTCAATAGGGTTAAGTTTACATTGCTTTTTATCAGATCTACTTTGTTTGTAATATGTACAGCTTAAACAGGCGTTTACATATTTGGTTACAAATCGCCTCATTTCCGGAAACCAGTAATTTTCCTGAATGGGTCTGAGCGTCTTTTCTGTACTTAAATGACCTGCATCTTCATGACAGAGGCGGCATATTTGCATTCTGGCTAACTTTGGTACTACCCAAGTCTCTTTATCGTAATCTAATTTACGATAAATTTTATTATTTTTAAGTTTGCATTCTTTAAAATACTGTTCTGTTTCGTACGTCACGTTTCGTATTTTTCTAATTCTTTGATCATTCATTGTTTGCTTACTAAAATATATTACGTGCTTTTTTCCTTGTAAGTCAAACTGAAGTAATATTGCACCCACACCTATGGAAGATGCATCTGTGTGTAGCTCTGTACGTCATTTTGGGTTAAATATTGCCAGAATTGGTTCTTTTGTCAAAATATTTTTAATTTGTTAAAATGAATTTTCTTGGCTGGTTTCCCAAATTAACTTTACATCTTTTCTTGTTAAACGCGTAAGTGGTTCCACAATAACCGAATAGTTTGAAATAAATTTTCTAAAATAGCCAGATAAACCTACAAATTGCCTAATTTGCTTTACATTCGTAGGATGTGACATTTTTAACACAGCTTTTAATTCTTCATTTCCTGGTTTTACACTCTGACACTTACATTCAGTTTTAAAAAATAAACATTTACCTAATTTTAATGTCAAATTATGATCTCTTAATTTAGTTAAAACTTGTTTAAGCCTCTCTAAACCTTCGTCTACGGTCACGCAGGGGATAATGATATCATCAATGTATGGGAAAGCTATTGTATTTCTCAAATTTCCTAAAACAGTATTCATGAGGTGTTGAAAAACGGACGGCCCATTAGTGAGCCCGAATGGCATCCTCAAAAATTCATAGTGGTCATCGGGTGTCACGAACGCTGTTTTCTCGATAGAATTTTCAGCCATAGGCACCTGATAAAATCCGTTGGCTAGATCTAAGGTTATAAAAAATGTATTACCTCCTCTAAGCTTGTCTATTTTTTCAATTAATGGCAAAATATTTCTTTTCTTAATTGTGATAGCATTTAATCGTCTGTAGTCCACACATGCGTGAAAGTCACTCGTCTTTTTCTTAACAAAAATTATTGGATTATTTATTGTTTCGGCCTTTACTTGATGAAAATCCATTTTATCTTGAATGAGTAAAATCAAATTTGGTAGATTTTCACAAAACTTTTATTTTAAAAAATAAAAATTAAAAACACTATACATGACATGTTTCGAAGTACAACTTCTTTTTCAAATTTTTTACATTTTGTGCATTCTAAGCGAGGTTTTTGAGAACAGTTTGCCACATGTCCCGGTAACCCACAATTAAACATAAAAAATATTTGAAGCTTTAAGTTTCAGAGTATGTTGTTGATTAATTGGTTTTGTATTTAGACATTTGAAAAAGAAGTTGTACTTCGAAACATGTCATGTATAGTGTTTTAATTTTTTAATTTTTATTTTTTAAACTAAAAGTTTTGTCAAAATCTACCAAATTTGGTTTTACTCATTCAAGAAAAAAATATTGGACTGGCATATTGTGAACTAGACTCCCGAATTATGTTATTTTCTAATAATTCTGCAATCATTTCTCGTAAAATACCTTTTTCTATTTCTGGTAAACGATAGGGATTATATTATAAATCCTCGAAGAATATTATCTTGAACGTGAGTAGAGTTAAGGTAAAATTTCTTAACAGCTGATGTTTTTATGAGGGTATTTGCACTGCCTGTGTCAACAAGACATGAGAATTTATGACCATTCACAAATATTGTTTGCATAAATAAATGGTTCGATTCTTTAGGGACCTTTACAACGTTAACCTTTGACATGTTTAGTGCGCAATTAATATTTAGATGTCCTAATTTTTTACATTTTGTGCATTCTAAGCGAGGTTTTTGAGAACAGTTTGCCACATGTCCCGGTAACCCACAATTAAAAATAAAAAATATTTGAAGCTTTACGTTTCAGAGTATGTTGTTGATTAATTAATTGGTTTTGTATTTAAAGACATTGGAGAACGATTCGAGGTGCTAGCAAACTTTGTATATCGATTCTGTTCGTAACTAGGAATGGGACTGGACATGTTGCCCATTGTATTTTAATATGCAAATAATCTGTCTGCATTTTGTATTTGTGCCGATCGTATAGTTATCACAATGTTTTTATTAGGAATGCCCCCAATTACAGCGTCAATCAAAAATACGTCTGGGATTAATTTCTTAAAATAATAATTACCTACGTTTTGTCCGGGTTTTGCTTCGTAATTAGAGGTATCTTTTAATAAATTTGCAAACAAACTTACGGAAATGGTCGAATATTCCTGTTTTCATTTCATGTCACGAAGCGTCATTTTTCATTTGTTCGTGGTACCACTGACGGGCGTGTCCTCGAAGTCTGCTGGAGATAATCCTTATGATATATTCATCACTCCACTTTATACCTTTCGGCTAAGATGTCCACTTTCATTTCCCACATTTCGACCATTATGTCATCTTTCGAGAAATCAAATATCGGGATTGCTTGTTCGTCACTAACACAAATTCCGGCTGACGTTGATGAAAAATTGCGAAGATCGTTAACTTCTTTTTGAAGAAATTTGAATTGTTTTCTTAGTGAAGTACTATCACTATTCGCACTTCTACAACTATCCGTAGACGATGACCGATCGCGATTTCGATTTTCGCGATGTCGTCGGCTACTATGCCTGTGTTTCGACTTTTTGTCGTTTTTATTTCCCATTTTGTCAAGAAAACCGACGCGAAATCTAAGGCAGTCTATCCCACTTCTGATTGTAAGAGTATCTAAAATAAACAACTTGATTTTATAAAACAATACTTTTATATTAAGAACTAAGGATATAATATTTAAGAAAATGTTTCGCGTTGGTTCAGTTACCAATCGATACTGCCCTACTTAACCTTTTAACGTCCGCTTTTTGTTAAATTAGGATAAAAAATTAATTTTGTGAAAAAGTAGCTTTAGATAAGGACAGAAACATAGGTGTATATTTTAAAATTTATTTTTTCTATTATTAAAAAAAACAGTCAGTCTATTATGGAACAAAGATCGATGACAGTCAAACATGGAAAGCGGCAAAGCAGTTTCTCTTCTTACTAATGCATAAGTAAATGTTGCATTTCATGCAATAAAAATAAGTTTTAAGACCGCAGTTAGGCTTTTTGCATCTCTGTCTTTCTGTCTTCTCACATGGAAAAAGGGAGATCTTGTCAGTGCGTACGTCGAACTGTGGAATTGGTTTTGTTTGACTTCTTTTCTTTTTTACTTCGAAGTCCCTGTCAACTGTAGAACTAGGTCTTCCTCTTTTTGCTTTGTTTTCACCTTTTCCCAAGAGACATAATACTTCTGCTATCTCAGCACGAAAAGCGAGAGAATCCATAATATCTTTTTTCGGAATATTTGCTTTTATCGTGTCAGCTCTGTAACGTAACCAGGCGGTGACTAAAACCAAGTCAATACAGTGAAAGAAAATTTTCAAGTACCATTTTCGACTTCTTAGTCCTATCCTATAATATGCTACAAGTCCATCTAAGAGGTCGATTCCGCCCATAAATTTATTATATTGTTTTACTATAGCTGGTCGGTAAACATTAATTTTTGATTTTGTTTTTCGATCAAAACGTTCAACGGTATCTATAGGCTGCGACCCACAAAAAGTGCTGACTAAATGGACACTTTTATTATCAAACCATTTTAGGACAGTGACCTTCACGTCATCAATCTTCGCCTCATACTCTTCAAATGTGCCCCTGCCCTTCTTTTCCATAGCTTTGTCAGATGTAAAAGCTAAACCAGGTAGCCTGTCTTTTCTGACAGTGCCAAAACAGGGAATTCCGTCAGTTTGAAGTAAGTTGAGAAGCTGTATGGATGTAAACTAGTTATTAAAAAAGAGTAAATGATTTTTATGTCGAGGAATAACGGAGGTTAGGCGAAGGACTATGTTTCCACTCGCTCCTATGTCTGGTTTTTCAGGAGTTGGAAATATCGTTCCGGTATGGACCTCAAAGTTGTGAATCAAGCCGTTACTATCGCATAACACAAATATCTTGTAACCCTACTTATGAGGCTTCTTTGGATTGTATTGCTTTAGTGACGATTTGCCCTTAAAAGGCACGATTTGCTCATCCACGCATAACATCTGTGGTTTTACTTGGTCTGTAAATTTATTTTGTAAATAATCTAAAAAAGGCAGATTTGTGTTATTAGTGAAGTGAAGATTTTTTATTTCTTACCACCGTTTTCTGGAAATAACATCCGTTACTTGTGCTACTTTACATGCTGAGCTCCAATACATCTTGTGCCTAGGCAAACCAAAAATTGACATATAAATTACGGTTCTAATATAAGTTTCCAGTTCGGCAGTTGTAAGGTTTAGAGGTTTACTCACGTCAGTCTGGCAAGCATACAAGTTGCTTTGTTCTGTTATTATACTCAACAGTTCATCAGTTAAAAATAATTGGAAATAATGTATCGGTCTTCCTATCTCTGCTTCTTCTTCTAAATCTTCTGCAGTAAATTGGGGTTGAACAAAATCTGTTCTACTTGCTACTTTGGTTCAGCTAATTCCAAATGTGTTCTTACGTTTAAAAGTGGCATCACTAGGCAGTTCATCTTCTGAGATTTCATCTTCAGCGGTTGAAAACTGTTCAATTTCTGACCTGTATGGTACAAAATCGTCGTCCGAATCACTAAGATTTTCATCCTCACTTTCGCTAGGTATATGAGCCATAATTCTAGAAAAAATAACTTCTGTATATATTTTGTACCAGGTGCTCATTGTTCCATAATAGGAACTATAATATTTTCCACCAGGGTCCATTGTTCCAGATTGGGAACTTTGACAAAATATGACGTTACGCACAAACAAAAGAAAAAAAAGCAAAACAAACATGTTTATAGACTAATATACTACCTAATAGACTTACCAGTATTTTTTTTATCGGTCAGTAATCAGCAAAAAATATAAAAACAGCTAACGGAAAATAACACGTGTAAACTCAATGAATATAATGTGATTTACATTGGCCTTGCCAAGTTTAACCTTTTGTTACAATCAAACAGAGGGCGCTAGCTGTTGTTTATGTGTATTATTTTACTTCGATATTAACATAACAGTGACGTACATTTAGTAAATTTAGCTAATTTACAGTTTTCAATATGTTTTAATTATTTGAATTCAATGTTCCTAATTAGGAACATGGGACGTTAAGAGGTTAACGTTTTCTTATCCTAAGATAAGCATATATTCTTAACATTAACGACTTATTTAATGGATTCCTTCCAGATGTCCCATAAATAACGTCTCATATATGTTATCGTATTACAGGGTAGATCAGAGCATCACCGTAGTACCGCCATCGTCATATTTCTTACAAGAAGTCGTGAGAGTTGTTTTCTTTTTTGATTCAACTGCCTCTAGTACCTCTAAAGCTTCTTGCAAAATGCTATAATATGTATTTTCAAATATTTCACGCTCATCTATTTCTACTTCATCTTCGTTCAGTATTTCAATTCTCATTTGCCTTTCATTAATTTTTTTGAAAATCTCTTCAAGGTCTCTGATTCGCTTTTTAAGTTGAAAAAGTTTGCTATCGTCAAATTTTGAAATCTAGTAATACTCGATTTTAAATGTACACGAACTTTACATAAATTATTTAATTCAACTATCGCTTCATCTTTTGTTTCGCTGTCCGTTTTCTTTTTTAAAGGAGCCATTTTGATAAAGTAACGACTGAATGAACGAATATTTAACGTGAACTTGAAATAATATAAACTATATTAAACAAAGAACAGACATTTTAAGTCAGCACAAACCCTATTACGCAATGCTGACTTCTAAGGAAAATAAAGGAAAGATAAAACTCCTTAACCACAAAAATTATTTATTGTTATGAAATTAGGGAAAGTGACTAGTTTTGGTCAGTGACCATCATCAGTATGGAATGAGACTTAATTTGATAAAAGTGAAAAAATATTTTAACAATTACTGGGTTAATGATAAATGAGAATATGAAATTTAAAAATTAACGTCAGATTACTAACTGAGTACTTAAAGAGCTGACGAGACTACAACAATGTTTAAGGTATTTTAACAATAAATGACAATGTAGAATGTAGGGCTTATTAAAAATACTGTACGTGATTTTAATGAGCAAACCTCTGCTCCTGTATCTATTAAAAATTTGAGATTGTTAATTTTATCACAAATAAATAGACGACGTGATTGAAAATTTCCACTAGTCGTCGTCAGAACCGTGGAATTTTTAGTTTTTTGTTTCGTTATTAACTAGTGCTACCTTGTTAGCGCTAAATTTGCAGAGTTCTTTGCATTTATTAGCGGCTCGGCCGTAGGTATAATGGTACCAACAATAAGGACCTGATTCATTAAAGTTATTACTTCTAGTTCGACTTGAACTCCTGCTAGGGTATCTAATAGGAGATCTGTCAGAACTACAGCTGGAATGTCTCCTACGGTTGTCATGCTGTTGGAAGTTATTATGAATTCTGTGTCATTTAACATTATTTTTTTTTAGTTCGGCAACCTCGTTTTTAACCTCGTCTTATTTGCAAGCTAAAGCTGAAAACATATCTACCAGATCTGCTGGAATAGAGCTGGCTTTAGGTTAAAGAATCATTTCATGTATTTGACGGCTAATTCTTGTAAGTTAGATTTACCGGATGCAACCAACGCAATATTTATTACTGTAGGTAGTTTATTCATCCAAAGTTGTTTAAGAAGGTCTTGCCCAATTGTGGAGGAAGTTCCAGCTATGATTTCCATAGATCTGTACAAATCGGAAGGTTTACGGTCTCCTAGCTCAGGGTTAGACAGTAACTCTTCCAATTTGTTCTATTCACTAATGCTGTGACGTTGTATCAGAGTTTGTTTTAGTTGAGTATACGAGACATTTTTGATTTTGTCCCAAACCGTCATTATAACTTTTTGTGGCAATGAAGCTACAACATATTCATGTTTGGTCGAAAAGCGAGATAGTCTCTTAAGATTAAATTGAGCCTCGGCCTGTACGAACCAAGCTTCTGGATAGTTTGTTCAAAAGTTGAATGGAAAGAGAAGTTTGTTCGATTTGTTTAGATGAATTTACCCCTACGATTTCTTTTTCTGAATCTGACATAGCTCTTATATAACAAAACTATGTAAAATATGATTTATTAATTTGAAATCTTTGAAATTTTTATGTGAATTAAATTAAGAACAAAATGGATATATCTTCGAAATCTATAGGTACCTTACTTTTTGTATGTGAAAAGGAGATACTTGTCAAAATTTTGCCTCTACTCTTTAGTCGGAGCTTGTAGATGGCCGGTGTAGGTCTAGAAGGTGGTGATTGCCGTTGCTGTGGACCGTCAGGCAAAAAAAAATTGCACTATAGGAAGAAATCACGTCAGAATAACTGGCAATCACGTCGGGCAAAAATATTTGTGCTAAGGTTGGAAATCACGTCGGGGTCACCAGTTGTAGTGGCACGGGTACTTTGCCACAACCAAGTCAAAGGTAAAAATTTGTTATTTTTGACAATTCTTTTATTTTTCGAAGTCAATATTCAAAAACATACAACGATGTGATCAATAAAAAATAATTATGAATTACTACTTTTGTCAACATGACATTTTATTTAAATTACACGATAATTTTTGTCCGAGGAATAAAAGTAAATATACTGTACGTGATTTTAATGAGCCCTACATAGAAAAAGGCTGTTAAAAAGAAAATTTGACAAATGTTGAGTAGTTATAAACGAATACTTATAAAAGAAAATTTAAATAATTTGTGACAGAATACAATCTAATGTTACAATTTTTTGTAAAAGTAGCAATAGAAGCTATAACAAACAAAAAATATGTGAAAAGTTTTAAGTTAAATGGTGAGGCCAAATATAACTAATTTAGGTATTAAATTTTAAAAAGCAATTTGACAATAAAAACCTGTTATTAATTAATAATATATCAACCCATATAAGAGTAAATCTTCGTAATGTAAGAGTGACTAAGCAAGTGAATATGAGTAAAAGAACACTTAAAACACATGTCAATAGACAGAAATACTTGTAATATTAATGATTCGCCAATCACAGCCTGTGTAACATATATAGTGTAATAGTGACTAAGCAAATGAATATGAGGAAAATTAATTAAACAGTGTGGTACTTACATAGTAAAAAGACGGGACAAAATTAGATTGAAAAGGGGACATCCGGCTAGGCCGACTATTGAGCTCTTGATGAGGGCTTAAATGTGGTTTTAAATATCGAAATTCCAAATCCAAGACCAGCGGATATACGTTTTGTCCACCGTACTAGATGGGGGAGCTTCCTTATACAAATTACGAGATGAAATAGAAAAGGCGCCAAGAATGAGAGTCGTTGCCAACATACACGTATAGCAACCCCTGGAGCAAAGAGACAGTCGGAGAGCGGCGTCCTGTTAAACCTGGCACAAGGGTATGTATAGGTGACCAGCAATTTGAAAGACCTCCCGAAGCTGGAGTCTCAACAGAAAGACACACCGGAAAAATCATCCTGATAGTAAAAGTCCATATATCAGGAGATGAAATCTTAAATTTAATCCACACAAGAACACTTGTATACTATTATAATTGCGAAATTACGGTTTGAAATTTTCTGTGTATGGTGTGTTGCGGTACTCGAAAGTGATATAAGATGGCCGTTAACATGATCGGAAGCAAGTAAAAAGGTTGACAAGTGACATGAGCGCTTAAAATGGTAGTAGTAGAAGGAATAGTCTTAGGGTATGGTCCGAAAATAACTGGTTGTGCGGTTTACTGTCCTGTAAATAACCAAATAGTCGTGGTTGCTGAAAAACTGATTAATTTTGGAACCGGTTTCCTGAAATTGTTTAATGAACTGTCAAAATAGTAACCAGCCATAGGAGCCCGGTTGCTTACGGTTTTGCCTGTCATATGTCTGTCATTCTTTGTTTTTTTTATATTTGTTTTTATGAAAACGAAGAAAACCTCAATTTAAATTATTTTTCTTTGTGAAAATTGGAAAAAAATTAATAAGGTTTTGGTTATTCGTTTTTCACCCTGCTCTAGTTCCCAGTTTTTATTTTTGCTGCTTCTGAAAGTTATGGTAAGTCGCTATGCTTGCATTTAGAAAGATGATTATTAATACTTTTTTAGGAGGAAGTAAGCATTCCAAGTGATTTGCAAATCTCATGTGGCTATTGCAACCATTATTTGGGAACGCTTAAGGAATTAACGTCCACAAATATTTGTGTTTGGAGAATTTGACTTGGAAAATAAAAAAGTATGGGGTATTAATGCTGAAAAAAACAAACATAATGTTAATATTAATACTCTTAAAGATCCAATTCCAGGATCTAGCAAACAAACAGATATAGCTATTCAAAAAGCTGATGATGATATTATTGATAGTGCTACTATACATTAAAATTTTGTTGGTACAGATTTTTGGACTTATGAAGCAATCAAATTTTTAATAACAACTTATAAAGAAAACAAACAAATTTGAATCACCTCAATATAACAAAAAAAGCAGTGTGGGAAATTATAACTAAAAAAATGAAAAAAAACTAAAAATTTATAAATCTGGGGGAAAGTGTTTTGAAAAATTAAAGAAAAATTAAAGAAAAAAAAACAGTACAGGGAATTCAGCGGGTAATTATTGGATATTTTTCGATGACTTCCATATTCTTTAAAGATCCTCATTACAACCCAATATTCTCAATTAATAGCACAGGCTCTTTTAACAAAAGAAATTTGACCGAAACTCAACTGGAAATGTTCTCAAATGAGCACCAACGTTGTTAATTTCAAAAAGAAATCAACGATTTTTTTAAATATAGATTGTACCATTCTTGGCTCAAAAACAATCCCGAAAATGCTTATTTTTTGCTTAATGTGAGCATTAATTTCTCTCTGTGTTATCTAATTCCTTGAACTGGACACTTTAGTTTCCATGAATCGGACGTCCGATTCATTGATATTGTTTGTGTCCGATTCATGGAACTCTTAACTTTTAACCTAACATCCATTTTTATTTTTACGATCTTTAATATCAATGAGTTTTATATATCTTGATTAATGTAGAAGCTACACACATTAAGCCACTACAAGAAAATTATCTACTAAGACAACTAATTTATTCACTTTTCAATTACACGTAAATATTTACAATACACACCGTAAATATTTCACTAAACATATCAGCAGCAAATGACTTGACACGATAACCGAATCTAGTGCTAATAGCGGGCACTAGATGAACTAATACAGAGCAAGTGCAAGGAGTTTAATTATGCAGCCAAGTATACACAAATTACAAGTGTCCTATTCATGGGATGTCCATTTCAAGGGAATCCTCCCCTACTTCGTATAAATTATTTGACGTTTCTTAATGTCAAAGCTACCTTGATAAAACGGTGTCTTATATGTCAGGTAGCTTTGTATAAAGGATATAGTTCATTATAAGAGTATCAGATCGTTTTTTATTTGAAGTAAACCAGAAAATACACCCATAAAAATGTATAAAAAATGAATAAACATTAACAAAAAATTCCAACAAACTTAAATTGCAAGTTTTTGACATAGATTCATAAAAAACTATCTCCCCCAAACATTAAGTAATTACAATGTATACATTTTTAAAAAGAGGAAGAACGGGACTTTCAGATATGAAAAAGTTATAAGCTGTTAAAATGTATTTTTTTATGGCGGGACACCCTGTACTTTGGATCGTTCAGTATTATTAAGAGGGCTGTTTATTATTATTTAATAGAAATATGTTTTATTTGGTTTTTCAGTTTGGGACACCCTGTACTTTGGATCGTTCAGTATTAGGGCTGTTTATTATTATTTAATAGAAATATGTTTTATTTGGTTTTTCAGTTAATGTATGTTTTATTTTAATATTTAGGAACTTCCAGGTAGAAAACATTTTATGTTACTAATGATGTATTGATTTATTAAAAAATTTTTAGTTAATAAATGAATTTTTTACATCTAAGCATTATTAATCTTTTCTCGATCCAACTATCGCTCTAAATTTATTTCCAAATTTAATAAGAAATTACCCTTTTATAGTTTCCACTGTTTTTCAAAAATCCACACATAAGCATAGTGTACAAATACCTGCTTCCAAAATTTTCAAGTTAAAAGAACCAAATCATTTAAAATTTTATTTGTTTAAATTTCACAACATTTTTAATGGGCTGATTGGAATCGATAATCTAAAAATTTTAAAAGCTAATCTAGATTTTGAAAAAGGATTTTTGGTTACTCCTACTACTAAAATAAAATTAAATTTTCAAGAAATAAAAAACATTAATAATACAAATATAATTAACATTGAACCTCGTGTCCAGAAGGTCATTGAAATCAAAACTTCTGTACAAAGCGGCGAGATCATAATTCCTTATCAAAAGATACATAATTGTGAGATTCCCGAGAGTTTAACTATTGCGCGAAATGGACGTGCTCTTGCAACCATATTAAATAACACTACCAGGGCCATATCTTTAGATTTCTCGGAACCTATATTAGTTGAAAAGTTTGATAAAAACTCTTTACAAGATGTTAACATTAATAATTTTGATGAGTCTTCTAAACAAACATTAGATTTATCTCAGATTCGCACCGATCATTTAAATAATGAAGAGAAAACATTTATTTTAGATTTATGTAAGGAATTTTCAGATATTTTTCATATCGATAACGTACCATTAAGTTTTACTAGTAAAGTTAAGCATAGTATAAAAACTACAGACGAGGTACCCGTTTATTCCAAAACTTATCGTTATCCCTTTATTCACCGTAAAGAGGTGAATGACCAAATTGGTGAAATGTTAAACCAAAATATTTTAAGACCTAGTAATTCGGCTTGGTCTAGTCCTATATGGGTAGTACCTAAGGCACCTAATAAACAAACTGGTGAAATAAAGTTCAGGGTAGTTATAGATTATCGTAAATTAAATGCAAAAACAATCGGAGATAAGTATCCCCTGCCAAATATCATTGATTTATTAGATAAACTTGGGAAATGTCAATACTTTACCACTTTGGACCTTGCTAGTGGATTTCATCAAATCGAAATGTGTGAAAACGATATTGAAAAAACTGCTTTTAACACCGAAAATGGACATTACGAGTTCTTACGAATGCCATTTGGGCTTAAAAATGCCCCCGCGACATTCCAAAGAGTGATGGATAACATCCTCAGAGGAATTCAAAATGAAAAATGTTTGGTGTACTTAGATGACATCATTATCTTTTCAACATCCCTCCAAGAACACCTTGAGAGGTTAAGAGCGGTATTTCAAAGGCTAAGAGATGCCAATTTTAAAATCCAACTAAGCAAGTCAGAGTTCCTTAGAAAGGAAGTGGCCTACCTTGGCCATGTGGTCACTCCAGAAGGAGTTCGCCCAAATCCTGACAAAATAAAAGCAATCAAACATTTTCCTTTACCTACTACCACTAAACAAATTAAAGGGTTCCTCGGTCTGTTAGGGTATTACCGAAGATTTATAAATAATTTTGCAAAGATAACAAAACCTTTTACTAAGTGTCTGAAAAAGGGTGCTAAAATTGAGCACAATACAGAATTTTTAGAATGTTTTGAATTTTGTAAAAATATACTAACAAATGAACCAATATTACAGTATCCAGATTTCAAACAACCGTTTAATTTAACAACTAACATGGCTTTGGGAGCGGTCTTGTCGCAAGGTCCCATCGGTAAAGATTTACCAGTAGCGTACGCTTCTCGCACGCTTAACGACTCCGAAAGAAATTATAGTACAATCGAGAAAGAACTTCTATGTATAGTTTGGGCTACGAAATATTTCAGGCCGTACCTGTACGGGCGAAAATTCTTTATTGTAACGGACCATAAGCCTCTTCAATATTTGTTTTCATTAAAGGACCCCAGCTCAAAATTATTGCGCTGGCGAATAAAATTAGAAGAATTTGACTACACTATAATTTACAAAAAAGGTTCATTAAACACAAATGCTGACGCATTGAGCAGAATAGAAATTCATACTAAAGAAAATGATAAAATTTGGGATGAAATAGATGACATAATACAAAACGTTGACGAACAATCACGGGACTTAAAAACCCCAGACATTAACGAAGTTTTACAACTAAATCAAAATTTACCAAACAATCCTAGGCCCCCTAGTCCTGACCTGGACACTATATCAATCTTTGTTAACCCCGACCCCGAATTAGAAGAACAAAATGTAAATGACGATATTGACGATGGTCAAACAGTTCACTCAAATGCAGAAGATCCTATAGTAGGAATACCTATATGTGAATCTCCTGTGAATCACGGCCAAAATCAAGTAATCATACAGTCTGTCTTTCATTTACCAGCCAAACCGATAATTAAAATTTTATTTGAACGTAAACAAAGAATTACTGTCCAAATTTCCGACAGTAATTTTGAACAAGACATAATAAATTTTATAAAAGACTACATTGCCCCTAACGTACAATATTATTTATATTTTGCAAAGTCTCAAATGTTTGAACCATTTTGTGAAGTAATTAGGAAAAATTTTAAATGGCCCTCACTTAAACTTCGGAAATGTAATTCCAAATTAATCGATATTACCACTAAAGCAGAAATCCCAGAAACAATTAAAGCTTTCCATGAAGGAAAAACTAACCACCGCGGAATAAGCGAAACTTATAATAAAATTAAAAATATTTATTATTGGCCAAATTTAAAGGAATCAATACAAAGATATATTAATGATTGTGAAATATGCCAGCGTTGCAAATATGAAAGGAACCCTGTTAAAATCCAAATGAATATTACCCCCACAGCAGTGAAACCTTTCGAAATAATTCATATTGATACCTATACCGCCGAAACAGAAATTTTTTTGACAATTATCGATACTTTTTCCAAATACGCCCAAGCCTATCATTTAGTAGCATTAGAGTCAACAGAAATTGCTAATAACCTAATTACTTTCTTTTCCCATCATGGAATACCAAATCAAATAATAACTGATAATGGCACCGAATTTAAAAATACTGTAATCACAGAATTATTAGATCTCCACAAAGTAAAAGTGCATTTTTGTTCTCCACAGTCAAACTCCCTAGTTGAAAAGGTACACTCGACCTTTAATGAACACATAAGATTACTAAACACTCGAGGTTTTAGCAAAACCCCAATCCGAATGAAAATGAAATATGCCCTTTTAGCTTATAATCATACCATACATTTGTCCACAAAATTAAAACCAATAGATGTTATTAATGGTCACTTAAAAACTGAAAATCCTTTCGGCTTAAACATGGACATGATATTAACTAGTAATTTTATAGAAGAACACAAAGAAATGACACGCGAAATGTATGCTAAAATAAATAAAAACCTAATAAAACAAAAAGAAAAGGTTATCGGAAAAATTAATACAAATCGCGATTCCCCAGAATTGTTCAAAGTAGGCGACGAAACTTATATAAAATCTCATGAAAGGAAAAAGACCGCAAATAAATTTGAAAAACCCACTGAAATAACAGCAGTTAGTAAAAGTGGTAAAATCGTGGCTACATCCCTCCAGAATAAAGTCCATATGGACAATCTAAGACCACGTCAAAGAACGTACTCATTTTAATTAATTTTTCAGGTTTCCCATTGTACTTGGGCTTCGGGAACAAATCTCCTTCAGAAATTTGGACAACAACTTAGCATTACTCCCCCTTAAGTTAGGCTCAGCAAAAATTGAAGAATATTCTTACAAAATTGTGCATTTTTATGATTTAAATCCAATAATAAACGAAATCGAAAAATTAAATTCTAAAACTTCTCAAATTCTATACGCGGTAAATAAAAATCAAAATTATTCATGGGATATCTCTAATTACATAAAAATATTAGAATTTGCTATAGATAAAGTGGATACAAAACTATTTAACATTATTCCAAAACCACAACGTTCCAAAAGAGGTCTAATTAATGGGCTAGGTTCAGTTTTTAAATGTATTACAGGCAACTTAGATGCCTCAGATGGCGAGAGATATGAAAATTTAATAGATAATCTGCAGAAAAATCAAGAACAATTAGCGTCCAACTTAAACTCACAAAGGACACCGCACTTAAAGCACTGAAAAAAGGTTTCGGTAAAAATGTCTTAATTTTATATATGTTGTAGTCCTAAACATCTTTATTGAATTTGTGAAGAAAAATTGGCGGGGTCCACGAGCCGTTTCGGAGCTAGGGTCACTCATAAGTGTACGTAAAAGGGGGCTTGCTATATGTGCACTACTTTTCAAATTGTCCTTATAATCAAAAAAGAGCATAATTTAAAACAAAAACAGCATGCATGCCTTAAATGGATATAGTTACTGTTATTAAGTCTAAAATATGGCAACTCTACAGGGTGAACAATTTTAAATGGTACGGAAAGTTGAATATTTATATGATATTTTTAGTATTTTTGTTTATTGGTATGCATTTTAGCAAAAAAATTAATTTTAATACTGACGACTTGTTTTTTTTTTAAATTCAGGCTGATGCAAAAACCATATCAAGATAGTTTTACTAGTTTTGTACAAATCATAGTTGTAGTTGTACGTTTATACAGGGAGATACTTCAACCTACTACTTTTAAGCAAAACAATTTTTTAACTTAAGTGCAACAGTAACCAAGCAATTTTCTACAGAATTGACTAAAAGTTACCAAATTATTGCGCGGCTACATTCAGGTCATTTGGCGAAAAATAAATCTAAATATTATTGGCAATGTGAAATCGATTTGAAACATCTCGTATTTCTTCTAAAAGAGAATTTGAAGGATATTTTACGTTCACCAAATGCCTAGAATATCCCAGAAACCAAACTACGCTTGTAATATGTGAACATACATAACAACTTCAAGAAATGAAAAGCTGCCTCAAGATTCACATCTTATTGGTAATAAGGCATACCCTTGTATGCAAACTTTGATAGTTCCCTTTAAGGATCATGGGCATCTTACAAACCCACAAAAACATTTTAATTTTCAATTATCAGCAGCTCGATCCATCTTAGAGAGAGCATTTGCTTTATTAAAAAAAAGGTTTAGAAGGTTGAAATATTTTGATATTAAAGACATACCATGAACCTACAAATACATTTTGGCATGTTGTGTATTTCATAACATTTGTATATTACAAAATGATGTATTAGACCTAAATTTAAATGATGTGGAAGTTATAGATGTAGACATGGAATTTAATGCTGTCAATAAAGAGTTTTATAGGTCACTAGGAAGAATTGGGCACAAAAAAGAGACTATATTGTGGAGTCAATGATTGACTAATTTTTTCATATATGTATGTAATAAATATATTTAAAAAAAAATTGTTTCCATTCTGTAGATAACTGTCCTATAATTTATTGCCCAATAGTTATTTAATATTTTGTTATTTAAAATTAATTTGACAATTATGGGGCCAATGACAACACAGTTGTCTATATGTCACTGCATTTAGCTCTAATTAACTACTTAAGAAGCCGAAATCCGTTTTTAAAAACAAATTTTATTAATTATTTAATTTACAAAAATATTTTTTGTGCAATATATGACTTAACTATAGAAATGGTTAATAATGAATGACGCCGGGTTCCATGCACTTCGCCCAGGGACCTCCGGCTAAGCAAACTGCAAGGATGGCAGTTTGCGCTGAAATTCCTGCAAGGTCATCAGAAGGGCTGATATGACTCCTCCCACCGAAGTTTCAACTCACGAGGGTAGATGAGGGAGTTGAATGGATGGTGATGGCACCACTGGACCTTGGGATATTGATGTCTTCTTCCAGGGGTGAAACTTCTTGTAGGCAAAGGCTGCGATTGCTCCCGTTATCATAATGTAGATGACTATGGTCCACACGCTGGGTATATGGGATATACCAGTTGTCCAAAACAAGGGATGGTTTTCTGTAGCTTGGTGTAGGATATCTGACAGCTGATCTAACTTGATATCTTCTAAGGGCACTCCTGATTTTAGGGATAGCAGTGTGTCGTTCGTGATTTGAATGTCAGGAAGAAGTATTGGTTGGCTATTGGCTATTGACTTTTCATTGGCAAGCGTCTCTAGTGGTGATTGAATTTGGCATCCTATTGGAATTTCGATTAAAAACGTTCCTTTTAACTTTTTGACTTCTTGTTGTTCGTTGCAGGTAACCTTTATGACTTCCTCGTTTGGAAATACACCTATCCAGTTATTGGTGTTTCCCAATTGATTAAATTTTGAGTTTGATAGAGGAAAATGAATTTGCTTGCATCGTGAGGTGTTTTTCATATCCAAAACAAGAAGCTCACAGGGCGTAAGGCTGCTAATTTCTTCTATTTCTTGTTTGTCGCAAATGTAATTTTTGAGGGGAATTTTGATGCAATTGTCGTTTCGAAAAGTAAAGTGTAACTGACTTTTTAACATGAATTTATTTCTGGGAATGATTACCTTGAACTGACCCTTATGAGGGACGGGTAGTGAATATAAATGATAAATATTGAAGTTATCTGGGTAAGTTATAGGGATATTAAGAATATAGGTTATTTTATTTTTATAAATGTAGCATTCAATTTTTATTATGGATTCGTACAATTGTGTAGTTTCTAAACTAATTTCAAAAGAAAGTTGTGATTTTGGAATTTTATTTTCTATTGATTTTAGAGCTAAAAAGAGATCTGTTGTTTTCATTATACTAGGATGCATTATTTTTAATCTTGCAAAAGTTAAAGAGTTTTCTATATCCTGTAATATTGAAAGAATTATTTCGTACATGTTCAAAATTTGATTTATCACATCCTTAATAAATAGTGAATTTTCTCTGTAAATTACTGAATTAACTATTAATTTGATTTGCTCTATTTTTGAATCTAATAACTTTTCATTATGACTAATTTTCTGAATAGTAGCATTAAAAGTTTTTATTTTATTGATAGAAAGTCCTAAACATCTTTATTGAATTTGTGAAGAAAAATTGGCGGGGTCCACGAGCCGTTTCGGAGCTAGGGTCACTCATAAGTGTACGTAAAAGGGGGCTTGCTATATGTGCACTACTTTTCAAATTGTCCTTATAATCAAAAAAGAGCATAATTTAAAACAAAAACAGCATGCATGCCTTAAATGGATATAGTTACTGTTATTAAGTCTAAAATATGGCAACTCTACAGGGTGAACAATTTTAAATGGTACGGAAAGTTGAATATTTATATGATATTTTTAGTATTTTTGTTTATTGGTATGCATTTTAGCAAAAAAATTAATTTTAATACTGACGACTTGTTTTTTTTTTAAATTCAGGGTGATGCAAAAACCATATCAAGATAGTTTTACTAGTTTTGTACAAATCATAGTTGTAGTTGTACGTTTATACAGGGAGATACTTCAACCTACTACTTTTAAGCAAAACAATTTTTTAACTTAAGTGCAACAGTAACCAAGCAATTTTCTACAGAATTGACTAAAAGTTACCAAATTATTGCGCGGCTACATTCAGGTCATTTGGCGAAAAATAAATCTAAATATTATTGGCAATGTGAAATCGATTTGAAACATCTCGTATTTCTTCTAAAAGAGAATTTGAAGGATATTTTACGTTCACCAAATGCCTAGAATATCCCAGAAACCAAACTACGCTTGTAATATGTGAACAAGTACCCACTGTCCTTGCTCCCACTTTGCAGGTGCAGTAATAACCAATTATGTTATCATTATCATACTGAATCCAGATTTAATATTTAGCCGCATTTTTAAACCTTGACCACATCCGAATCCTAATTGTATTACATATTTCAATAGAGATGTCGATTTGAAAATTATTACCGTGTTCATGTTGCCTTGCATCCTGAATATAAGATGGAGCAAGTTTTAGCTGGTACGTTCCTACTGTCAGTGCATTAAGATATTCTAAAGTTAAGTGAGGAAAATCTGGTACGTGATGGTTTTCTAGATTAACAAAATGGCCACGACGTTGTAGCAAGTTTTCGTTTTCAATCCTTATTTTTAAATTATTTGCCTCGGTTGATTTTTGCAATAATAACTCTGCAAGTTCAATATTCGCCCCGTTCATCAGTATTGGTTCCCGATATTTATTTATAATTGCCCCACCAATAAGATAAAAGTCTCGTAAATGCAATGCATGGTTAATTGATATAACTTGAGCAAAAAATTTAAAAATAGATTTGAAGTGACCATTACGAGACTCGACAATCCACCTAGTTTTGGTAATTAAACGAGAGTCGTTAGCTTCTTCTACCGATAGCTGCCTTTCTCCTGGTCTGACACTACTGGGCATGCGATGGTCAATGCCTAGTTCTTGAAGTAACGGAATCGCATCTCGATAACCCCTATCAACAACAAGCAAATCGTTTTCTTGAAACCACTCCCTTATCCCTTGAATGTCTCGTTGTAGTTCATTATTTAACACTGCGGCGTCGTTATTTCTTGAATCAGAAAAGTAAGGTCCTTGGACAGCTAGGATATAACCATCAGGAGCAACTAAAAGGGCCGGTTTTATCAGATGGTAGCCTTTGTGGACGCAGTAAGACTGCCGAAGGGCCTAAAAGACGTTTACATTTTATTAATCTTTAGGATAAAGGTAAAATAAGTAAAATATTTTTCTTGTTTCAGGACCGTCTAGATATTGACGCAAACAAAACTAGTAATTTCAATAGTTTATGAGTACCTGAAAGTTCGTACTCTTTGGTATCTCACAATATGTCCCATCAATATATGCTATAGCAACTGGAACTTCTGGATTTGGATTGCATAGCCTATTTGCAAATGGTGTAACATGTCTTTCCATATACTCTTGCCGTGTTATTGCTTGAAATCCTATATTTTCTGGTACAAATCTTTGCATCAAAGATAAGCGTACGTTACTAACCACCATGCTTACACACTGCCTCGTAGGATAATTAAAAATGGCTTTTAAAAAATGATCAGACAGACCTTGTTTTATTTTACATAGAAATGTAAGTAAATCTTTTTCTGACACAAAACGGCGTTGATTTTGGCTAAAAATATTATCACAATATCTGTATAGATCTCTAAACTGATTTTTTGTTATTGGAGATATTGACTTAAATTCATCGTCTGAAAAACTGTCGATATCACAAAACTGCCATTTTTCTTGCTTACTGGTAACGCGCAATTCTTGTAAAAATAGCGCTAACTGGCCACCTTTTATTTTGTAAGATCTGTTAACAAATTCTAAACCAGGTAGGAATTGTCTAAATATATGATCATTTTCATCTAAATGGTGTTGGCAGACTCTCACACTTTCGGGAACGTAGATATTAACAGTAATAAAAATATGAACCCTGCATTTAATTGAAAGCCGAGTTAAGTTTTCATTATTATTGCAAAGTACGCAAGTAGTGTTTAAAGTTTGTCGCAATACATTTAAACGTAAACATGTTGGATCATTTTCCACGTTTCGAAGTTCATCTACAATTGTTCTATTGCAGTTAAGACATATTCTACTTATTTGTCTAATAGGAGCTGGTAGTAGACCGAATGCTTCCCTTCTTGTTTGTATAATTTCGTTTTTAGCATTGTTATTGTCGTCATTAATTATTCGGACCATATTTCGTATATTCATTCTCTGGTTACACGTGTAACAAACATTTCGGTTTAGGTTCTCATTCATTTTTGCGGACTTTAGATATATGCTAAAAACAATTATAACTAGTTACGCAGGTGTTACGTAAAGGTTTAAAAAACTTACCTTTTATACAATATGTCACAAATAAAACTATTTAAAGTGGAAAACAAATAGAAACCAAAAAATCATTAAGAAATAAGATTAACTAATAACGATCCGTTTGTATTTTTAAATCACTAATGGTACCGTGTTAGAGTTTGACAGCTTACTACTTTGATTTCTTTTTTATCCAAAGGCAACTAGATAAATATTGCTATTTTCTTTTAATATTTATGTCAACATTATCCTTCTTGAATTTGCTAAGGTTGGCGGTCTTGCAGTATTTATCTTGTATTTCCATGATCCACCGTACACATATAATATTTTAATTCTTAATGATTGGTTGGTCTCTTCGTTTTTCCATTATAAAAATATTTGGATGGTTAATCCAAGTTTTATTTGTAATATGTTTTATGAAAGGTAAATGATTTTAACGTTTTTATTACGTCAGTAACTAGTTACGCTTTAGATTTTAGCATATATCTAATCCAGAAAAAAATTAATGAAAACCTAAACAGAAATGTTTGTTACAGGTGTAACCATACAGGGTCCGACAAACCTCTGTCGTAGCTCTATAACTCCCTTATTTAAAAACTTGCAAGAAAAAATGTATACATAAGTTATAAGGTATTCTGAGCTGCACATTTTAAAATTATTTTGAATTATTACAAGGTGACAACATAAAGTTATATTTTTTAAGTACGATACCCTGTATATTATTTCACGTTTTAGTTCTTTGTAATGAACGGAATTCAACGATGTAGAACATTTGTCTTCTGAATTGAATAATGTAAGAGCTATAAACAATTGAAAATCGGATTCTTATACTTTTAGACACTTGCTGTGTGAAAACGGTTCAAAGGCGAAGAAAATGGCTTGCATGTCCATGTCCTAACTTTTCATATACTGTATGATACAATAAAAAAAAATTGTATGCAGGGGTGGTCAAAAATCCGAATTATTTACAACTCTGTATCATTATTTTGCGAAAATCATTGGATAATATTTAAAAAGTTAAAATAGGGACATGTAATCCATTTTAGTTGATTTTGAATCGATTTCATATAACAATTGCCCAAAGTTGAAAAAATCCAATTTTCAACTGTTTATAACTCTTCAATTATTCACTCCAGAGTAAAAGTATACTATACCGTTGAATTCGGTTCGTCACAACGAATGAAAATGTGAAATAATATATAGGGCATCCTATTTAAAAAACAACTATATGATATCACCTTCTAATGATGCCCCCTATATATTTCAAAATAATTCTAACCCCCCATCGACGTGCTCGTCGTCAGTATTAAAATTATTTTTTTACTAAAATGCATACCGAGAAACAAAAATACTAAAAATATCTTATAAATATTCAACTTTCCGTACCATTTAAAATTGTTCACCCTGTAGAGTTGCCATATTTTAGACTTAATAACAGTAACTATATCCATTTAAGGCATGCATGCTGTTTTTGTTTTAAATTATGCTCTTTTTTGATTATAAGGACAATTTGAAAAGTAGTGCACATATAGCAAGCCCCCTTTTACGTACACTTATGAGTGACCCTAGCTCCGAAACGGCTCGTGGACCCCGCCAATTTTTCTTCACAAATTCAATAAAGATGTTTAGGACTTTCTATCAATAAAATAAAAACTTTTAATGCTACTATTCAGAAAATTAGTCATAATGAAAAGTTATTAGATTCAAAAATAGAGCAAATCAAATTAATAGTTAATTCAGTAATTTACAGAGAAAATTCACTATTTATTAAGGATGTGATAAATCAAATTTTGAACATGTACGAAATAATTCTTTCAATATTACAGGATATAGAAAACTCTTTAACTTTTGCAAGATTAAAAATAATGCATCCTAGTATAATGAAAACAACAGATCTCTTTTTAGCTCTAAAATCAATAGAAAATAAAATTCCAAAATCACAACTTTCTTTTGAAATTAGTTTAGAAACTACACAATTGTACGAATCCATAATAAAAATTGAATGCTACATTTATAAAAATAAAATAACCTATATTCTTAATATCCCTATAACTTACCCAGATAACTTCAATATTTATCATTTATATTCACTACCCGTCCCTCATAAGGGTCAGTTCAAGGTAATCATTCCCAGAAATAAATTCATGTTAAAAAGTCAGTTACACTTTACTTTTCGAAACGACAATTGCATCAAAATTCCCCTCAAAAATTACATTTGCGACAAACAAGAAATAGAAGAAATTAGCAGCCTTACGCCCTGTGAGCTTCTTGTTTTGGATATGAAAAACACCTCACGATGCAAGCAAATTCATTTTCCTCTATCAAACTCAAAATTTAATCAATTGGGAAACACCAATAACTGGATAGGTGTATTTCCAAACGAGGAAGTCATAAAGGTTACCTGCAACGAACAACAAGAAGTCAAAAAGTTAAAAGGAACGTTTTTAATCGAAATTCCAATAGGATGCCAAATTCAATCACCACTAGAGACGCTTGCCAATGAAAAGTCAATAGCCAATAGCCAACCAATACTTCTTCCTGACATTCAAATCACGAACGACACACTGCTATCCCTAAAATCAGGAGTGCCCTTAGAAGATATCAAGTTAGATCAGCTGTCAGATATCCTACACCAAGCTACAGAAAACCATCCCTTGTTTTGGACAACTGGTATATCCCATATACCCAGCGTGTGGACCATAGTCATCTACATTATGATAACGGGAGCAATCGCAGCCTTTGCCTACAAGAAGTTTCACCCCTGGAAGAAGACATCAATATCCCAAGGTCCAGTGGTGCCATCACCATCCATTCAACTCCCTCATCTACCCTCGTGAGTTGAAACTTCGGTGGGAGGAGTCATATCAGCCCTTCTGATGACCTTGCAGGAATTTCAGCGCAAACTGCCATCCTTGCAGTTTGCTTAGCCGGAGGTCCCTGGGCGAAGTGCATGGAACCCGGCGTCATTCATTATTAACCATTTCTATAGTTAAGTCATATATTGCACAAAAAATATTTTTGTAAATTAAATAATTAATAAAATTTGTTTTTAAAAACGGATTTCGGCTTCTTAAGTAGTTAATTAGAGCTAAATGCAGTGACATATAGACAACTGTGTTGTCATTGGCCCCATAATTGTCAAATTAATTTTAAATAACAAAATATTAAATAACTATTGGGCAATAAATTATAGGACAGTTATCTACAGAATGGAAACAATTTTTTTTTAAATATATTTATTACATACATATATGAAAAAATTAGTCAATCATTGACTCCACAATATAGTCTCTTTTTTGTGCCCAATTCTTCCTAGTGACCTATAAAACTCTTTATTGACAGCATTAAATTCCATGTCTACATCTATAACTTCCACATCATTTAAATTTAGGTCTAATACATCATTTTGTAATATACAAATGTTATGAAATACACAACATGCCAAAATGTATTTGTAGGTTCATGGTATGTCTTTAATATCAAAATATTTCAACCTTCTAAACCTTTTTTTTAATAAAGCAAATGCTCTCTCTAAGATGGATCGAGCTGCTGATAATTGAAAATTAAAATGTTTTTGTGGGTTTGTAAGATGCCCATGATCCTTAAAGGGAACTATCAAAGTTTGCATACAAGGGTATGCCTTATTACCAATAAGATGTGAATCTTGAGGCAGCTTTTCATTTCTTGAAGTTGTTAGATACTCCCAAAGATCACTCCTTTTTAACACCCTAGCATCATATGTTGAACCCACTTCTCCAATATAACAATGTGTAAACAGCATCCTGTGGTCACATACACAGAAAATAATAAAAACTTTTAATTTTTGATTTTACATAAAAAGTAAAACTAACTCTTTACCTGGAGAATCAAAGCAGAAAAATTTTTTCGGCATATGTAGGATATCCATTTTCATTTAGTTGGGGTATTGGAATATATAATCCATCTAAAGTATCTGAAAATCCCATTTCATTAAAAGCCATTTTCACAGAGTGGGAGTATTCATCCATTGGCCAAGTAATAAACATGGGTGCTACTTTAATAACAGCCTCAGTAACACTTCTAACACATCTCATTCCAGATGCTTTACCCAAATTGAACCGGTTACATATTGATCTAAAAATTAAATCTTTTAAAACTATATATTTGATTTGTGAATATAATGAATTATATTTTTGTTGTATGATATTTATGCATATCATGGATCCAACAACTGATTTATTAAAATGTTTTCAACTAAGATCTTTTTAGATGAATATTGAAATCCATCCAGCACATTTAAATAAAAATCTATTTACACTGACTTGTATGAATCTGGAGTCGTTAAATACCATATGGTATAAAAAGTAGTTAGTCCTTTTGCTCCCCTGCAGGTCTACCTGCAATCTTCTCTTCCAGAGGTACATACTCTTTTAATATATTTAGTATATGATTAAAAGTACCCCTATGCATTCGAAAATGTTCCCGAAATTCGGCATCTGAAAAAGAATCCACAACATATCTCTTACAAAATTTCGGATTATGGGTCTCAACACCATTGGTCCTCTAATATTGTAATTTTCTATATCTGATGAAGATTCATTAGAACTTAATAATAATCGTGAAGAGGTTGAGTGGTGTGTACACACTGGGTAATAAGAAATGAATGGAACGTATTTAAAGTGTGTAGGTAGTTTTATTAATATTAATAAAACTCAGTAAAATTAGTCTTAGCGCTTTCAGCCGGTTAGGCCATCATCAGAGACTCTACAAAGATAAAAAAACGGAGCTATAACAATAGTCAAATCGAGATATTCCTAAACATTGAATAAAAAATAAAAAAACATTAAAACTTACTTGTCAGTAAATATAGAAGGTGCATGAAAATTAATTATTTAAAATTGTATTTATTAGATTAAAAGGGCTGCCACAATACGGTCCCTGTTCTCAACCATAACTTGAGGCTTGAAACGAAGCAAAACCAATCCTAACAGGTGGTTGAAAATTGAGAAAAAACGTGGGGGCTCATCCCAACACGTGTAAATAAACTGTCTCAACCTTTCCAAGGAAGAGAGATGGAAAAAACTGAACTTCAGCTTGAAGCCAGCTGCCCCTTCAAAGTAGCTACCGTGAGGCGGAGGCAAGTTGGGGCACATGTAATCGTAAAACGTTGAATACAACAGTGCCAAAAAAAGAACTGAGTGACAATTGACAGTTGACAATGAAGTTGTCAAAACAATTGCCAACTTGAGAAATACAAATAAATTTCATGAAAATTGATCAAAAGTTAATATTTAAAAAGGTAAAAGTGGGTTGGAACCACTGAAGTAGCAAGCACAAGTTATGGAGGGAATTTTAAATTTTAAATTATTTTTAAAAAACAACCAAACGTTACAATAATTAAATAGAATTATAAAATATACATTAAGTGAAGGTAAAAAACATTTTTAATATAAAATTATTGAAATTAAAAAGGTGCCTGACTAGAACAACAGAATTGAGCCTGCCGACCCCAGGGAAACAGAAGTCGCAGGCAGACCAACTTTTCCAGCTATAAGAGGAGGAAAAACCGTCCTGACCACGAAATCAGATATCACCGGAGAAGACAAGATCAACTCTGCTGTAAGAAGATTCAAGGAGAAGCTAGCTAGGTAACTTCAGACCAACCGTTGCCAATACTCTTAGAGAGAGGAGGCACTTTGCTATTGAGATGGATTTGAGTGTTAACACAAGTGACATTAGTTTTATTAAACTCTCGGTGTATCTCAAGATCTTCGAGCAGATTTAATTTAAAGTTACAATTGAAAATATTATGAAGGACAGTGACATTCTCAGAAGGAGTGAAATTGTGATTATTAAATTTAATATGATGTCCAAAAGTGGACTTATCAGGATATCTAATGTGTTCACCAGCTCTTAAATTGAGTCTTCTCTCGGTTTTCCCTATATAAGTAGTATTGCAATCGTTACAGTTTAATCTATAAATACCACTTTTGAGTAGCAACTCGATTTCATCCTTAGTGTGTGATAGTTGGCTTTTAATTGAATTAACATTTTTAAAAGATATTTTAATATTGTTGCAATCTTTAAAAACTGCAGCGATATCATTGGAAATTTTCCCGAGATAAGGTAGTGAAGACTAATTTTACTGAGTTTTATTAATATTAATAAAACTACCTACACACTTTAAATACGTTCCATTTATTTCTTTTTAATAATAATCCTTGAAAGAAATGAGCAGCCACCCTTATGTCCATAGTTAATAACGTTTATACACAGCTAAATAAAAAGATTACAACTAGAAAAAATATACAACCAAAACAAACCAACAAACAAATAATTTTCAAATTGACAACTGAACTGACAGAAGTGACATGACGGTTCGTGGTCCAAATGTAACCGACAAATAGGTTTTTTCAGGAACCGCTGTCAAAAAATCCTGGTTACTAGCGGTTAGTAGTCGGTTAATAACGGACCATACCCTTAGCTATGTAAGTAACACATAAGAGATCAGAACGTTAAAAATGGATTGTCAAAAAACAAAACCATGATAATATCATTGTCTAATGAAGATATAGTCAGTTAATTCCTGTGGTTAATGTGTTTGATGCCGTACACAAGCGCCATCTTATAACATATTCTTGAAACATCAAAATTACATACCGTAAGGTGGCACCCCATTAAATAATTTTGTGAATTACTCTTCTTCTTATTTTTTTAGGAGAATGTGTAATATTACCTTGACACGTTGCGCGCCAATTTGCAATATTAGTCGTTACCTTTTTGATAAATGTTAATTTCAAAACACTTATAGAGATTTTTACTAGCTCAGTGAAATTTAATATCAAACGTTACTTACCTTAAAAATTAAAAAAATTAATGAGCACATTGACCATATTTTTCTCTGTCCTGAATTCGGCTTTTCCAATAGACAATTTTAGGGTAATAATTTTTCTAGGTAATGTTGAGCACCAATAATTCTTTTTTTATTTTTAAGAGCTAGTGAGAATTATAAACTCTAGCTTTATTAATAAAAAGAGGTTAATAAAAACTTATACAGAATTTAGTGTGAATAAAAGAGAATTTTTGTAACCTTTAAAAAATAAGATTCAACATATATACTTATAAAAATTAACGATTTTATTCGAATAACAAGAAACCGTTCAGAAAACAAATTATTTACAGTTTATCAGGTACCTATAAATTTTGATTCGGTCATAAATAATTTTAGTCACTAGTAATTACCACATTTTTGCTTTTTTGCTAGCCACTCCTTTTGTAGGTAGTTGAGATTTCTGCCCCTCTGGAACCAACACCTTTGTCGGTTACTCGTTCTTCCTAGTAACTTCGAGTTGTAACTGTCGCTTTTTCCGTTAACTCAGCTCGATCAATTTACAACGTTTAAATTACTGCGTGTAGTTTATAGTTGTACCAACTCGGTTCAACAACAGTTCAAGGGTGATCTGAGTTCACGTCGAAAATTAAGTTGTACCAACCCCGATCAAGACTGAACCGTAGATCAAAATTCAGTTCACCTGAACCATCGATTTCGTTCGTTTAAGGAAGGTTCAAGCTTTGAACGTGCAACATAACCTAGCTAAAAGTAAATATTTTGCCGAGTTTATTAACAGACCTACATTCGAAATATGGATATGTTAGAAGAATTAACGGATGACGAAGATTTTTTAGAGCTAATTGCTTTGGTCAACAATCCTAGACTTCCTCAAATTTATAGGCAGAGGCCAAACCATTTTGAAATCTGGAATGATCAAGATTTTAAATGCAGGTTTCGTTTTTCCAAGCCAACTGTTCAATTTATAATTGACGAATTACATGAGGCGATTGTTTCGAAAACAAATAAGTATGTAGCTAGAAATTAATATGCCAATTTTTTTATTAATTTAATTTTTCAGAAATCATGCACTTTCTCCAGATGAAATGTTTTTTATAACATTGCGATTTTTGGCTACTGGTTCATTTTTACAAGTATTGGGTGACTTTTGTGGAGTAAATAAATCTACAGCCAGTAAAACTATTAACAAAGTGTTAGGAGCAATTGCCAGTCTCAAACATCAATATATAAAGATGCCCCGGACCAATGAAGAAAAGCTAATTGTGAGGGATGGTTTTTACAACATAGCAAGATTTCCCAGATGTATAGGTGCTATTGATTATACTCACATAAAAATAATCAGCCCAGGAGGACCAAATCCGGAAATATATAGAAATAGGAAAAATTTCTTTTCCATGAATGTGCAAATGATAGGAGATGCTAATTTAAATATTAAAAGTATCGTTTGTAGATGACCAGGATCTGTCCATGATTCAAATATATTTAGGAACTCCAGGGTTAGGCATGAGTTTGAGCAGGGAGTATATGGTGATGATTTGCTAGTTGGCGACAGTGGTTATGGAATAAAACCATACTTAATAACACCCTTGTCTGAACCTACAACAGCTGCCGAAAATCTGTTTAATGAATCTCAAATTAGAACACGAAACCCAATTGAGAGACTTTTTGGCATTTTAAAAAGGCGTTTTCCAATTTTAGCATTGGGAATTCGCCTCAAATTGAGCAAAGTTGAGGCTGTAATAATTGCATGCTCAGTTTTACATAACATCTGCATGATAAGAGATGAAGATGAACTGCCACGTGATGAAGAGGTTGAAGCAGCAATCCAATTATCAAATGATATTAATACTTATGTACATAACCCACATATTAGACATAATGCTATTACTATTAAAAATGCTACTAGGCAAGTTTTGATTAGTACTTTTGAAAATATTATGGATGCAAGAAACTAATATCAAGATTTTTGTTAAAAAAAATTTTTTTTTTCTATTTTTATTATGGATAAACAATTACAATGATAAATATATGACACATTTTTTTATTAATTATTCTAGTTTTTTTTTAACACTTCCTTTTCTAGTTTGAGGATTTCCCTTTTTTCTTTGTGCTCTTCAAAGGCCCATTTCCTTTTGTCTTGAGCTTCACTCTCCATTAGAGCTAACTCTGTTTCATGCTTTTCTTGCATGTGGGTTAGTCTGAGTTTCTGCTCATTAAGAAGACCTTCCTTCTGTAGCTCCACAAACCCAACTTTAGATTGAGCCCATTCCTCTACTTTGCATCCCAATGCAGAACTTTTTAAAACATTTTTGGTGTGGGTGTATTTTTCACCTGTGTGCATTGGACAAAATTATTTGGAGATTTTGTTTCGCCCATAAAATTAACAAGTGGCACAGATGAACTGGCTTTCAAATAGTTCGATTTGGGCGTCTTCAACAAATGTGCTGATTCAGCTGCCACCCATTGGGAATTATTTTTTAAAGAACTTGGTTGGTTCTCTTCCTCGTCCCCCTCAGAATAGCGAAGAAGGATTGACTCTAATAAAAGAAATAAATATATATTAAGCATTTGCATATCTATTTGACTATATAATTTGTTTACCTCCAACAGCGTCATCATCAAATTCAGAGTTGAGCCCTGTCATTTGTGTGCCAAAGGGTAAATAAAAATAAATTACAACAGACACTCAAATACACAACAGAAAATCAAATACACAATAGAAAATACAAACTAAAAAATACACAATAAAACATACACAATAAAAAATACACAATAAAAAATAAACGATAAAACATACACAATAAAAAATACACAGTAGGAAATACAACAAAATCAAGCCAAACACACGAGGGTAAATAAAAAATAAATTAACCATTAACCTTCAAAATTACTGTCAATTATCTTCATTTCTTCTGTTTTTAATGGCCTCGACAGTTTATCTTACGTTAAAACACCAATAAGTATGACGTGATGTTAGGAACTTTTAATTTCATGTTAGCCAACCTACCCTGATCCTGAGGTTACTTGAACTGACGTTGGTACAATAGTATTTTCCTTGAACGACGTTCAATGTTGACTGTCAGTTCAACTGAACTGTCTTTGATCTGGCGTTGGTACAACCGGGCCTAAGGGTTACAGCGTGTGGATTACTGCGTGTGGTTTACAGCGGTTGAGTTATGGCTGCATTCATTCGTTTTCTAGACAAAAATATATTTTGTTTTTCACGTGGCTCTTGTACGATATATAAATTAAATTTGAAACATCTACTTTTTTAAAAAAATGAACCAAGATATAATAAAAACTAGTGACTATACACATTGTGCCGTTCTAGCAATCAGAATGAATCGTAAAAACATATTTAACTTTACTATCAAAAAACTAATAATTAACAAAAGGTTTGAATAGTATTTCTACCGAGATATTTTATAAAGACATACTTTTTTATGCTTACCACTTTAACAGCCAAAACACCACCAGATACGAGCAGAAGGTAATAATAAATGAAATTTAAAAATCTAATGCGAGATCGTTTGGTTAGTGGTACTTCCACTTCAAGAAATTTCCCTTTCTTTAGAATATTGTGTGGCGATAATTGAATTATACCGGATGGCACACATTTAAAATAACATTTTATAATTAGACTTTTAAAATGTTACAAGTGTCAAGTCATAAAAAAACAAAATGCCATAATAAACAAACATAACCAACGAAATAAGATTTCATTTTTAACCCTTAACTACTGAGGTGCAGTCTACTAAACTCCGTCTGACCCTGCATTGCTTCCTCCACTTGTAATTTTAATCACTCTTGCAACATTCAATACCTTTTTGTTAAGTGATTATCTGCCTTTAAACCTAAGCAGAGCGTTTATTGGCTATTATACTTCATACCATACGTAGATTTCTAGAATCGGAGGAGTGCCACTGACTCAACATCAGTAAACGTGTAACGGAATAGTTTTTTTTATTAATTTTTAAAAATCTACTTTTTGCAAATAAAATATTGAATTTCAAACAAAATACTTCTAGACAAGCTATCAGTTATTTGTATTATAATTTTGAGAAAATGTCTGCGATTGGTATGATCAAATAGATAGGGATTTCGGTGGAGATGATGCAGATTCCGATAACTACATTGTCATTGAATACAAATAGATTTTGAAGAATCGAATAGTGGGGATAAAGACCCAAACTACTTATTGATCAATAGATCATAAGATGTTATATGATCTAATCTCTTAAAGAACAGAAAATAGAATGTCAAGGAAATTACAAACACTCATCAGTCGAATGTTAAAGGTGTGTTATCTTTATAGTTTTTAAGTAATAAATGGGGCTTTTTATTTTTTCCACACAAACCTTCTTTATTTTATCGTAATCTTTGCTTGAAAATTCCAACATTATTTTTATACTGGTTCCATTTTAATTTTTACCAAAAAAAAAATGTGTATACATTTAGTTATAAATATTTATTTTATTGTCTTTGTTAAAACCTTTAAATTTTGGTAATTACGGACAGAAAGTTCACCTCAAAGACTACGGGTTTAAAACAAAACTAATTTAATTTAATGAAGTAACATGTTTGTAGAAGTTTCAATACTTTTGAAGTACCTATAAAAAAATAAACCAATTTTTGAGAGGTATAATGTTTAAAAAATGACTCGAAATAAAAAACTAAATAATTTCAACTAAAACTAGTAATATTTGCAACGTTTCTGTTCCATAAATATTAAATTATTAAAACATTTTAAATATTTTTTATGACATTGTTTTAGATCTTTGATTATAACTTACCTTACTTTTACCCTCTAGCTTACACTTTAAGAATTTTATATCTATCTTTGAGTATCAGAAGGAAAATAAAACAAAATATGTTTTAAAAAAATGTATGTTTTTTAATATGTTAAGTTTTACATTTTTACTTTTTTAATATGTTAAGTTTTACATTTTTACTTTTTTTTATTAATTTTTAAAAATCTACTTTTTGCAAATAAAATATTGAATTTCAAACAAAGTACTTCTAGACAAGCTATCAGTTATTTGTATTATAATTTTGAGAAAATGTCTGCGATTGGTATGATCAAATAGATAGTGATTTCGGTGGAGATGATGCAGATTCCGATAACTACATAGACATTGAATACAATAGATTTACATTTTTACTTTCTACCCTAGTTTTTATCTGACTTGACACGTCTTTACAAAAACATGTATGTTTTTAATTATGTTTTATTATATTAAGTTTTACATTTTTAGTTCCTACCCTAGTTTTCATCTTACTTGACAAGTATTTACAATATTTAAAAACGTACGTAAAAGCAAGTTAATTAAATAAGTTCGATGTTCTTTACATTCTTCTTGTAATTCAAACCATTCCGGAAGAGTTACTGTAAGTTTATTATTTACTTTTATTATTATATTACTAATAATTTTTTTTTGTGCAATATTTTTTTATGTACTTATTGTATGTTTCCATTGTTGTTGATGTACATTTCCTTATCAAAATTCATAGAGTCTTTAAACTATTTTTATTACTATAATTTAAATTGCAATTTTTATAAAATAATAATAATTCTTCTTCGTCTGTCAAATCTATACTTTGCAGGCTTATTTTAGAAAGATGACATTTTTATTTTTCAATACACTTTTTAACTAAATAGCCTGCAAAATATACAAGAGAACATTGCTCTAACGTAGTAGAAGATGGAGAAGTAGCTTTAGATTCAAATGAAAAAGATGCAGGTACAGAGGAGCAATTTAAAGATGTCTCAGACCTTTCGCTTTCGTTGGAAGACACTTCCTCATCATCTTTTTTAAAAAAATTTAGAGTTGTTGTCAAATTGGTATCTATTGCAGTGTTTAATACGTTGTCATCTTTATCCGAATTTTCTCCAGCATTTGCGGCTTTGGGTGGCCTAATTAAATTAGTAACAATGTTAAACTTAAATGCAGCTCTAAATGATTGTACAGTTGGGTTACGATTGTACCCTACTTTTTGCCTGAAAACTGAGAACTGATTTTCTAGAGGATCTTGGTTTAGGCGCCCAGTAAATAAGAATCTTTTTCCCTGCTGTCTCTCTTGAGCAGCAAATAATTTGACTGCGTTTATTGTTTTTAATATTCCATCAAATCTTGGAGGCCTAGATAAGACGCCCTTTGAATTTATTTTTTAAAGATTTTGAAATACTTTATAACCAACATCAAGTGCTTTTAGTACTTCTGTATTCTCCAACTTAACACCCGATTGCATGGCATTTTGGAATGAATGCTGGTACTGTTTAAAGCGTCAAATAAATTGTCCATGGTTTTTACAAAAAATGCAGTATTTTCACGTTATGGAAATAAGCTGACCAGTCCGCAATGTAGTTTTAATTGCAGAGTATACACTATGACTAAATAATTGTGCAGCTAATTTAACGCTCATTTTTTGAAAACAATTTGGATTTAGATGAGAATCTGTTATTAAAGTAGTGGTACTTTGTTTATCTAATTCATAAACCTTTCTTATATCTGAAAATCTAATGAATTTGCCATCTAATAAAAAATCACTACCTATAATATTGTTCCGAACACATTTTAATAAGTGACAAGGATCAAAGAATGCAAAATATTTTTGCAAATCAATAAAAAAATATGGTTTTTCAACCGACACTCCTAACTGAGCATATAACCGTTGATTTCTTGTCGAAAGATCACAAGTCATACCTATCGGATCAAATCCTGCCTTTTTTAATTTTTGAAATGTCTCTGTCAAAATATTGTTTAAATCATTAGCTCTCAAAATAGGCTATTGGCATTTCCCAGGTAGAATAAATACCTCTTAACATTATACCAAGAGCTTGATTTACAGGTACTTCCTTTCTTCCAAATTTCCCAAGATCTTGAAAACCCTCAATAGTGTCCAGTTTTTTGTTATATTCTAAATTTCTCTTGATTGCCATTTCGTCAAATAAAATTATACACTTTTTCTCACTGGATGACATGGTTTCGAATTTTAATTGTAATTGAAAAAATATTTTTTTTATTAAATACAGGCCTACAAATGAAATTTTTTATCTAGCTTTTTAAAGTTGATATAGCTGGAAGAATTACCCCTTTTCTTCTGAGATATTTAAACGTAGATGGTCCTTTATAATAAATTGATAAAGCTGTTCTTTTTTCTGAAGTAACCAAGATGATCTTTTCTTGTGTCGTAGTTGCATATTAATTAGCGCTTTAGAAAATGTAGATATATTTTCTTTCATAGGAATTGTGGAAACGAGCTGACTTTTCATTATTTTCTTTTTTGCATGAACAACTTGGGTTTGAAGATAGTTGATCTTTTTTTGATACAGTTTAACCTTTGTTTTCAAAAGATTATTTTCTTTCTCCATTTCAGCCAGTCCCTTTTTATTTTTGGACAAAACTGGGAAATTCTGAATTTCCTTTAACCATTCATCCGTCGAATCAGTGGTTGACTGGGTTTCTTGGAACACCCTATTACTAGTGGATGGTTATTGTTCTGGTAACAGCTTGGAATTGTCAACTTTTAAAGAATATGTTTTGTTTACTGTAGAATTCCTTATCAGAATGTTCTTCATCAGAATCACTTTCTGAATGATACTTATCTGGCATAGCATCTGATGGTAGTCGTTTCGAATCCAGAAACTTTTTATTAAAATGTCTGCTACATAAATATTTCCCTTTTAGAGATTTTGGACTGAGATCAGGCAAAGTTGAATTACCTGCAACAAAATTTCAACAGTACATAAGTAATGTTTAATCATGTAAATAATGAATACACCATATAAATAAAATAAAAAAAATGTTATATTGCTGTGTAAAGTAAGTACTGTATAGTGTGTAAAAATGTACTTCTATGCCCTAGTGAGTAACACTTTTTAATCACTAGTGTGTGTGTGTGTCGAAGAAAAAATTATATTTAAATTTTAGAATTGTTTGATACTTTTCACACTAAAGCGTAAAGGTAATAAAAAAAAATTTTTAAAAATATTTTAAATTTTGGGCATGTATGTAGAAAAGAATAGTAGGTTCCAACTGTTTTATTGAAAAAGTTCCAACATCATTTTTTAAGGATGCGCCCGTTACCATGTTGTGAAGGAATTTCATATATTTTGTCTTTGATTGAAAAATGAAAAGTTTAATGCTTGCAATTATGAGAGAATCAAAATGAGTAATTTTTGGAAATTTGTTTTGTAAGCATGTAAACAAGGTCCAAACTAAGTAACTTTTTTGACCTACCTGAATGCAGTATCCAAAACAGGAATGCAGTTGATAAAAAGAACTCGACAGGAATAACATTTCGTCTATTAGTATACAAAATGATAACAATAAACAGGGTAGTATTTGAAAAAATTATTTTATATTTAGCTCATTTAAATAGTTTCTGGGTTAAAACATTTTACGGTAATTGTTTCACATACTTACGGTTTTATGTTATTTTGTTATTGTTCAGAAATTCAATTTTATGTTGTACTAGAGTTTAATTTTTCCCATAGAACACAAAAATGACAGGACGTATATGAAACTTACATATTTTATTTAACAAATAAAGCCTAAATTACAATTTTTTTCCTTCTAGATATCCTAAAGATCCAGCATGTCAGAATGTCTGGTTGCAGTTTGCAAATAGAGGCTCTTGGAAACCTAAAAACCACAGTGTTTTGTGTTCAAAGCATTTTTTTGAGCATTACATTGACCGAACATCAACATGTATGCATTTTTTTTAATCACAGGAGGTGAAGAATGTATATATGTATATGTTGTTATTTGACAAAAGTAATTTTATTGCACTTGTTAAATAAAAGCACAATTTTGTTACTGCAATACAGAAAAATGTTACTTTAAATAGCGGCAATAAAAAATATATATTTTATTGTATTCGTACAGCTTTAGTATTAAAGTTTTTGTTTTTAAAATTGAATTATTGTTAGGTAAAGAATGAATTTAAAATCATTTGAAAAAACAAAAATACATGATAGGTTATTTGATTACAGGAGCGAGTGAATGATGAGTTTAAAGAACCAAAAGCCAAAGTTAAAATATTGTCAGATATGTTAATTACTCCAAAAGTGCGTCAAACAGATTACAGCAAACATCCTTGCTATTCTTTAACAAGTAATGGAAGGGCCACTACCACTTTTGATGAATCATCAATTTTGAAAGATCCAGAACCAAGAGCATCCACTTTGCAGATGGGTGAATTAATGTCTCCCAGAAAAAGAAAATTAATAAGTAAGCTGAGTAATACGCTGCGATAAGCAAGGAGAGAAAAAGAAAATTGACCTCTTTGCAAAAGAGACTTATTAGAAGAGAAAAACGCATTGCCAGTATGAAAAAGATTCTTGATGATCTAAGAAAAAAATAAATTAATTCAAGAGGAAGAACTACATGTGATTTCCAAACTAGGGGTGCCTCAAGAATTATTCGCCAGGCAGTATAAAAAAGCATTAATAAAAAGCATTACCAAGACAATGTTCCGAAGAGATAAAAGTATTTGCTTTAACTCTTCATTTTTATTCCCCTGTTGCTTATAATTATGTTAGAAAAACATTTCATGTATGTTTACCCCATACAAGAACGATAAGCCGGTGGTACGAAAGTATTGATGGTGAACCTGGATTTACAAGTGAGTCATTAAAAGCTCTGCAGTTAAAGGCATCTTCTGAGAAGGATAGTATAATATGCAGCCTAATTATTGATGAGATGTCGATTCGACAACATGAAGAATGGGTTTCCCAAAAAGACAAGTATTATGGGTATGTTGATATGGGAACAGGAGCCAAAGAAGTTACTCTTGCCAAGGATGCTTTGGTGTTTCTGTTAAACTGTGTCAACGGTAACTGGAAAATTCATGTCGGTTTTTTCTTATTGCTGGCATAACAGAACAAAAAAAAGGATTAGTGTTGCATTGTTTGAAAAAGTGCCACGAAATAGGTATATATGTGGTCCGTTTAACATGTAATGGCCTCCCTGCCAATTTAACTATGGCAAAACTTCTGGGTTGCAGATTGGAACATGAAAATTTTAAAACCGTTTTTAAACACCCATCGACCAATGATAATGTGGTTTTCCTCTTAGACCCTTGTCATATGGTGAAGTTGGTGCGAAACACATTGGGTAAAAAGGGTTCGCTTGTAGATGACATTGACAAAATAGTTTAGTGGAACTACCTAAAGGAATTTAATAATTTACAAACAAATGAGTCGTTTCATATGGCAAATAAATTGAGGGAGCAACACATCTCTTTTCGCAAGCAAAAAATGAAAGTGAGGCTCACAACTCAAGTATTTAGTGAGAGTGTAGCAGCTGCTTTAGCTTTTTGTGAAGATGAACTGCATATAAAACAGTTTGCTGGAGCTGGTGCTACAGTTAGATTTGTTTTAATTAGATTGTTTAATCTATTTGATGTTTTAAACTCTAGAAATTTGGCTCAATGTAATTATAAGAAACCGTTAACTGTGAAGAATTACGAAAGTATTCTTTGTTTTTTGAATTCCACAGAAATATACAAGCACATTGAAAACACATGTTGGCGGTACTTTACTATTGAATTGTAATATACATACCGGATTTTTAGAGTTGAAAATATGTATAGCTAATCTTAAATTTTTATTTGTAAACTTGGTTACTACAAATATTTTTAAGTTTTTGCCACTCTACAAGTTCTCCCAGGATCACATAGAGTTATTCTTTGGGTTAATTCGATCCCAGGGAGGTTACAATAAGAATCCTACTGCACGTCAATTTTAATCAGCTTATAAAAAATTAATTATTCGTGTGGAATTACGTCAAAGTTTTCATGGAAATTGTATTCCCTTAGAGAAACTCCAGATTTTGAAATGTGACCCTGTACATCACATTAATATAACTTCAAGAGACTACAGAGTACTTGGAATAGAAGAAAATTCTGGCAGTGAGTTGGATGAATTAGTTATCATAGATCATGATTATTTGCCGGACCCTCTGTCAGAATTTTCCAAACCTATTATTGCCTATATAGCGGGATATATTGTCCATATCTTAAAGAAAAAAATAGTTTGTTTTGAATGTGTATCTGCTTTAACAAGTGAGATGAGGGATTTCTATCTATTCTCTTTTATAAACAAAAAAAAATAAAAGTGGACTACAATATCCCTCAACAGATGTTTTGGAGATATGTATCCAAAGCGAAAGTGTAGTCAATATAATCCTGATACATTTTGTAAACAGAAATATTTTTTCAAATTTACTAGTTCATGGTTATGATCAATCAGCATTGGATAACCATCGAGTATTGTTAATTAAAACTGTAGCGTAGAAGTATGTAAATGTTAGGCTATATCATTTTGAAACACAAAAATCAAAAAAATCTGAGAGCATAAGGCATCACAGTAATAAGATAGTTTTGTTTAGGACAATAATTTTTTTTTTTCAAAAGCGTGTTTTTTTCTTCCCATTTTATTTTTGTTTCAATTTTTAAAAAATGCGTTTCCTATTCATATGACCCTAAAGAAAAACAAATTTCTTATTATTTTAGAGAGCCAGGACCGGGCGAGACAGCCATATTGCTACAGCTCTAAGCCACTCCTAGTGCGACGTTTTATCTCTGTGCGAAATATTACTTATACGCTATTTAAGCTAAGTGATACGCCCTCTGGGGGAAATTTGTAGAAGGTCCGTATAAGTAGGATATCGTTCAGTGTTGCCAGAAGTAGCAAAACTTCGCTACGTCGTCGGATTTTAGCTTTTGAAGAAGTGGATAAGACCTTTTATTTAAAAATCAAAATTTGTATGTGGTAATATGTAATCATACTCTATATTTATTTAAGGATTTTTTTATAAAACCGATTTATTATATTGATTTTTTTTAAATTTCAGTTCATTTATTAATTTTGTTTTAAAATCAGTTGATCATTTGGCAACATTGGCGTTCGTGTTCATTGTTTACGTTTTAAGTTTTAATTTGTATCAATAACAATTCGAGTTTTTTCTTACTTTTTAGCTTTAAATTTGTTTATTTCTTATAGTATGTGATAGTGTTTATATTAAAAATGAAATCTGCGAAAACGTATTCAATATTTTCCAAGTGCAAGTCGTAAAATTTTGTTTTTTACGATAAATGAATATCTACAAATTCACAATATTCAAATTTTACAAAACTTTGTTTAGAATCAAACTGCAATCTGATTTGTGACGGTTTTATTACCATTTACATGTATACAAAGTACTACATGATTCACTTCATAATATAAGAATAAGTCTAGTAAGATTTTTAAATAAGTTCATCAATAATAAACGTGTGGTACCTGAAATGTCCTTTAAACCACATAATAAAACATGTCCTGGGTTTAGTGAATACATATTTCTAGATGTTCTTGTAGCAACCAATAGGTGAATATTTCCAACAAATAAGTCATACACATGATAAATATTATATTTATGACGAAAGCACGAGACTTAAATTAACACTAAATGAAACTCAAAAACACTATTACAATGAGAATATTATCTAAAAACAGTTAAAACAATCACAAATACAAAATCCGCCCAAAACAAAAACATGTAAATAAACAAACATCCTACTTATAAGTGACAAATGACAGGCGCGCGAAAATTAATTTGAATCGCCAATAGCGCCTCTTTATAATACTACCTCAATGCTGTGTTGAGTATTGATTTGCGACGATACCACGATTAAGTATCTTTTGGGATAAATCCTATTTTCTTGAGGGACGCAACAGACTTTGTCTTCTTGTTTTCATTGTTTTTTGTTTGGTTTACTCTTTAGGTTTGGTTTTGGTCTTGCGTTTCTGCACCATTTAGTTTATCTAATATCCCAAATCTCTTGAAAATGGGGACCTTCATGATTATTGTGTTTAAAACTTCGTGTCCTTCTTTTTGGCGCTTTTGGGGAGGATAGGGTGTCCGCTTACCCATGCGTGATTCATGTTTAACCCTGCAGGCGGGGCGCCCTAAATCAAGACATGAATCAGGGCGCCGGGTCTCACGGACTTTTTTTTTTAAATAGTTTTTTTAATTTTTTGGTAAATGTAATAGTATAAAATCAAAAACATTATTTATCTGTGATTTAATTTAAAATAATATATATATTAGGGTGATTCATTTCCGCAAAGTTTTTTTTTTCTCGGCGCTCAAGCAAAATATTAATCAACCTATAGAAAAAAAAATTTCACCAAGGTAGAGCTCTTAATATCAATTTTAAGTACTTGCAATTTAAATTTAAAGTTTTCCCATTTAAAATGCATGTAAAAAAAATGTTTTTTTTTTTAAATTTCTAATGCTCACCCGCTTTTTACAATATTGTGAATCGGTTTTATGGACCTTGCAGGGAATTTCACGCTCTACAAAATTGTCGTAGTGTTTTTTTGTGTAACTCGTAGTGGTTCGCCAGTAGAAGTCATCAAAGTTCAATTTTTTGAATGAACATTTTTTTTTGCAATTTTTTTTAACAATTCGTAAAAAAATAGTAAAAAAACAGAGCTGAATCGTGAAAAATAGTCTTTTACAAATATTTGATGAATTTACGGCCATTTTTATATCTCAAAACGTAAGTTATTTATAAACATTAACCAATTATGCTATTTAAATTAAACTTTCTTATTTACTATCGATATAATTCTCTACAACAATAACTTTTTCAGAGTTATTATGATTTCTGACTAAAATAAATATAAACATAACACATCAATTCATAAAAAAACAACAAAACTTTAATCGAAACAAATAACAGATTACAGTATTAGATAATATGTTGCAAATTTAATAAAAATGTCAATAGTCATAAATAAATAAGTTGATAAATATTAAATTATTTCGACTTTTATACAAAGCAAATTAAGATTTTATAGCTGAATAAAGCTTTTTGGCGCACGTTGGAAATTCTTTTCTGCATTGTTGAACTATTAATAACAAATATTGTTTCTGACTTTCATCATACGTACCAAACTCGTTAAATTTTTCAATGAGTGCAACACACCATTCAGCAGTATCGTTTACAACACGTAATTGTTCAAAAGTTTCACAGCAAGTAATATATTCTTTATCTATTTCCCAAAAATCAGGGTCAAGGTCTAAAAATTCATACGTCAAATTAAACTTTTTGAAAATAGTAAGAGATCCTTGATTCACAAAATCACTTATACTTTTAGATGACATTGTGTCAACATTTTTTATCCAAAGTAAATCGAGAATTTTTACTATTGCTCGATTTTTTGTTTCTTATCGAATCAACTATTTTTAATTTTTCTTTTCGGGATATTTTTTTATCAAAAAGAGCTAAACCTGTAAGGTTCTCATTCAAGTACCATAAATGTTTAGAAAGTTTTTCTAAAGCAGCTTCGGCAACTTTTGGATGATGATTTTTGTGCTCCAATAAATTTTGAAATAATTTTAAGTCATGATAAGAAGCTTCAATAGCACTGGTTGCTACGAACCATGCTTCAACGTAAAACAAAACAATAAATACGCAAACTTCTCGTAAAGCACGTAACTCTGAAGGGTTGATGTGAAATTGTTTTCTGAACATATATATTTTTAAACTGTATAGAGCTTTTGATAGCCAACGAGCATGGTGCATAGCGCCAGGAGCTCTAAATTTTATACCTCCGTTCGGGACACCTCCTAAAAAAATGTAGCTCAACTTCAAAAGTTCATAATAATCATCTCTTGAAGCTCGATTCTGTAAGAAATAAATTTTAGTCAATATTAAAATATGGCAATTGTTTACTTAGTGAGAAAAATAAAGCACAACTCAACAATTTTTTTTTTCACTGGTGTGAAACTGTGCAAAGTTTTTCGTTTATGTTTTTACCTGTAGATGATCTGCGATGAAAGATAGTAGAGTAGTTTTTTTTTCGTTCAAGATATCTTTGATCATTACATCCTCTGTACCAATATCATATTTTACTTTGTCTATTTTTTCCCAATTATTTTTAAATCTGACAAAAATCGGTACATTAGGACTATTAGTACTTGGCCACGCTACTGCTGCTACATTTTTCAATATTATTTCGAAAATGTGGTGTCTACAAGCCAAATATAATAACTCTTTGTTTAATTTTTTTTCTAATAAAACGCACGCACCGCTTTTATCACCTGTAAGAAATAATCAAAATTATTAAATAATTAAAATCATAAACTATTAAAAAAAATTAAATTGACAATTAAAAATCAAAAATCATTATGTTCCTTTAATTTTTACAATGAATCTATTTTTAAATTCATTCAAACTTTAAATTTACCAGTATTTACACTAGTAGTGTCAAAGCACATCCCTACTATACTGTCAGAAATATTCCACTGGTTTAAGGCTTCAAAAATGACTTCAGCTTCATTAGCTCCAGTAGACTCATCTAAAGCAGGTACACCGAGTAATTGTTCCACATTCATTCCGGAAACAACAATAGGAAGTCTTTCGACTTTTTTCATTGGCTGATTGGAAAGTTCCGGAAGTAACTTACCGTCCCAATGGACGATGAGATTTTGCGCAGTTTCCTGTATTCCATCTTTCAAATTCCCAGCAACTGTTTTTCGAAACTTTAATCGAGCATTACGAACAGTCGTGTAGCTAATATTATAATTGTCAATATCTAATCCAAGACTTATAATTACAGCAGAAATAATATGCATTGCACTCCGATTGCTAGTTTTAGTACGATCCAGTACCGCTACTAAAATTTCCGTCATAACATCAATCTTACGTTTCCTTTTTGCTTGCGGAAGCTCGTCTTCGTAATCTGACAAAGGTCTTTTTTCAGATTGATTTGATGATTGGCTACTTTCTTCACCAGACATTGAGAACTGCGATAATTTCTGACTCAGATCTACAAAAAAAGTAGAAACATATTAATAATACACAAGTAGCTTACAATTGCTTAGGAAATAATTATTTGTGCAAAGATCATAGCAAAAAAGTATAAAATATAACATCACAATGGGATAAATTTACTATTAAGAACGCAAAAACTATAAATAAATTATCAGTGTGAGTAAAATTCCATACTTACTTAATTCAACATTGTTATTATCATCTAGTGTTTCATCCTGTTCATCCTGTAAAACTGATTGATCAGAAGATATAATTGAATTATCGTTTAATTCAGATATTAATGGTAAACATTTATTACTATCGTTTTGACGACATTCTTCTAAAAATAATTGTAGATCACTTGAAAGATTTTTAACTTCACTATTATCAGCAATATCAAATAATTTGTTTAGTTGAGTAACAAAATTTTCAACTTTGTGCTTTTGATTGTCTGAGTTATTGTTGGAAAAATACTGTTTCTTAATGTCTTTGTATTCGTTATAAAACTTTTCAAACTTTCGAATACTATTTCGTTTCGGTGTCGTAGAAATTCCAATTCTATTCCACATAACCTCTAATTCATTGACAGCTTCGGTAGTACTATCACGTATAGTTAATTTTAAAGTCGAATGTTTATACATAAATAAATTAATAACGTCACGGTAAGTAGGTAATTTGTGTTTATTTAATTCTTTAATTTGAAAACCTATCAAATAGTTATATGTTCTATTACCAATTACTTCAGTCATGTTGCCAAAAAAGAGGTTAGAAGGTTTAAAAAATGTAAATAGATACACTGAAGAATATTAAGGAACAATTAAAACACTCTACACTATTAAACACAAGTAACAGCAAAAATTTTATATTATGATAGTAATTTGAATAAAGTTTATCAAAAACTTGGTTTATTTTGTTAGAATATTAGCGTTACTTTGTTCTCGGACTAATCACTAAATACAACAAACAATACATTTTGGGGTTAAGTATAAGATAAAGCATCAAACCCGTTTACAAAGACAATAGAGTCGCTAACGTCATACTAATTAACTAGAGCAATCATAAAATTGTAACAGTTGCTTTCGCAATCAAATAATTATCATTATTTTTTTACTTATGTTAGAATATGCCATCACAATATTATTTAGTGCAATTATTCAAATAGTAATTTCTACTTATACAATATTGAAGCAAATGAAGTTGACAATAAAAACAATTTACTTTTTCGTTAATTTAAGAATTTTGCTCAAAAAATTGAATAACCTTTATTTATATTTATTGCTATATTACGGAAATGGTGAAAAATTGCAGAATCTAAATTGCAATTGTATATTTGTTGTTTTTTTTATGAATTGATGTGTTACGTTTATATTTATTTTAGTCAGAAATCATAATAACTCTGAAAAAGTTATTGTTGTAGAGAATTATATCGATAGTAAATAAGAAAGTTTAATTTAAATAGCATAATTGGTTAATATTTATGAATAACTTACGTTTTGAGATATAAAAATGGCCGTAAATTCATCAAATATTTGTAAAAGACTATTTTTCACGATTCAGCTCTGTTTTTTTACTATTTTTTTACGAATTGTTAAAAAAAATTGCAAAAAAAAATGTTCATTCAAAAAATTGAACTTTGATGACTTCTACTGGCGAACCACTACGAGTTTCACAAAAAAACACTAAGACAATTTTGTAGAGCGTGAAATTCCCTGCAAGGTCCATAAAACCGATTCACAATATTGTAAAAAGCGGGCGAGCATTAGAAATTTGAAAAAAAAAAAACATTTTTTTTACATGCATTTTAAATGGGAAAACTTTAAATTTAAAATGCAAGTACTTAAAATTGATATTAAGAGCTCTACCTTGGTGAAAATTTTTTTTTTATAGGTAGATTAATATTTTGCTTGAGCGCCGAGAAAAAAAAACTTTGCGGAAATGAATCACCCTAATATATATATATATATATATATATATATATATATATATATATATATTGATATAGAAACCCCCTGTATATCAATATTTTAAATATATTTGCCCAGACTCTTAAAAGGGGTGGTTCGGCTCTAAAAATTTACATAAAAATATTATTTACCAAATTTAATTAATAAATAAAAAATAAATTTTAAATTCTTCAATCTTCTCTGCGTCTATCTGTCTTCTTATCTCTTTTTTGTGTGTGCTGCTCGTATCTGCTTGTCTCTGACCCTACCTATGTGTGCTGTTTGTATCTATCTGCTTGTCTCTGTCGTGTTTCTTTTAATATCTCTCCCTGGTATCTCTCCCTGCTACTCTTTCTCTATCTCTGGTTCTATATAATATTTCTCACTTTCTAAATAAAATTCTTTACCTTTATTTTTTTAACCTTCTTTATTGTAATATCCCAGTCTTTAACATTTCTTTATTATTCTAATATAATCTTAATTTTTATTTAACATTTTATATCTATTAATCTTTTTATATCAATTTCCCTCTGACAACTAATTTCCTTCTGACATTTTTCAAAAATAATCAACAAAAATCCCGACATTTTGATTTTAACTTGAATTTTGATTTCAAGATACTTCACCACCCCAGTATTGCTCAATTTAAATAATAAATTTTATGACGTCAGGAATTTCTATATCAAATCCCCCAAATTAATTGTTCGTCCAGTATATTTTAAAATATACTGTGAACAATAAATTTTAAATTTTATCCAAATATTGAAATTCCCTGATTAGTTATAATTTTCCTACCTGAAATGTTGATTTCGTCAATTTTTCTTTATTCATTCAAACCAAACATATAAGCTATCTACTAACTAATAACTCTTAACTCAAAATGACAACTCTATACTAATTCAATAAATAACTACCTAAATCTAAACTTCATATTTGTACAAATCTTGTACATGAAAAACCCCTCGTACTTTATCATCTTCCACATTCTTTAACATATAACTATTGACCCCATTCTCATTCTCAACCACATAAGGTCCTTCAAACGGAAATTGTAACCTTGCACACTTATTTCTTTTCCTATTTGATATCCTCAAAGCTCTCACGATCACCAAATCCCCTTTCTTAAACTTTATTTTATTCTTTATCTTTTCATTCATTCTACTTATATATTTCTGTGCATTCCTTTCCAATCTTAAATTTACCTTTTCCAAAATTCTTTCATACTTCTCCTCACTTACTACTTCCCATTTCCTTTCTGGCCGAACACCTTTCATTATAAACACTGGACTTTCACACGTTATACTGTTAGGAATATTATTTAGATAAAATTCTACTTCTGCTAAATGATTTTCCCACTTAGTATTATCTGTTTCCACCAATATTCTCAAAAATTTGTTAACTTCTTTTATATATCTTTCTGCAGGATTCGCCGCTGGATGTCTTATACTAATTGTTTTACATTCAATTTCATTCTTACTACAAAATTTCCTAAATCTTTCATTTGCAAAATATGTCGCATTATCCAAAATTAATTTTTCAGGTTTTCCACATTCTCTAAAATATTTATTCAACTTTTCCTTTACTACAGAAGATTTCATACTTTTTGTCGGATATAACTTAACATATTTAGAAAAAACATCTACTATAATAAAAATATTCATACTTCCTTGTTCACTCTTTATTAAATTGCTAATAAAATCTATTGCTATCACTTCTAAACATTTCTTTGCCATCACTGTCTTCACCTCATTTCTATTTCTCCTATTCTTTTCTTTTCCTAATTGACATGTATGACATCTCCTTGTTACCTCCTTGGCCAATCTTTGGTCCCCTTTCCCTATATAATTTTCCCTAAACACTAACCATAATTTCCTAGCCCCTACATGTCCATTATCAAAATGTAATTCTTTCAATATTTTTTTACTTAATTCTTCCGTAATTACAAATACCTCTCTCCCTTCATATCTTTTTACCAATACATTTTCTTTTTCAATTGTTCCTCTTTTCTCCTTATCTGACAAACCCCTCTGGTCTATAATTATTTGTTCTAACGAAAATAAGCCTTCTATTTCCTTCAACAAATTCACACCAATTTTCACAACTCTTTTATTGTCCCCCTTTTTTTCTTGATCTTCTCTTGTTAATGCATCTGACACAACATTCATGCTACCAGGAATAAATCTAATCTCAAAATCATATTCTTGTAAAGTCAATATCCATCTATGAATCCTACTGTTTCCAAATCTATTTTTCAGTATTGTAGTTAAAGCCACATGATCTGTTTCAACAAAAAACTTCCCCCCTAATAGATAAAAACGTAATTTACCGATACAAAAAATTATACTTGCTAATTCTAACTCTGACACGCTATAATTCCTTTCATACTTTTTTGTCATTCTTGATACAAAACAAATAGGTACTTCTAACCCTTTCTGATTTTGTACTAAAACTCCTGCGAACCTATCTTTTGAAGCATCTGTTCTCAACACAAACTCCTCATTGTAATCCGGATGATAAACCATTAATTTTTTACAAAATTCCTTTTTTAAACCAACAAATGCATTCTCTCTTTCTTCTGTCCACCTCCACTTTTCATCCTTCCTCAATAACTCAATTAAAACTTTCTCTTTATTACTTAAATCTGGTATTAATCTTTTGTAATAATTCATTATTCCTAGAAAACCTCGTAATGTTTTTAAATTTGTCGGTCTTTTATATTCCATAATACTTTTCACCCTTTTCTCATCCATCTGCATTCCTCTTTCATTTATCTTATATCCTAAAAATATGACTTCCTTTTGAAAAAACTGACATTTTTCAATATTTATTTTTAAACCAGCTAGATCCAATTCTCTAAGTACCGTATCCACTTGTTGTAAATGTTCTTTTTCATTTCTTGAAAATACCAAAATATCATCCACATAATGCAGTACAAATTCTTCATATTTATTCAGAATCTTATGTAATGCCCTCACTAAAGCTGCACATGCACTTTGCAAGCCAAAAGGTACCACACAAAACCTATATACTACTCCATCTATTGAAAATCCTGTATAATCTCTACTATTAATATCTAATGGAATTAGCCAAAAACTGTGTTTTAAATCAATTTTTGAAAAAAAATAACTCTCTGTTAACCTTCCGAAAATTGCATCTACATTCATAGGTGATTCATATTGAGGCACTGAATATTTGTTTATATTTCTTGCATCCAAACACAATCTCAATTCACCATTTGACTTCTTTACAACCACTATTGGACTCACATACCGTGTGTTACTTCTTTCAATAATTCCTTCACCTAACATTTTATTTATCTCTTTTCCAACATCCTTTCTATACCTATATGGTATTGGATATGTTTTAATTCTGAAATTTTCTATTCCCTTTACTTCTATCTTATGCACATAATTCTCTGCCACTCTCATTTCTTTCATAACTAACCTTTTATACTTTTCTATTAAATCTCGGATTATACTTTTATACTTTTCATCACATATGAACTCAATTTCACCTTCCACTTTCTTATTTTTCCACATTTCCTCTACCATATTACATCTCTTCTCATCTACTATACACCTATATTCTGCTCTTTTACTTGCAAACTCAAAAACCTCTCCATTTATCTCTACTATCAGTTCATCATAATCAATTTTCATTCTTTGCTTACATAAAATATCTGTCCCAATTAGTAAATCCACCTCTAAATTTGGTACTACCAAAAATTGATTCTCTATTTCTATATTATTCCCTAACCTAATCATCTTTATTACAGATTTATTCACCTCATATAATTTTTTTCCATTTGCACCTACCAAAACAGTTTTTGGTACCTTTATAATATCCTTTTCCCCTTCTATTATGTTTTCATTTATTATTGATACCTCTGATCCTGTATCTACTAAAATTTGTATCTCTTTATCCCCTGTGTTACCTTTTAAATAAATTAACCCTATTTCTTCCCTATTTTGATCTATACTTTCACCCAAATTTATAAATTCCCTCGGATGTTCATATACGCAAACTTTAGTTTTTAGTCTTGGTAAGTGCTTCTTACAAAATTTTCTTGATTCGTTTGTGTTTCTTCCCCTATAACTTGTACATTATTCACTCTACTACTTCTTTCGCCTGTATTTCCCTCCTGATTTCTGATATTTTGTGATATATCTCTTCTATTATTCCAATTTCCATTCCTATTATATACATTGCAATTATCATATCTTTCATTATTTCCATAATTAGTTCTCCTGTTCCAATTTTTCCTTCTTCTGTATTCTCTATCATTACCATAATTAAAATTTCTTTGTCCTCTTCCCTCTTCTACTTGATTATTTCTATCATACCTATCATTTATTCTTATCATATTTCTCTTATCATACCCACATGCACTATTTTGCTGAATTTTCATGAGATACGTTAATAATTGATCCATCTTACAAATTCCTTGGAATGTTATTTGGGCTGAAATCTCATCTTTAAAATGTTTACCAATACATCCTACTATATGTTCTTCTGTCATTTGTGGATCTAAGTATTGAGCCATGTCATATAAGTTTGCTGCATACATATTATAATCCATATATCCTTTATTATCATATTTACCTTGTATTAACATATTCCTAATCTTAATCTGTCTTATCTCTCCCCAAAAATAGTCCATAAATTGTTTTTCTAACTCCTGTAAACTCTGAATCTCTTTCTTTTTCCTATTCCACCATAAACTTGCCTCGCCTGTTAAATAAACTTCTAAAATTCTCTTAATTTCACTAAAATCATCTTGTCCCCTTATCTTCATCATAAATCTTTCCCAAAATATTCTAGGATATAATAACTTCAAATTTCCTTCAAATTGCATCTTTGGTTCATTTATTTTATCATTAATAATTATATGTTCTTTTCCTTGATTATTATTACTATTTTTATTTCCTCTTCTTTCCTCTATTTGATTTAACTTCTTATTTATTTCTAGTAGCTTTAAATCCATTCTGTTGGATAATTGTTTTTCCAAATTACCTGTTTGCTTATTCAACTTCTGACTATATTCTTCTTCTATTTCTTTGATATTTTCCTTCACTTTCTCCAAATTCGATATCCTACCATCATTTTTATGTACACTTGTTTTAACACTATCTATCACTATATAAATCTTTTTTTTTAAATCCTCTCCTTTTTCTGTTATTATTTTATATTTCTTATCTTGTTCCTTTTCCACTTCATCTATTCTTCCTATCATTTCTATTCTTATATTCTTCTTATTTTCTTCAATTTTTTTGTCAGTGTATATTTTAAAATCCTCAAATTTCTTCATTATTTCTTCTTTATCTTGTTTCCTATTTTCATCCATTTTCTTACTATATTCCTCTAATTTATTCATTTTCCTGCTTATATCTTTATAGTTCTCATCCATTTTCTTATTGTTTTCATCCATTTTTTTATTGTTTTCATCCATTTTTCCAATGAGCACTTGCATAAAATTTTCCAAATTCATTCCTTCTTTCTTTCCTTGAGTCTCGACAATCTCCTTTTCTAATGTCGCTGTATTGTCCTGATTTTGTACTATTTCTCTATCTTTTTCTTCAAAAATTGTATCTCCTATATTTTGCTGTTCCATATCTCCTTGTCCTACTTGACATACACCCTCATCATCTCTCTCCTGTTCTTCCATCAAACCAACCTTCTTTCCTCCTCGCAAATCCATCTAATATATCACTTTCTCTTATATATAAGTTTAAAATATCACTTTTATCTTCTATATCACTATTAAACTTTCACCACTTTTAATACTTTACATTCCACGTCACACTTGGCTTTTAATGTTACTTTCCCCCTACTTAAATTCCACCCAAATTTCCTACACTTTATATTCTGTCAATGTATTCCTGCTCTTATCTCCTAAACCATACAAACATCACACACATGCAATATCTTCACCCTCTCTATATAAAAAATAGACCAAAATCAACAATTCAAATAAAAAATTATAAACAATCTTACCAATTTTCTTCCAAATTCCTAAATTGCAAATATCCAAAATTTTGATCTCCCTCTAGAAACAATGCTCCACGTTGGCTGGCGACACTTGATATAGAAACCCCCTGTATATCAATATTTTAAATATATTTGCCCAGACTCTTAAAAGGGGTGGTTCGGCTCTAAAAATTTACATAAAAATATTATTTACCAAATTTAATTAATAAATAAAAAATAAATTTTAAATTCTTTAATCTTCTCTGCGTCTATCTGTCTTCTTATCTCTTTTTTGTGTGTGCTGCTCGTATCTGCTTGTCTCTGACCCTACCTATGTGTGCTGTTTGTATCTATCTGCTTGTCTCTGTCGTGTTTCTTTTAATATCTCTCCCTGGTATCTCTCCCTGCTACTCTTTCTCTATCTCTGGTTCTATATAATATTTCTCACTTTCTAAATAAAATTCTTTACCTTTATTTTTTTAACCTTCTTTATTGTAATATCCCAGTCTTTAACATTTCTTTATTATTCTAATATAATCTTAATTTTTATTTAACATTTTATATCTATTAATCTTTTTATATCAATTTCCCTCTGACAACTAATTTCCTTCTGACATTTTTCAAAAATAATCAACAAAAATCCCGACATTTTGATTTTAACTTGAATTTTGATTTCAAGATACTTCACCACCCCAGTATTGCTCAATTTAAATAATAAATTTTATGACGTCAGGAATTTCTATATCAATATATATATATATATATATATATATATATATATATATATATAGATTTATAGTTGTCACATACGAGACCCATAAATACATGTGCAAGATACTATTAGAGGCCCGGTTTTCACATGCGAGGCCCGAAAACGGGCCTCGCAGGTCAAACACGTGTAAATAGAGCTATTTTTCATCACCCAACCCCCCAAAACCACAATCTCATTTTTTTTTTTGGACTCATATGTGATGTGGATATCTCCTCTTATACGGTTTTTAGTTCATTATATTTCTTACTAGGATGCACTCCGAGCGTTTTGTATATAATTTCTATTGCCAATGCGAGGCTCTCGTATATCCGTTAAATGTATTTATTCATTGTCAATTCCGAGTCCCTTAAATATGGCAACGTTGTTCGTGTGCTGAGGCCCTACTAGTTTCTCATAGCAGGTACATAAAATGTTGATGAATAGGATTTAATATCCCAGGCATCAGCTGTTGGAACCCAAAATAAATTTAACCATTACTTTTTATTGTAAGACTTTTAAGATAATTTAAAATTTTCTAGCTTTGTACAGAACAGTAATATTTTAATAATTTTAATGTCTCAAATCTTGAGTAACGTTTAAATAAGTTTCAAAAATGGATCTACTTAAATAGATACACAATTTTCTTTGTTTTGTAAATAGGGTTTTCAATAAATAACAAACTAAACCTCCAAGTTGATCTCATTACAAATAATTATCAAAAAAATAAAAACAGATAAAAATTGTGAGCAGAGCATTTGCTTTTCACGCGAATAGCTCAAGTTTGAATTCGTGCTCGAGACAATTTTTTTTAAGTTTATTTTAATTTATAAATTAATAAAATTCATTAATTATTTTAAAATTAATTATTTTGGCTTAACAACCTAAGATAATTTTTTAAATTTGTAGATTTTTGTTAGTGGGTCGTAGAAAAAATATACTGTACGACTCAAGTTGATTGTCCATATCTACTCTTGTTGCACAAACTACAATTTTTACTAAGTAGGTATGCTACATTGGTAAAATCCTGTAAATGGCCATATATTCGCTTATTTTGTTTTCTGTTTGTATAAACAGATTTTGATGTGAGAATCCACTGATTGAAAGGGATAAATATTAAATAAAAAGTAAACCGGTCCATTGAACTAAAATAAGTAAAAAAAAATGGTTTTATGGTTAGAACCTTTAAAAGTTTTGCTCGTTAAAGAGAAATATTTAAACTATTACGCACATATAGTGTGTCAATTCAAAACTGCTTTTTGGCAATCGTTCTATGCAAGAATATTAAAAATAAACTACTTTATTTATAAAACAATATAATTATATTAAAAACTAAAAATCGAATTATTATATTTAACAAAACGTTCCGATTTGGTTTACTTTTTTTTATTCTCCTCTAATATTCGATTCTAGAGGTGAAAAGTAAATCATTTAAAAGGTGCGTCTTTTGCGTTTTTGTTTGCGCTCTTTCTCTTTCTTTACTTTTCGCTTTTTTTTTCTTTTCTCTTTCTTTCCTAAGACATCCCCCTTTATATGATTTTTGACTTATTTTTGTATTTGTTTTTAAAAGCATCACCTTTAAAATTATTTAAAGTGGACTGTTCTCGAGTGGGTGAGAGTAGTGATTTCAAACCTTACGAATTTTATGAAGATTTACAAATAATGATCCTAAATTTACCTGATTTCAATAAAGGTGTAAAACAGCTGCTCCAATACATAATAGAAAATAAGTTGAAAGAAATGTATCCAAATATTTATATTGTTATGCAAATTTTGTTAACAGTACCAGTAAGTACAACTGCTGAAAGGAGCTTCTCAAAATTAATACTAATAAAAAATTAAGAAGTACAATGGGCCAGCAAAGACTTTAGCATTGTCAATTTTATCTATTGAAGCAGATATATAATCTGGATTATGGTACAAGAGTTCAGTAAAGCTAAAAGCAGGAAATTTATATTTCTGTAATTCTTTACTGCTAGTAATAATTACTTAAAAATATTAGTTAAAGTCTAAGAGTTGTTAGCATTTTTTTTATACAAGTTTTAATGTTATTTCTCTATATAAAATACGTCTTCTTGCGCCTCCAGAGGTCCTTGCAAAAATATATCTTGCCCACATAAAATTTAGGTCTTGCTCCGCCACTGAAGAGTTTTTTTATTGTTATAGACGTCTAGAAGTAAATTATTTTATTTTCAGCTAAGACGAAAAACTCCATCGATGTGAAACGTTATTTTGAATTTGACAGGTTAAACGACAGCTCCCACCACCGGGACAAAGTACCTACATGTTATTCACTGCCTCCCCCTTTCCATGTAACTAACTACAAAACACGACATGCCACTTTAAATATTTTTTTTGACGTATGTGTTCTCATCTAGTTTTCTATAAAATGTGTTTCTAATAGATTTACAATAAAGATAAGACTTTTTAACCTTTAATTTTACTAGATATTAAATAATATTTTTTTAGTCTTGTACAAGAATTTATTCTTCCTATCTTCATCCTTTATATCCGTCTTCAACTTATTTGGAATAATAATTTAAAATCTGTAAATTATAGATACTTACCTCATTTGTAACGATTCCATCATTTTCATTTTTGTTAGTTTCAATTAAAAAAGGAACATTATCGTTTTTTGAAATTAAAATGTTTTCATTTTTACCAATATTGTTACCTACATTAACATTGCCAATATTGTTTTCAACATCAATATTATTTTAAAACAAACATGACAAACATAATAAATAAAAAAAAATCATCTTCAATGAAAATTCTTTATAATTTGTTATTAATCAATATAAATAATACATTTTCTTTACATTGTCACTTACGTCTTGAAGACTTTTTGACGTAAAATTGACAGGCTGTAATAATGTATATGCTTTTTCAGTGCATCCAATCTCGTGTACAAAATCGAAAATATACAAATTTGATATTGATTCTAAACTATTCAAATACAGAGTCACTTTATTATCTGGTAAATTAATTAATTCTGAAGTAGGAACAAGACATTCACCTTTCTATGACAATTTCTTAATTTTTATTTTCATTCAAAATAGTTCATAAAATATAAAAAATTGCTATATTGCTAAATGTTACTCTAAAATATTTTTATTCAACTTTTTTATCATTGGTTAACACAAGTAGGTACTGTCACTAAAATGTGTATCAATTTTCACCAAAACTAATGAAAACGATTATTATGAATTCTGGTATTTAACACCCCTGGTGAACACCCTATATCATAAATTGTTATAGATACAAGAATACGTTGTTTATACAGGGTGAGTCAGGAGGAGCGCACCAAGCTCTAGGAGTATATTATACACGTGAAAATAATGTAAAAAAACTCATGTTCTTATCCGATTTTCATTTGTTTTCAAGTTATAGCATATTAACAAATAAACAAATTTACACATAAAAATTCTCTTATTCTAAATTTGAATAAGTATCTGGCATTTTGCAACACTAACAATTACATAAATTCGAAATTAAACGTTCAGTTACTGTTCACTGTACACTGACAGTTCATCAAACCGTCAGAATTATCAAATGCCTTTGAGCCTTGAACATATGGCATACTTTGATAATGTTAAAATTCAGAAGTGGAAGGCTAGATGAACATTTTTTATTACGCCATAACTTGAAAACAAATGAAAATCGGATAAGAACACATGAGTTTTTTAAATTATTTTCACGTGTATAATATACTCCTAGAGTTTGGTGCGCTCCTCCCGACTCACCCTGTATATATTTTTTTCGTCAAAATGACGTAAATTGGGAAAGAATGTTATATCAAAAGCTGCGGGCCTAGATGGCCTTTAGAACTGATATTAACCGGTCCAGGTATTAGACCGGAATCGCTTAGCAGGTGAGCTCTTTCAAACTGATAAAAAGAAAGTAGGAATACAAATTCTTAAAAGCTTAAAAAAAGTGATATTAAAATGTTTGCTTTGTTTTCCATAAAAACTAAAACAAATTTTGAAACAGTGGTTCCAGCGGAACACAGAACTTTTTTTACAAAAAAAGTTATCTAAAAAAAATGTTTCTGAAGTAGGCCATGATCGACAAATATAAAGATACGATTCATGTCCCATGTCCGTAATAACTACGAACGATTCTGAATTAAATTCAAAATAAAACTTAGAAAGAAAAATAATTTAATGCTCCGACATGCGTAAATTTTTCTAAAGCCAACTTTAGAAACATTTCTTTGAATAATTTTATATTTTTGCTTTAACTTAAAATTAAAAAAAATATATTTTAAAATTTTAAATGTCTATATTTTCACTTAATCTTCTAGACAAAGATAATTGGCAATATAAATTATTCCTCTCACCCTCTGTAAAAATAAAAATCTGTATTCCTCATTTTGGCAAAATCTGTGCTGATGTCAAATTGGCGTAATTAAATCATTGGAACCCAGCGTTGAGCGAGACAGATTCACGAGATTAAAATTATAGTTTTATTTTGTCTGTATTACTATTGTTAATGTTTTATGTTAGAGGGCAAAAACAATAATTAAAGTCAGAGGTTTAGTGTTTTAAACGGATGATATAGTTTAAATTAATACCCTCGCCAACCTTTTTTTTTTATTTAGAATACAACAAAACAAAAAAATAAAGATATAATATATCTCCTTTTATAGGCATCTCTATAATGCCTACAACTTCTCTACATAACATTTTTCTCTCCGTAAAATAGATTATTCTAAAAACGCACAAAGTGGAATCGATAATATTTCGGAACAAGTCAAACGCTGTAAACAATTTTTGTACAGACCGCATACTTTGTATCGTAATATTACCGTTTTCGCACGTGTTGGAACAAACCTATTATACCACTATACGCGCGAACTCATAGAAAAGAGATTTGTTGTAAAGATCTGTAAAAATTCTTCGAGTCAAACCTTTTGAAGGGCAAATTTCATGGGCCCATCTTGACAACGTCGCAGGGACTCGTATGTATATTGAAAAAGTAATTTATAAACAGAAGGCCTCTCATGTCAGTTAAACATTGTTAAGGGACTCGCATGCACGTTGCAAACATGTATGTTTAAATTTTAGAAATATATTACCCCTCTTGTGGCGTTATAATTTAACATTATTAGTACATTCTAAAACATTAAAATATATATTTAAAAAATCACTCCTTCAGGAGGGCCTCGGGTGGTGTGTTGACTACATCGGGCCTCGCTTTTGTATTTGGCTACGTATATATATATATATATATATATATACATAATACTAGAAAAAAATAAAACCTATGTTCTAAAAACGTAACACACAAAATGTTCCCGAGTAATATGAAAGATAAAAATACAAAAAATAAATGAAAATATCAAAGAAAACTCAAATTTGTATTTTATAATAAGAACAACTTTTCATTTTTATTGGTTTTTGGCAATATTGGGACATGGTACACACCAAGGAGCAAGGTGGGATAGACAAACAAATTTTTCACATTTTTTGCAGTAATACCTAGTTTTTGAGTCTTTTTTGCAAAAAAAAACATCTTTTTTTTGTACCAGATGCAATTTCCTGAACTACATTTGATGGACCTGCAACTTCTTGTCTTCTTTGTCTTACAGCTGTTGGCACATTTGTTTCAAGTGAACGTCTTTGCAGATACTCATTGGTTAAGGATAAGGATAGAAATAGTCTTCTTGGAATATCATAAATTTTATTATTACTAGCAAAAATTATCTGGGAGTTGACTTCTGCCATATTCACAAGCGCAAAAAAAATTACCATGGGCCATCTTCTGGTATTTCTGGCTACATCATAAGTTGCACTTAACTGGTCAAGTTTATCAACACCGCCTTTGGTATGATTATAAAATGTTATTATTTCTGGTTTACATTTCTCACCAGTAGATGTATCGATACTATCGTCATGGTGCAGGGTGGACACTAGTATACCATTTTTATACTTTTTGAGAACATAGGACAGTATTGTATTATTATCTTGAAATCCAAACATTGAAGAATACTGAGCTCGATTTCTTGTATTCGTGAATTCAATAGGCAGCTCCCTTTTATTTTTTTTATAGTACCCACATATGTAATTTTATGTTCTTGTAATAATACGTTCACTAAGTCCATACTTGTGAACCAGTTATCGCATGTTAAATTACGGTTTGTTCCCGATATAGGTTCTATCAACTTGAGAACTATACTGGACGGGTTATTAGCTGCTTCATAAGGGCCTTCAGGTTGCTGTCCAACGTAAACTTCTAGATTTGATGTAGCAGAATCAACAAGGGCAAATATTTTTATACCATATTTATTTGGGTTACTTGGGATATATTGCTTGAAAGAGCACCTTCCCCTGAAAGCCTCCAATTTTTCGTCTATCGTAGTATTCGCACCAACAGTGTACGCCTTCTTACAGTTTTCAACGAAAGAATCGAATAAAGTTCTTATAGGTGCCAATTTATCAAACTGTCTTCTGTCCTCCCTGGTCTCAAGATTATCAAAGCGCAGACATCTTAGTAAAAAATGGAAACGATCGCGGGACATCACTAACCAAAATCGCTCAACTCCAACACCATTTCTATCCCACAACTCTTTTGTATTTAGTCGACTACTTTTTACTGTTCCAGCTAAGTATAATAATCTAAGAAAAGCTCTTAATTCGCAGATATCTGTAGGCTTACCCCTTCATTCTCTTGCGTAGCCCTCAGTCAATTCAGAAATGTAAACATTTGTATTTTCAACTATTAGTTTCAACATTTCATCAGTGAAATAGAGAGACCAGCATTCCAAAGCTAATTTGGCATTTTTGCTATAGCTTCTGACTCCTGGAAGTCTAACAATTATATTTTATCTTCTAGTTTCTAGTAAATTTGTCTCAGATACCAGTTCATTTCGTCATCAACGGGCTCTTCGTCTTCCTCAATTTCATCCCACAGTAGACGAAGTTTATCTTGTTCTTTTTCATAGCTCATATTTTTTTTACAATGGTATTTTACAAAGAAAAACAGACCAAGATTAAATTATATTTATATATTAAATTTCGGATAAAAGATATAGAAAACTTACCAGAAAATGCAGAAGGTGGGTTACAAAAACAATAACCACAACCGGGGCGCCGGGTTTCAGAGACTTTTTGCTTTATAAATTTTTAAAGAGACTACTTGTTGAATCACCGCTCACAACAATTTGAACTACGGGCAAAGTTAGGAAGGTAGATGGGTCCGCCGAGCTTTACAGAATATTGTCGAGATATGCCGAACGTTTATATCATCAAGTCTCACAGACCCGGCGCCCCGCCCGCAGGGTTAATATCTATTTGTGTACGAATGTTCTATTCCCGCTTTTCGCAGTGTAGATAAATTTATAGCCCTCGTCCGTCTCCATACGACCCGAGTGCCCCTACTCGGTTTAGGGCCTTACCGTCTACCGTATAAAAACCAAAAGGACTCGTACTGAAAAAAGTTTAACTCTTATACCTTTTTTCTTGATAAATGATTTTCAAGTTAGTATATGTAGTCACCTGTTCGTAGTTCGTAGTTAAAATCTTGTGTGAATTTTCTCCGCTACGCGTCACGTAGGAAACTTTTGTCTCAAGCGGCAAACTATGACTTTTCGCTCTTAATACACAAATAGCTATTTTATTTGCAAGTAAACTTGAACGATCAAACGAACTTGTGAAGTTCGATCGTAATTGTATGAAGCGCTTCATTCGAATAGATTACTTACTAGTAGTACCGTTTTCGGTGCTAGATGGCGCCACACGTTATTTAAAGAAAACTTTTAATAAGTCGCCCCTATTTACCTAGGTGGCGGCCCAATTAACCCTCTATTGCATGAATTATCAAAATAATAAATCTAAATTTATTTTTGGTTAAATTTCACTTTATTAACAGCCAAATAGTAGGAATATACAATTTATTTAAATTTTCCCCACAGGGTTGTAAACTGGGGGGTTTGTAGCCTATAGGCAACATGTAATTATAAAAAATCTAGTCATTGTGAATGAAAATTAAAAAAGCAGTTTTTTGCCGGCGTAAAACACAAAAAAACCTGATTGTTATTTTGGCTACATTTTGAACAGATCACTTTCGGCACTCCTGAGCAGTTTGGCACTCTGCAACGTCCCTTTTTTTCAGCAAAATGTGGCCAGTGCCCAATATTATCATGCCTAATGGCAACAGTCGGAAGTAAATGAGCTGGACCTCGCTTCATTTTCGCTTGTTGCTGCATCTCTAAGCTATTGCTTGGTCTACCAGGTCTTTTTTTATGGGCCTTTCCTGCTCTACAGAGACAATTGGCAATCGTTGACTTGAACTGAAGTAATTTCAACTGATTTGATTTGGATACATTTGTCTTATCGCAATCTCTTCGATATAGTAACCACGAATTGACTACTGCCAAATCCATAAAATGGAAAATAAAACGCTGGTACCATTTTTTGGATCGGATCTTCGTTCTATATAGTGCCAGCAAGGAATCTATCAAATCTACTCCTCCCATGCATTTGTTGTATGTAGCAACAATGGCTGGTCTGGGAATCTCTACATAGGTTTGGAGTCTCCTATCCCAACGTTTTACATTAGAAGCTGGTTGAGCTGAACTAAAGGTACTAAGTAGAGTTACTGCTTTATTATCGTACCATTTAATCGCCTTCAATCGGACACCGTCTACAGAAACTTCCTTTTCTTCAAAAGTTCCTCTTCCTTTTTTCTTCATTGCACTATCTTGGGAAAATAAGCAACCGCGTGTTCTATTAGCTCTGACGGTTGCTACGCTATGTATGCCCATTTTTTCCAACTGAACTTGTAAAGCCAATCCACAAAACCAATTATCATAATATAATTTGAAATGTTGATGTTTTGGAATAATTGAACCTACTCGCAGCACAGAATTTCCACTGGAACCAATATCGGGCATTCCAGGTGCAGCGGAAATTGCTCCTGTATAAATTTCAAAATTATAAATTATCCCTTTGTTATCACATAAACAGAAAACCTTATAACCCCATTTTTTTGGTTTTTTTGGGTTATATTGTTTCAACATGCTACGTCCTTTGAAAGGAATAATTTGTTCGTCCACGCTAAGATTTTCATCCATTGGTATTTCATTTAGTTTCTCTTGTAAAGATGTTATAAATGGTCGGATTTTGTGCAACTTATCGTGACCTGGTTGTCCAGCTGGAACACGTATATCGTTATCATTGCAATGAAGAAATCGTTTGATTTGTTCCCATCTGTTGATTGACATTGTGGAAGCTACTACATCTATTCGACAAGTCTGATTCCAATACATTCTGGATCGTGGAAGTCCAAACACAGACATGTAAAATGCAATGCCGAAAAACTGTTCAATCTCATCCACCGAAATGTTAGCTGGTTTATTTGGATCACACTGTGTTGAATAAACATTGGACTGCTGAGCAAAATTCTCAAAAACTGCTTTATCTATGAGTTTTTTGAAATAGAAAATGGGTTCTTTGACTTCAGTAATATCATCAGGAAGTTTTCCAGACCACTTGGGTATAGGGAAAATAGTTTTCGAAGGTTTCCACGGTAGAGGAGGTAGTTTCTTGTTTTTCTTACTACCATTATTTTGGTTTATATTTACCTCGTCTTCTTCACTATTCTGATCGTCTTCATCATTATTCTGATCGTCTTCATCATTATTCTGATCGTCTTTATCTCTATTCTGATCTTCTTCATCTCTATTCTGATCTTCTTCATCTTCCTGATCGTTTTCACTTTCATCGGAGGTGTTACCTTCAATAGATATAAAAAAAAGTTCTATGTCTTTTTTTGTAATTATTTTATAGCCTTACCCGATTGAATTGGTTCGTCTGGAACGTATTCTTCATCATCACTATCTTCTAAACATTCGTCTTCACTTTCCTCTGGTGGAAACCTCGGTGTAGCACCTGACTTCCCGTAAAATTTTCGGGGATCCAAGGTAAAGTTTGGAAGATCCATGATAAAGATCTGAAAAACGAATATTTTTTATAAAAATACATAATTATGGAACAACCTGTTGAATATAAAACTCTCTTTTTGAATAATTTGTAGACCAAATAAATGAACGAAGTTGCATATTGTCCAGACGCTGTTGCATGCAGTTGCTTTCAATACACAATCCGAATATCGTACAGAATAATTCAGATATCCATTTATAATAAACCAAAATATTATAAAATCAAAGTATACTTACCACTACACGTCCCAAAAGTTTTTCTTTTACTTTCCAATGTCACAAACAATAAAATTCTTCACATGCAAAACACCTGTTACCCGCTTATACGACACACAAGCAAGCTTTGAAATTGGAGGGAAAGTTATTTTTCTGTTTACAACCACGTGACGTTCAAAACTGCTATGACTGGTCAAATACACCGTCGCCTGTCGTTCACAATATGCAAGACGGGAATGAAGCAAGAATATATCTTATACAATAATAAAATAAGGTTCGTGCATTTCAGGCAACAGTATGCAATAGAGGGTTAAGTCACTTCGTTTAAAGTAAAAATACAAACAAAAAATTAAGTAGGGTTATGGGATTTGCTAAAATCCAATGAGTTTCGGGAGGGAAAGTAATCTATTCGAATGAAGCGCTTCATACAATTACGATCGAACTTCACAAGTTCGTTTGATCGTTTAATTGTATTTCAGCGCTTCATTCTTTATAGATTACTTACTTGTAGTTGTTTAAAGTCTTAACATTTTTTGTTTTAGACTCAGATAGGTACCTGTACAGATAGATCTATTATAAAATCTTCAAAAACATTTATTAAAAATTAAAATACAAGAACACAAATTTCACTTATTATAAATTTCTATTTTTCAAAATAGCGTAGGCAAATTCATTAGTCGAACTAATTATCTCTTTATTGTAGAATCTACAAAATGTCTGAGAGCTTGGAGACCAACCAGCTGTATTTTTAATAGCATTAATAGACACTCCACTTTTATAAGCATAAGAAGTTGATGTATGTCTAATTGAATAGGCTGTAAATATGCTTGTGTTAACACCTGACTAGTGTAGTGTTTCCTTTACCCATCTACTTAGGGTCTGACTTGAAGCCCTATGATGTGGTTTATTATAGGTTAAAAACAGATACTCTCCATTATTTTCTTGCCTTAACTCAGCTGTTTTTTCAATATATGCCATCAATGTTGTAGCTACACAAACTTTTGGATTTTCTAGAAAATTAGAAAATTGCAAACATGGTTGAAAACGACCAGGTGCAGATGTTTTAATATTATCAGGTTTAAAAATTTTTACATCACCGTCAGCTGTAAATATAATATTTTCGACCTTAATTAAAGATAAGGTCTGAAACCGGTGGGCTGTAATGATAGCTAAAAGAGAAATCAATTTCTTTGACAAAAGTTCCAAGGATACATCCTCATTAGGGTAAATATTTTCGAGATAATTTAGAAGAACCTGTGGATCCCATGTAATATTGTATTTCGGCCGTGGGTGTCTTAACTTTGAAATTCCTTTTATATATCTTTTAACATAAACATTATTTCCCAATCCCTCAGGTAGTATTAAGGATAATGCTGACCTCATATTATTAAACGATCCATATTGAAAACTCTTCTTGTCATACATTTCTGGAAAAAAGGATATTGCATGAGGGTCGGATGCTTCAAAAACATTGATTTTGTTTACATTGCAATATCTCCACCAAACTTTGTATACAGTGTTATACTGTTTTTTTGTGGAGTTGGTAAGTGAATTTAAAATTACTGGAATTGCATTTTTAGGAATCCCTTTTAACAAGAAAGCTTTCCTAATAATTTCCCCGCAACCAGGGTAACATTTTTTATTGGAAATGATTGCCTGAAAGGAGAAGTTAGTAGATTAAGTTCTGGACCAATAAATAATGGTTTTTCAACTAGAGACTTTTCAAATAATGTATACCAAGCCTGCGATGGCCAGTATGGCACTACTAAAATACCACATGCCTCATCAGATATAATCTTTTTTAAAACTCTTAAAATCATATAAAAGGGTGGAAAGGCATAAAAAAATTTATCATTCCAAGATATTGTACAAGCATCTACTGAAGCTGCATAAGGATCTCTGTTGAGTGAAAAATATACAGGACATTTTTGGTTAATATTTGATGCAAATAAATCAACTGAGGGTTCTCCAAATTTTTCTTTTATATTATTAAAAGCATTATTACTTAATTCCCATTCTGTTTCTGTAGAAATGGTTCTAGAAGCTTTATCTGCCAAATTATTGTTAGTACATACATAGGATGCCTGAATCCAAATATCCCTTTTTTTACACCATTTTCATATCTTACGAGTCAAGTAATTCAGTTTTTTATGTCTTATACTTCCCATTCGATTCATATATGACATTGCTGTGACATTGTCTACTCTAATTAATATATGTTGTGATGAACTATATTTGGCAAAACATTTAAGACCATAATAGACTGCTAAGAGCTCTAGATAATTTATATGCCTTGCTTTTTCTTTCTGACTCCACCAACCATTAGCCTCCTCTCCCTGACAATAAACTCCCCAGCCTGATTTGGATGCATCTGTATATATTTCTAAATTAAAATAACCTTCTCTAATTTTTTGACTTGCCTCCGATATATGCTGTAACAACCAACTTAAATCCTCGCTGGTAACAGAAAAATTAATATTTACTTTTTTGTTATAATTAAAATTGACTTTTTTAACATTGAGCATTTTAATTTTTCTAAACTCTTTATATGCAATAAACCATATTTTACTGTAGGAAGAATGAAGTATGACTTTTCACTCTTAATACACAAATAGCTATTTTATTTACAAGTAAACATACATTAATAAATAAATTAGTTATTTAAGGAAAATAAAGGAAACTAGTGTATATAAAAAATAAAAGCAAATAATGATTTAACTCTAATAGTAAAATACTAAATTATATCACTTGTTCAATTGTTGGTTGACAGACTTGGCGTAAATTCAGTACGAAAAATCTATAAAATTTTCATATTGAGTTGATTATTCCAACATTAACATTATGAACAATATGCCCTCTCTTCCAGCCATTTATATAATTAAATTCGAGTTAACTTTCACTTAAAACTAACTATATTTGAGCCTAAAAAATTAAAGATACTATAAGATTTACTAAATGACAAAGTTGTTACGCATTTAGGGGCCTCTATAAAATTAAATTTTGTAAACCTGTACAAAATCTCAGAAAACATTCTCTTATTTTACTAAAAAGTTTCCTTAAAACAGGGTTTTAGAAAATTATAAAATTTCTCTTGTCCACCACAATTAAATCTATCACGATATAAATTATTCAAGTCATAATTTTTGTTGTAAAAATTCCTTTACTGTAGATGTTATGGAGTTCATCAAGTATAATTATGTGCTTTAATTACTTTAACCAGAATTTTATGTCATCGGTTTTTGTATTATTTCTTTGTGAGCCAGATCATTAACCAGTCTTTCAATATTTTGTTCAGTAGGTTGCCATTTTTCATTCGTAATTTTCCATAACCTCAAGAAGTTCATCCATAATCACATTTCCAAAATTATTAAGGGAGGTTTGTAGTATTTATTGATAACATGGACTTTCATATTTTTAGTATCAAAATCCAAACAGTATTCAAAAAATGCATGAGCAAGTATTAGTACAATTGAACTGCATTTATTTTTTTTTTGAATCATGACGAATAACGTGAACTACGAGAAATGCACCTACAGTCGCATCTTAACTTTATTTTAAGCATGATCTCCAAAAATATAATTTGAAACTTACCTTATCGTTGATAACGGTGCTATGCAACAATCCAACATTTTCATTTTCAGCAAAATTATTAATATGTTATTTGGTTTTCCTAAAAATGAAGTATTATTTTAATAATAAACCCAAAAACATTGTAATTTGAAACGTACCTTATCTTTCGTAACGCTGCTAAGCAAAAACTCAATATTTTTATTTTTTTAAAAATTGTTAACATCAGTTACTTGATTTCCCAAAAACAAATATTTATTTTATAAATTTTGTTAAAAAATTTAACTTTATTTTAAGCATGAAATTCAAAAACAAAATTTGAAGCCTACCTTATCATTGGTAACGGCGCTATGTAACAACGCAACATTTTCATTTTCAGCAAAATTATTTTTATCAGTTACTTGGTTTTCCTAAAAATAAAGTATTATTTCAATCATAAACTCAAAAACATTGTAATTTGAAACGTACCTTATCTTTTGTAACGCTGCTAGGTAAGAACTAAATATTTTTATCAAAATTGTTAACATTAGTTACTTGATTTCCCTAAAAACAAATATTTATTTTATAAATTTTGTTAAAAAATTATACTTTATTTTAAGCATGAAACCAAAAAATATTTTATTTTGAAACGTACCGTATCGTTAACCTTTAATTAGGCGCACCAAAAAATTATCGCAAGTACTCGCGCGGCGTATTGGAATGCGCCAATTTAGTTTCTACTTTTCCAAGTTCAAAAAACACAAAATAGATTTTTATTAAACGTTTAATACTTAAAAAGATAAGAAATGAACAAATAATTTTTTTAACTTTAAAATAGAAAACAAATTCGAACCAATTATTCTGAATCATTGTCTTCTGTAATGCATATAGTACACGTCATCTTTTTTCTATAATTGAATGCTGCTTGCAGCAAAACTTTTCACATTTTTGACAAGAAATTGTTGTCCATGTATTTTTCTTTCTTCCCCAAACGTGACACCTTCCCCTGCCAATTCTTTGATTTGGACTGGGTTCCTCAATATTGGGTGTTTTTCTTCCAGAAGTTTTTTAATTTCCACAGGTAAGGACTGGATTGTTTTCTTTTTTTCAATATAATCTGCAGCCATATTTTTTAAAAATATTCTTCTATATTTTTGTGGTTCATCAATATGTGAGGCATTATATAAAATTTGAGCATTGAGACCAGCTATATTCAGAATTGTGAATATAAAACTTGTTGGCCAACGTTTTGTTCGTCGACTCGTCGAATAAGTTGCACACATTTTATCGACAGTGTCGACACCTCCTTTAGTTATGTTATAATCTAAAATTATTTCCGGCTTTCCAGTTTCTCTATCAATTTCGCCAGTGTCATGAAAAGTTGAAATTAAAATGACAGCCTTTTTTGGTTTTGGAACATAAGATACCAATGTTATATTTTCTTGATAACCAAATCGTATACCTCCTACAGGCCTCTTCTTATCGGGCAAAAATTCCTGTGGTATTTCTCTTTTGTTACGTTTCATCGTTCCAATAAACGTTATTTTCTCATTCAACAAATTCTTGACTAATGGATAACTTGTGTACCAATTGTCACATGTTAGGTTTCTATTTTTGCCCTTTACATCACTGCATAATCTCATTACAATATTGCTGGGACTATTGTATATATTATATTGCCCTTGAGGCTGCTGTCCAGCATACAGTTCAAAATTACTGACATAAAAAGTTTTAGAATCACACATAACAAAATATTTTAACCCATATTTTGCGGGCTTATTTGGAATGTATTGAATAAACGAACAACGTCCTCTAAAAGGATCAAGTTTCTCGTCAATGGTGATAAAACTTCCAACAGTGTAATTTTCCTTACAGTTTTCTCTAAATTTTTCAAATACAAAACGTATTGGAGCTAATTTATCTGTTAGTCTTCTTTCAGGTCTGGATTCCTTGTCTTCTAATCGTACAACAGAGGATAATAAAAAATTGAAACGTTTGTAACTCATGGTTTTTCGGAATAAATCAACACCTGTTCCATCCGTAGCCCACAATTCCAAGAAACTGGTATGGTTTGCTTTTTTCACACCTGCTAAATATAGAAGACCAAAAAAAGCTAATATTTCTGTTCTGCAAGTGTATTTAGCATCTCGTGATCTTTGATATTTCATTTGTTTCCCCACAATAGATTCATTAGTATGTTTTACTATAGAGTCTATGATCTCATTATTAAAAAATTTAAAAAACGAACTCATTTCATCCGTAACATTGGAACCTCTTCTAGTTGGACCAGGTAAAACTTTGACCAAAATATTTTTAGATGACGTTCGAGAATATTTACTTTTTGTAGATTTTTTGAGCCACTTACATGGAATTGGAAACTTTTTAGTGACTCGCCCAAAAAAACATCCATCAGTGCTTTCTATAGTTTGGTCGGTTTTATCCTCTTCCTCTTGCTCTGACTCGCTATCATGTGATGTCCCTGAAATATGCTCAAGTTCACTGATATCTGAAGCATCAGACTGTTCGGGCTCTGATTCCTTATTGAGAAATTCTAGAAGTTCGCTCTCAGTCAAACCTTTTCTTCTTGAAGTCCTAAAATTTTTAATTTTTTACAATACGAAACAAATAATATGTGTTCAAAAACTTATATGATATAATTATATACTTTTTATATATAAATTTTTCCTCATTTTCTAAAAAGTTCTGAAATAAAATATATTGTGTATATACTTACATTATCGTTCGCGCGGCGTATTGGAATGCGCCACTTCGTGCGCCGCTTTCAATTATCGCTGTTCTAACACAAATAAATAATATTTCTACAGACACAATCTACTCCACTGAGAAGTGAAACACTACTAATAGGGTATTAATGCAAGATGAACATAAATGTGTTCTGACAAAGCGGAGGTAGTAAGTTGAAAAATTTTGGCGCATGGGAAGGCGCCGGCGCGACTAATTAAAGGTTAATAACGCTGCTAGTTAAGGATGTAATATTTTTATTTTCCAGAAAATTGTTATCATTAGTTATTTGATTTTTCTAAGAATGAATATTTATAAAACATTTTTTTTGATTTCTTTGAACTATATTAAAAATTTATAAGCGCCAAAACTGAAGAATATTAGATTTTTTAAACTTTCTAAAAATGTATCTTTATTTTAAACATGAAAACCAAAAATACTGTATCTCAAAAGGTACCTTATCGTTGGCACCGCTGCTAGGCAGGAATGAAATATTTTCATTTTCATGGCTACTTTTATACCAATTTATAAAAGCTGCTGATGAACGTGAAGAAGGAATGTATTCACTTCCAGAAGGTGATAAAAATGATAAATGATAACATCAGTAAAATCATATTCATCTTCTGTTTGTGAATTTGAATACTGTACAGTTCGTAAATAATGATAAACTTTATTTGAAGGAGATATTTGATTTGAATTATCAATCTCTAACTAAAAAAAAATATTTTTTATTTATAATATTAAGATACTATAGAAATTCCTTGAATAAATTGTTGTTTTTAATAGCTATATTTTCTTTATCCGTTCGAGTATTTTCATTGCAGTATGAATTTGTATCTGAATTAATATTTAAAATCCATTATTACCAATTCAAAATATTTTTGGATACAAATATATACAAAAAAATTGACCAACCCTCGTAACTTAAAAATGAAAACAAAATATGTTCGTTTATTTTCAAAGAATCTCTAAATACTAATTTATCCAAAATATTTTGTTTTAACTAGTATAGCAGGGACAGAAGCTAGAAAGGCATTTGGTAGGTAGAGAGGTGGTACACGTCAAACCCCCTCGGAGGACTTCGAGAATTTCGCAGTTATGTTTGTTTACCATAGTCGTATTATGGAATAAAAATAATACCAAACATTTTAAATTATTATCAGCGGAATCGGGCAAACAAATCTATTTAAAGGCTATAAATAATTATTTAAATAAGTAATAAATCCCAAATCATAATTCTACAAAATTTCAACAGCTATTTACAATTTATTAAACCATTGACTTTAAATTTTTCATTTTTCATAATAATGTGTCCAAAACTCTGTCCTATCTCTAAATAGTCCTCTTATATCTACACCATTTTCAATGTCACTATTTGTAGACATAATTTTAATTTCGAATTTGGTATTTATAGTGGGTTTAAAGTTGACATACAAGTCCAGAAGTTCTTGTAAAATAAAATAATAAATTACTTTATTAACAGAAAAATATTCCAAATAAATAAATGAAAAATTTTGAACGAGATTCAGTATGCATGTTACTATGCTAGTACGGCAACATGCATCTGCTCTTCCACCTAACACATACAGTACAGTGAGTGACGCATACCGGATAATTTAATGAATTACATAGCAGAAACGTATGATTGCAATAAAATATTTATTTATTCAGTTATTCTTATTCTAACAAAATATGATCCCTCAATTCCCTCTTAAACCGATTCACAGACAAACGCTGATGTAATGAGTAATTAGCTCAGGTCTCTCAGACCACGAAGCATTTTTTTCCAAATTTGTGATACCACGTACAGCTCCTAAAAAAGTGTCAGTTTGGTAGAATCTTCACACAACAAAATTTTGTAAATTTTTATAATTTATGTCTAGCTGCTGATTGGAATATTCTTTATGAAGATATTGATACTAAATTTTTGCAGCATTTCCCCTTCGCTTCATTAAAACTTAACATCATAAATCTTGTCCAAGAATCAGATACTTCTATTTTATTTGATCTAGTAGATGACAGTATTGTAGTTTTTGAACAAGCAGTTGCTGTCGTTTCTAAAGAGGACAACCCGAAAGAAAACCTAACAGAAATCAGTTCTAATACCGCAAAAAATCTAAACTGTCATACACAGCCAAGGCAGCAGAAAACTTGCGTGTAGACATAGCTGCAAAAACGGAATTAAAAGAAAATTACTAAGAAAGGAAGCTACAATTTTAAGAAAGAATAGCTGGTGTGCAGGAAAGAAGTGCTGAAGCGAGAAAGAGAAATGCCACAGCCATGGAGAGCATTTTTGCAAAAATAAGAATAGCAGATGCCTTGAAAATTATTTCTAAGAACATTACATAAATATTGTGCCCATGTATATGAAATTTAGATTTAACATTGGTATTTTTATTTTTAATAAAATGTGAAAACACCTAGAGAGTAGGTACTTTTGCAGAAGTATATTAGATTAAGTAGGTGTTACCCCTTTTTGTAACCCTTATCCTATTTTCTGAAAATAAAAAGGTTAGAGACCAATGTTTTTCTACCAGTTAAAGTTCTTGCTTCATTTTTAATTATCACCAGTTTTATCGGATATATAAAAATTTATATTTTTAGAAAAAATTTATTTCAAGATAATATATTCATAAATTTTCAATTATTACATTACGTAATTTTCTACCTGCAGTGAGCTCTGGATTATCCCTGTTAACATCTTGCCTGACAACATGACCATGTAGTTCATGATACATTCCAAAATCACTATTTTCTACAATATCATTTTCTGGTTCAGGCAAGTTGTTTTCAATACATGTATTTAAAATTTTAGAGGCTACAATTGGACTGTAATTTAGCACGCCGTGTAGTAGACATCAGAACCTTATTTTAAGAACACCATTGCAACGTTCAATTAGGCTTCTTACAGATTTATGCCTAGTATTATATCTTGCTTCTGATGTATTTGGTTGAGGTTCGGGGATAAGTAACCATGTCCTTAATGGATAGCCAGAATCACCTAAAATAAACAATTAAATATAGATGAAATATATTTTATAACTGCTTGTGCTAATCTATACAGTACAGTAATTTTAAATAAGTTGAAGCATAAACTATAAACCATTTGCATGTACCAAATTATACATTTTTTTCACTAGTTAATTAACTTATACAAAAAAGTTTATTGAAATAAGTACCAAACTTATTTTCATCAGGCAAATAAAAAACATAGAAATTTGATATTTTTTCAAACAATTGTATTTTCATATCGATCCTAAACTTTTTCAATTTAGTTTTCAATAGTTCTCAAAAAGGAGAGAGGGTATTTTGCCTAATTTCAGACTTACTTTCCTAGTAAAAAGTATTCAGTATTTCCTGCTTCATGCCAAGTCCTTAAAATATAATGGACGTTTGAGTTACTCCATACAAATGCATCATTAGTGCTTCCTGAATAAAGAGCGTTGACGTTCAATATTCTCAAATTATGATCGCAAATCTAAAATAATTCTATATGAGCCCAAAATTATATAATAATTATTATATTTACAACAAACCAATTGTACATTTATTGAATGATAATTTTTTCTATTTACATATAAATGCTCAGGATACACTGGATCATTAATTTTTGGGGGAAACATAGCTATATGGGTGCAGTCAATGCATCCTATAATTCCAGGAAAATCATACTTCATGAAATACCAAAAATAGTTTTACGGATACAATAAACATTTGATTTAAAACATAAATTTACCTTTTTCTTATCTCATTCAGCCCTTGCATATTTTGTAGCCATTTTACAAACTGGCAAAAATTTCTGGTCGGTTTATAGTATCCACAACTTCATGGATACAACGTGATACGGAAGATTGCGACACTTTGAAGTGGTAATTACTTCCAATGTCCAATTGATAAATGGATAACTACCACTAGCAAAAAACCTCAAGCAAATTAATATCTGTAAATAAAACATACATTAATTATTATTTCAATTCTTGTACAGTAATACATATGTAAAACTGTACATTTAACTTTGGTTCTAAATCTGTTCCTATTTGTTGAAGCTGGATGTAGGGACGTAGAGTTTCAACCAATGACAACTTATTCCTTTGAAAGTCAAGTCCGAATCTTCGAGGATTTCTACCTTCCAAGTTTTCCAGTTGTTCGATTAATAATAATTGAAAGAAATTCCAAGTCACTGTCCTTTTTTTTAATACTACAAACCGTATTAATAAGATATTAGATATTTGTAAGTCTCGATAAAAAGAAGATATAAGCAGCAAAGTAGTTAATTTGTTAAAATCAATCAATATCACCTAAACTTCTGAAATAAACATAAAAGTGACATATATCTATATCTAATGTCATGTCATTAAAATATGCACGTTTTATGAAAAACGTGTGAAAAATTCCTCTCGCTTTAAAATACCTGTTTTAAAAATGTACACGCTTTTAAAACGAATGTCGAGAATAGAGAACCGCTCGCATGTTGCTAAAGCGTATACGTTTTTTAGAAAACGATAGCCAAGGAAATCGCCCCTGCCCTTTCTTCTCAAATATACCATTCTAACAGCTCATCAGTATGGCTTCCTACCTAAACAATGCACAAGCAAGGCAATGTTTTCCGTTCTTAATAAAATATATACATCACTTAATGATAAACTCTTCACGGCTTTAGTATTTTGTGACTTCGCAAAGGCCTTTGATTTGTGTTGACCATAAAATTTTAACTAAAAAACTACGAAAAATTACCTGGAAAATAGAAATAAACAGGTGCGGGCGAATGGTAAGGATTGTACAAATAACCAATAAGCAGTGGAGTACCACAAGGTTCAGTATTAGGTCCAATTTTATTTTTATTATTTATCAACGATATCACAGACTAAGTGGTAGAATTACTTTAGTTGTCGATGGTACGAGTGTAACCTGGAATTAATTCTGACATGCAGACAATCTATCATAAGCAAAGATCTAGTGACTATTAAGACCTAGTCTGATTCGAATTGGCTTTGTTTCAATACCAGTAAAACTGTGGCATTATCTTACAGAGGTACTTTACAACCTTTAACTCTAAACAACAAGCCGATTCTAACAGTGAATTTAATTAAGTTCTAAAGTCTTTATTTAGACGATTTCCTAAAATGGTCTGCTCATATTAATATCTTAGCAAAAAAAATATCCTCTGCATATTTTGCCATTAAATCGGTTTCCAAAGAGCTGACCTCTTCTACTGCGTTAATAATCTACTTTTTATTATTCGAATCTCACTTTTGCTATGGTTTACCTTTCTGGGGTTCTAGTTTCAAATTACAAAATAGAGCAATTCGCTATGGATTTGGATTAAGTAGTAGGACACATTGTGAAAATTACTTTAAAAAATTCAAAATTCTAACTCTTCCTGCTATTTATGTTCCCAACAAGCACATTCAAAATTTATCGGAAAGACCAACTCGTAGATAACCGATTTAGATACTGATGTTTATTTAACAATTCCTACCTCTGACCTAATAAAGAATATCACCCATAATGCCAAAAAAAATGTATAATTGTATAACCTTTTGATACAGTTAAAATCTATAAATAAATATGATAAGTTACGAACATCAACTAAGGCTTTTCTTCTAAATATACCATATTATACAGTAGCAGAATTCTATAACGTGCCATATACTTTTGGGTTCCACATGCAGAAGCATTAATTAAATTCCAAAACTGTGACATTAATATTAAAATTAACATTATAATGATGGATATTGCATATCCGGGGCAATTGTTATTTCTATTTTGTTTAGTTATTCTTATATCTTCAACCTCAAATGTATTTACTATTTTTATGGATGGTGTTATGAATTGATGGAGCGATTATTTGGAAACCCTCGTTTCATTTCATTTTTGTCACAATAATCAATGTTTTGTTCCAGCCGAGTGCTGAATTTGGGAAAAGAAAATATTATATTACCGTAATTTTGTTTTGTTTTCGGGTACCTACTGTAAATATAACATTTTATTCAAGGGTTCACTATTACGGAATGTTAGTAATTGTTGTTCTATGTTAATCTATTAGGGGGACTTTAAATTTTTAGTTTATTTTAAACTGATTTGGGTTTTTGTACTTTTTTGGAACTGCTGGAGGCGCTGAGGGAAGTTTTTTATTGATCTCCAATGAGCTGGATACCTCACTTGTAAGGGTGGAAGTAATTTAGCTCAATATAGTCTAAACGCCATATTTGGGAAAGCGATGATGGAGAACGTGAAGGTAGACTCGGGAAAAGTGTCATTCTGGGAGCTGCTAAGTTAATTCTTTGGTTTTTTGTTATGTAATAAAACCTTTCGTTATTTAACTCACATTTCAACATTTCACCATTTTATTATTTTTATTTTATGAGTTTACCTTATGCCTGTTGGTATAATAATGTACGCTAGTGAAGCATATGACATTGATCACTCTATTAAACTTTTATTTTACTTATAGTTTCTGTGTTGAATAGCTAAAACACTATATCTTTTACCTGAAGGTATACAGTTGTATTTAATTACCCAACTTTGCTAGATTTTAGTACATATAGTAAGTACGCAACCGGTTACTAGGTAGGTAGTTTTAGAGAAACACCTATATAACGAGTCTAAGGTGTTTTGTTACCTATTCTTTTTTAACTAGGTTTATTTTGTAACTTAGTAAAGGAATATAACTTAGTCGGTTTTACGGGTCAATAATCTGTTTTGTTATACTCTGTTATTAAAAGTAGAAGAAGAACTGATTTATGTGAAATAAAGAAGTGTAAGTTAAGATTGTCTTTTATTCCCTCAGCCTTTATTAGATTTAAGATAGGATTGTTTTACTTTATTTAAAGCTCAGCTAAATCTAATTGGCGTCCCCCTTATAAAACAAAACATTAGTAATCCCAGATTACCATTCCCATCTCCACAAGTGAACCGGGGCCACACGGTTGACATTTGGGACAACCTATAAACAAAAACAACGATATAAGCGATATGAATGTATGCAAATTATATAATAATATTTATATTATTAGAAAAAAAGCTCACCTTTGGTCGTGTGCCGCACTTTTTCTGAGATGTCTGATTTTTTAAAAAAATAGAAATTTGAATATTATGAATTTTAAGTACAACACACTACGAACGGCAGCTTTTCAGTCTGGAGAGCTAGGGTGAATTTGGAATGAAATTAATGTGTTTGAGTAAAGTAACAATGTCGAGCGCCATGCAACTTTAATACAATAAATGTCAATATCAAAAACTATAAGACTAAAACTTTCCCAAGTTGCAAAATTTAAAGTTACTTACAATGATTGTATAAATGAAAAGTTTGATATTGACCAATATTCAAATAAACAATGATAATTAACTTTTCTGAAAGGGGAAAATTTATGTACCAAAAAAATGAAAAGAAACAACCTATTATGTCACTCTCAATTTATTTTCAAATTATACTCAAAATATGGTTTTTGGTTTTGTTTATATGTAAATGATGACCTTTATCAACTTAACAATCGCAATAAATGAAGTTAATGATTACAATTGTAATTTTTAATTATTATAGTTAATTAGAAAAAATGTATAATATTAAATAATTGTACTACTTGGTTCCTAGGAGTAGGTCACATGGAGTAGTATGCAGAACTGCAGACGAACGTACCGTATTTTTGAAAGTCAAACAACCGCGCCTCTTACCTACCTGTTCCATCCCCAACTGTTAACTGTCATTGCAAAATTGTACGTCGACGTATTTTTTGCCGTTTTCTTCGTGAAAGTGAAAATTGTGAATTGTTTGAATGATGGTTAAGCGCAAAAGAGGAATGTTGGATAAAATGCGGAAAAAGCTAAAGCTATTTCAAGAACAATTAGATAATATGCTTTCTGGTGAGTACAATTTTTTTTTTATGTAAAAGTGTAAAAACAAAGTGACCTTGAGTGAAAACTGAAAACACCGGTATCTGGTGTATCGATATACCTTTGCTTTGCGATAGAATATTAAATACCCGGTTAATAAATCAAACTAAAAAGTTTCTGCTTTGCAGTAAACAGGTTAAAAAATAAGCAAATATGAAACAAAGAAAATATTTTTTATTTTGCAATATCGCTTTGCGATTGTTGTTAAAAAGACATATTCTTATCTTGGATATCCCTGCTTTGCAGTGAGATAACTAAATACAGGAAATAGGCTACTTTGTAGTCATAAAATAAAATGAGGGAGAGTGGGGCATATTTTGCCAATACAAAAATATTCAAAATCATTTTTGATTTTTACTATACAGGACCTCCTTTCTTCTTTCTTTTAGACCAGGAGGCGTCTTCGTCAGACTCCACTTCAACTTCAAATGACCATGCATCTGTCTCTGACACCGAAGTTTCAAAACAACCCCTAATTTCTACTGTTCAGGCTGATGTGCATTGCACAAAAGACGGGGATTTAACAGACGTTCTTGGAACTGACCCTAATAAGAAGTTCGCAGAAGGAAAACAAATTCCAGAACAACTGGCAACCCGGTGGACTTGTTTTTTACAGAAGGGTTTTGATCAACAGATGGAAAATACTCTCTTAGAACAATGGAATTTCTCTAAAAATTGTTCAGCACTTCAGAGTCCCATAATGAATCCGGAGATTCTGTCACTCCTTCCAGATTTTAATCAAAAACAAGATACTTTTTTCTCAAAGTTACAAGATCAACTTGGTTTAGGCCTAAGTGTTTTAGGCCAAGTATTTGACACAGTAAAATCAGACAACATAGACCCTAAGGCGCTGCTGTCAATGATTTCCGATGCCTCAAAGTTTTTTTCAAAGGTACATTATAAAATTTCGGGCCATAGAAGAATGTCAATTATGCCATTTGTTGACCAAAAAATCCAAAAGATATTAAATAACACTGCTGTAGATGGAAATCTTTTTGGCCCGAACTTGGCAGATTTATTAAAACAAGCTCAAGAAGCAGACAAATTAAAAACAAGATTGAAGCCATCCAGAGAACGGGACCAGAATAATTTTTTTCCTCGGGGCAGTACCTACAAGTTTCGGAAGAAAAATTTCCAGGGGAGAATAAAATCAGGAGCAAGGAACAGGGAATATTTCAAGAACAAAGAAAACAACCGAATCAATCAGGGGAAGAAGATCCCGCAATCGAGATACCGCTAAAAGAGGTAAAATATGCAGGTCAATTAAAGTTTTTTAAAGATAACTGGGAACAAATTACCTACAACAAAATTATACTGCAGTGGCTTGGAGGGTATAAAATTCCATTCAAGTCTCGACCTTTTCAAGCCAAAGATCCTGCTATGAAAGTAGTTTCTGTTTCAGAACTCACAATATTAAATACAGAAATTAAAAAATTGTTATTAATAGGTGCAATTAGACAATGCAATCCTGAAAAAGGACAGTTTTTATCCACATATTTTTCCGTTAAAAAACCTAATAATAAATTTAGATTGAATTTAAAGAAATTAAATAAATTTGTCAATTTACAACATTTTAAGATGGAAAATTACAAAGCTGTCAATAATCTAATATATAAAGATTGCTTATTAACAACTATAGATTTAAAGGATGCATATTTTTTATTACCAATAGCCAAAACTCACAGAAAATATTTAAGATTTATTTTTCAAAACAAACTCTATGAGTTTACAGTAATGCCCTTTGGGTTAGCATCAGCTCCATTTGTGTATACAAAATTGCTTAAACCAGTAGTGCAAAACTTGAGGTCCAATGGACTACTTTGTGTAAATTACCTAGATGATTTTCTAATAATTGAAAATAATTATAAAAACAGTTTTGATAACACTCAAAAGGCTATAAAATTTCTTCAGTCACTTGGTTTTAAAATAAATTTTGATAAAAGTTGTTTAACACCAGGCTTTACCTGTAAATTTCTGGGTTTCATCTATAATTCCTCAGAGATGACAATTTCCGTACCAGAAGATAAGAAATTAAAATTAATAAAACTTATACATTGCCTCTTAAACAAACAAATTTGTAAAATCAGGAGCCTTGCAAGGGTCATTGGTACCATTATATCTGTCTGTCCAGCAGTAGCATATGGGTGGGGATACTCAAAGAGCTTAGAATGGGAAAAAATACAGGCATTGCATAAAAATAAGGGAAATTTTAATAAATTTATTCGTGTTTCAAATGATATGAAACATGATCTTATGTGGTGGCTAGTAAATATTAAAAGTGCAAAATATCACTTAATGACAAATAAAAACTTTGAAGTAGAAATTTTTTCAGATGCTTCTAGAACTGGTTGGGGGGCTGTTTGTGGTGATCAGTCAACTCATGGTTTTTGGACCGAAAGTGAAATGTCATGTCACATAAACATTTTAGAATTAAAAGCAGCATTATATTCATTAAAAAGCTTAGCTAGAGATAAACAGGGGTGCAGTATTCTTCTGCGCATAGATAATCAGGTGGCTATTGCATATATTAATAAAATGGGGGGTACTACATGTAGACAACTGAATAAAATAGCCAGAGACATCTGGCATTGGTGCGAAAAGCGTCGATCATATCTATTTGCATCCTATATTCAGTCAAAACAAAACTTTGTAGCTGACGCAGAATCTCGTCACATAAATATTGAAAGTGAATATAGTTTAGACCCAGTTAAATTTCAATATATTGTAATTAAATGGGGCCTCCCAGAAATAGACTTATTTGCATCAAGTACCAATACTAAAATAAGTAAGTTTGTTTCTTGGAGACCCGATCCTTTAGCTTTTACAGTAGACGCCTTTACTATTAAGTGGGATTGTTTCTTTTACGCTTTTCCTCCATTTAGTTTAATAACTAAATGTCTTAATAAGATCATTAACGAAAAATGTGAGGAAATACTAGTTGTACCCCTTTGGAAAGCACAGCCATGGTTTCCAGTTTTTAAAAAATTGTTCATGGATAATCCAATATATTTCAAACCACATAAAAACCTTTTGCTTTCTCCCTTTAGAATCAGTCACCCGTTGTGGAAGAAGACTATCCTGGTAGCCGCCAAATTATCAGGACAGCTCTGGAAAAATCAGGATGCCCAACAAGTGTAATGGATACAATAACAGCTTCACTTTCTGAAAATACTCTTAAACAGTATAACACGTCATTTCTAAAGTGGTGGACATTCTGTAAGCATCATCAATTAAATCCTTTTACACCTACAGTATCAAAAATTTTTGAATTTTTAGAATACCAATTCAGAGAGGGGGCAGCATATCAATCTGTGTGTGGTCACAGATCTGCATTATCATTGATTTGTGAGAAAGTAAAAGACGACGCTAATATTAAAAGGTTTATAAAAGGGGTTTTTAGGCTAAAACCATCGTTTCCTCGGTACCAACATACTTGGAATCCAGAGTAAGTCTTATTAACTTTAAGTCGCTGGGGTCATAATTCTTCTCTCTCTTTAGAAAAATTATCTAAAAAACTAACTGTTCTAATTGCCCTCACTACAGCACAACGGGTTCAAACTATTTCAAAAATTAAAGTTACTAATATAATTAAGACTGATGGTCAGATCACAACATATATTTCAGATCTTCTAAAGACTTCTCGGCCAAAAACACCCCAACCAATATTAAATTTTAAATTTTTTACAGAACAGCCCGACCTTTGTGTATCCCAAACCTTATTATGCTATATAAAGGTTACAGAAAAAATTAGACAGGGAAATGATTACTTATTTCTCACAACAACCAAACCACATAGATCAGCTTCAGTACAAACTATTAGTAGATGGATTAAAAGTACACTTCAGGAATCTGGTATTGACACAAATATTTTTAAATCCCATAGTACAAGGCATGCTGCTTCATCAGCTGCCTTTAAAGCTGGGGTTTCCATAGATACAATTAGAAAATCAGCTGGGTGGTCTAATAAATCCAATGTTTTTCATACCTTTTACCATAGACCTCTAAAAGAGGAAAGAGAATTTGATGATGCAATTGTAGGTTTACTACAGACATAGATGTGTTCTAAATTTTTCTTTCAAATATTTAAAAAAAAAATGTTTATTTGTTTATATTTACTATTTGATGTTTTGTGTTCAAAATGCACATTAAATGTTTTTCTTTGAAACACCTTCTGACTTATTTTCTGTTTTTGATTATCTTTAAACAGCTACTCCATGTGACCTACTCCTAGGAACCAAGTAGTACAATTATAGGATTAAACGACTTACCTGGAAGGAAGTTCAATCCAAATTGTACTAGTGGTTCCGTAGAGTAGGTCACTCCCAACCCTCCCTACCCATTAAATCAAAACCAAAAAATAAATAAGGATAAATTTTGCAATGACAGTTAACAGTTGGGGATGGAACAGGTAGGTAAGAGGCGCGGTTGTTTGACTTTCAAAAATACGGTACGTTCGTCTGCAGTTCTGCATACTACTCCATGTGACCTACTCTACGGAACCACTAGTACAATTTGGATTGAACTTCCTTCCAGGTAAGTCGTTTAATCCTATAAATATTAATACTACAGAATATCTTTTATAGCTATGTTCTAAATTATATACCAAATTATAATCATCAGTAATGTTATATTTAAATTAAATAGTTAATAAAAAAAATGTATTATTCTTTGGTGAACTCGTGGTTCGATCACTGGACTTAAATAAATATCCTTAAATCTAGGTTGACTCCATTTGTGACGGATTGTCCATAGGAAAGGTACAGCTGAATGTAGTTGTGAACAGCAAACTACGTCTCGCAGAATACTTAGCTGGACTTTGAACTATGTTAACTTATACAGCATGGAAGACGAAACCAAATGCGACTACTGCAGCTATTCCAATATTAATCGATGTAATAAACAGGACGACAATATTCAAGATATTGATTATGGATATCTTGATATAATTAAGTACTTCAGAAACCATCAAGCGATGTAGTACAAGAAAATATGGAAGGCGTGCTTTCTACCGGATTATGTCAAACTGTAGGTCCCTGATAAAAGAAATACGGAAATAATATCTATCCAACTTAGGGTTGAAAAGTCAATCCAATTGTATGAAGATGAAATAGACTGGGTTGAAGAAGGAGAAGGTACTTCTATAGGTCAATTTAGCGGTGCATAAGATCTTGAAGCTGCAGATGTATCGTAGTTTTGGTAACGGTAGGAAGCTTGTTGTTGAAGTCGGTGTCCTTGAGCAAATATATACAGACGAGGATTAGGAAATATTGTAAACTAAGGCTGAGATAACGGATAATAGAAAGGTTGAGGGACTTTTCGTTTTTCATCATTTAAATTGGAAATGAGTTGTAACACCCCCATTTAAAATTTTAAAACTTTCTGGTCATTAAACATTTCCAACGCAAGCATCGCCCCATTAAAAAAATATAAATATCTATTTGGCACATCGTTAAAGAGCTCCCAATATCTTTATTTCTAATTCATCAGACCGTTTCTGGCGCATTTTTGAAGAACAATCCATATTCTTGTCAGATTTTCTGATTGGAGTGGATAGAGTTGAATTTTCATTGGTGTCAATGTCACCTTGGAGTTCAGGGTTATCAGTTTCGCCATTATCTCTTACAAAATTGTCTTCAACGTTCCTTGTTGTATATATATATTTTTTAATTTTAGTTGGTCACTGTAAACATACTTTTTAAGTTTAGAGACCCCAGCACCAGATTTTGTTTTTTCTTTATCTTTTTTGCAAAACTACACAAAGGCATCTCGAATATTTGTCCACCCTCTCATTATTTATTTTCCTGTAATAATGAACAGAAATGTCAAAATCTTGTATGAAGTTACAATAAGAAACTTTAAGGTGAAGGGTGAGAAAAAGTCCTTTATATCTCACAAGGAAAGCCAATGTTTAATTGTTTAACAAAACATTGAGTGCGACCGGTTTCGAAGTGTCATCACTTCATCTTCAGGCTCGCCTAGTGGAAAGGATAATATGTGGTGTAAGGTGTGTTGGAAACAAAACGATATATAAAATAATAAAAAGAGAAAACTCACCATACTCTCCATCCACTAGGGAATACTACAAAAACAAGTTTCATCAATTTTGGGTTGAAATAAATTGTAAAATGAACCGATTTACACGTAATAAAAAGTTAAAAATATTTGAAAAAACAAATATTAGTCAATTATAGTAAAAATTTAAAATATTCAAGACTATACAAAAACAAATCACATACATTAAACAGATTAAAAGATAAGGCCTATTTTAAACATTGTTGTTTTTTTAAAAAACTAACATTTTTTGAAAGGAGACCTGTCAAGTTAAGGCCTCTACAGGTGGTGGTAAGTATTATAACGAAAAAATTCTTGGGTAAACTTATGACAGGGTATAGTTAATAAGATGTAAACTATGAGTGAACAATTATTTATTATCTATTATATAAGATTTGGGCCATGAACCAATCACCAAGTGTATGTGATGTTGTAGGAAGAAGAAAGAAGAAGAAATGACTGGGTTAACTGTTGTGAAGCAACTGAAGAATAAAAGAAGAAAATGACGCATGTGGATATCATACAATCTAACCTAATCTTTACACGTGCTCGTTGGTTTCTTATGGGAAAAATATAAAAAATATAAAAATTACTTACTGAAATGTACCCCTTGCAAGAAGATATGTGAATAGAAATAAAGAGGGGAGGTTAAAAAGGAAGTTAGAACGATAAATTTAGATTAGTGTTGAGAAAACAGGAGGAGTTTCTGACAATATCTGGGCATTTAAGCAACCAACAGGATTTAATTTTAAATGTCTCAATATCTCGAGGTTTTCGAAGCTATTAAGAGTAAATCTATTGTAGGAACTATGAAGGATTTCGAAACCTTCAGTTGAATCGAAGTCGTGATTTGAGTCCAGTAGGTGGTTGGCAAAATGTGAAAAACCTGTTGTATTTTGGTTAAGACAACGTAAATGTTCTTTTAAACGGATCTTGAAATTTCGAAATGTGCGTCCCACATAGAAAGAATGGCAATATTTACAAGTTAATTTATAAATTCCAGATAAGTCAAAGCGATCTAATTTATCTTTATTATGAACAAATAACTTATGTAATGAAGAGGGGGTTTTGAAAGATACTTTAAAGTGGTCTTTGAGTAAGCTAGCCACTTTATAGGATGCTTTTCCAATAAAGGTAAGAGAAATGTATTTCTTACTGGTGGTTAGTTCATGTACCATATTAGGATTGTTAATATAAACTAAATTTTGTTGAATTTTATTTTGTTTATGTGTTAGCATTTTATCAATAATATCTAGTTCAAAGTTGTGATCTATAGCAATAGTTTTAATTATATTTAGTTCCTTATTAAAGTTTTCCGTAGACAGAGGAACGTTTAATAGCCTCTCTAAGTAGCAATTAAAGGCAGCCAATTTATGTGTTGCTGGATGGTTAGAGGTATTGTCTATAACTGTGCCTGTATGTGTTGGCTTTCTATAGATGTCAAAGTTGAACTTGTTATTATTGTGTGAGATTTTAAGATCTAAAAAGTTAATAGATTTGTTTATTTCAATTTCTAATGTGAATTTAATATTAGAATGTAAGTCGTTAATATAAGTCAAGAAGTCATTTAATGAGTCTAAGTTACCTGACCACAAAATCAAAATATCATCAACATATCTATAATAGAATTTCACATTTGAGTGGAAAAGGTTGTTTTTAAGGATTTTTTCTTTTTCAAAATTGTGCATAAATATGTCTGCTAATATTGGGCTAAGTGGAGATCCCATAGAAAGTCCATTTGTTTGTGAAAAAATTTCATTGTTGAATGAAAAAAAGTTTTGTTCTAAACAAACCTTAAGAAGGTTCAAAAATTCTACTAGTTCAATATCAGACATATTCGAACTTGACAAATGTGATTCAACAAAACCTAGAACTTCTGGTATAGGAATATTTGTGAATAAGTTTGATACATCTAAAGAGATCAAAAAATCTGTATCATTAATGTGAACATTTTTGATGTTGTTTACAAGTTGTACACTATTTTTGACTGTATGTGTAAAGTGATCTTTATAATGGATTTTGAGTATGTCATTCAACCATTTTGATGTATAATATGCTGGTGAATTTATATATGACACGACAGGGCGGATTGGTATGTCATCAAAATTGTCAGATTTGTGTATTTTGAGAAGGCCATATAGCCTAGGTATTAATTTGTGATCTGGTTTGAATTTATTAAACAAGGAATCATTAATCAAATGTGTACAATTTTTAAGGGTAGTTTTAAATTTGGTATTATACTTATTTAAGGGGTTAGTGATTATAACGAAACTGTTAGTGTTTCGGGCACAGTTATAGACAATACCTCTAACCATCCAGCAACACATAAATTGGCTGCCTTTAATTGCTACTTAGAGAGGCTATTAAACGTTCCTTTGTCTACGGAAAACTTTAATAAGGAACTAAATATAATTAAAACTATTGCTATAGATCACAACTTTGAACTAGATATTATTGATAAAATGCTAACACATAAACAAAATAAAATTCAACAAAATTTAGTTTATATTAACAATCCTAATATGGTACATGAACTAACCACCAGTAAGAAATACATTTCTCTTACCTTTATTGGAAAAGCATCCTATAAAGTGGCTAGCTTACTCAAAGACCACTTTAAAGTATCTTTCAAAACCCCCTCTTCATTACATAAGTTATTTGTTCATAATAAAGATAAATTAGATCGCTTTGACTTATCTGGAATTTATAAATTAACTTGTAAATATTGCCATTCTTTCTATGTGGGACGCACATTTCGAAATTTCAAGATCCGTTTAAAAGAACATTTACGTTGTCTTAACCAAAATACAACAGGTTTTTCACATTTTGCCAACCACCTACTGGACTCAAATCACGACTTCGATTCAACTGAAGGTTTCGAAATCCTTCATAGTTCCTACAATAGATTTACTCTTAATAGCTTCGAAAACCTCGAGATATTGAGACATTTAAAATTAAATCCTGTTGGTTGCTTAAATGCCCAGATATTGTCAGAAACTCCTCCTGTTTTCTCAACACTAATCTAAATTTATCGTTCTAACTTCCTTTTTAACCTCCCCTCTTTATTTCTATTCACATATCTTCTTGCAAGGGGTACATTTCAGTAAGTAATTTTTATATTTTTTATATTTTTCCCATAAGAAACCAACGAGCACGTGTAAAGATTAGGTTAGATTGTCTGATATCCACATGCGTCATTTTCTTCTTTTATTCTTCAGTTGCTTCACAACAGTTAACCCAGTCATTTCTTCTTCTTTCTTCTTCCTACAACATCACATACACTTGGTGATTGGTTCATGGCCCAAATCTTATATAATAGATAATAAATAATTCTTCACTCATAGTTTACATCTTATTAACTATACCCTGTCATAAGTTTACCCAAGAATTTTTTCGTTATAATACTTACCACCACCTGTAGAGGCCTTAACTTGACAGGTCTCCTTTCAAAAAATGTTAGTTTTTTAAAAAAACAACAATGTTTAAAATAGGCCTTATCTTTTAATCTGTTTAATGTATGTGATTTGTTTTTGTATAGTCTTGAATATTTTAAATTTTTAATATAATTGACTAATATTTGTTTTTTCAAATATTTTTAACTTTTTATTACGTGTAAATCGGTTCATTTTACAATTTATTTCAACCCAAAATTGATGAAACTTGTTTTTGTAGTATTCCCTAGTGGATGGAGAGTATGGTGAGTTTTCTCTTTTTTATTATTTTATATATCGTTTTGTTTCCAACACACCTTACACCACATATTCTCCTTTCCACTAGGCGAGCCTGAAGATGAAGTGATGACACTTCGAAACCGGTCGCACTCAATGTTTTGTTAAACAATTAAACATTGGCTTTCCTTGTGAGATATAAAGGACTTTTTCTCACCCTTCACCTTAAAATTACCTCAACTCACACATGGCTACCCCCCTTGTCAATAAGAAACTTAGTAGATTCTTCGTTTAGGTATCTTGCAAGTGGCTTCTCATTCACAGAACTTTAGTACACATACAGGATCAGTATTTCTACAGCTAGTATAATAGTAAAACAAGTTTGTAGAGCTATCTGGATAGTAATGAAATCATAATTTCTACCCACCCCTTCGAAAGAACAGTGGGAAAAAATATCTTTGGATTTTGTAAAAAATGCTAATTTCCCACACTGTATAGGGGCGGTGGACGGAAAACACATCCGAATAATTTGATCACGTTCAAGAGTGTCCATGTTTTATAATTATAAACAATTTTATTCTTTGGTATTCATGGCAATAGCAGACTCAAATTATCGGTTCATATATGTAAATATAAGAAGTTATGGGAAATATTGCGATTCTGCTATTTTTAGGCGAAGCAGGTTATAGAAATCTATTTCTACGGAAAGACATCAAATTCCGGAACAGAAATGTTTCCCAGGAATGAACGGTCCTAGCATGTCTTATTTCTTCATTGGATATGAAGCCTTCGCTCTACACAAACACCTTTTACGACCCTTTGAAGTTCTCATCTTTCAGTAGAATAACGTATTTTCAATTATCGCTTAAGTAGAGCGAGGCGAAAGTGGCAAAACGTATGTCTTTTTATCCAACTGTTGCAGCAACGTTGGCATCCGTGTGGTATCTACCTGTCTTTTTTTTTTTTCATCAATCCATTAATGATAAACTAACTGCGCTGTCTTTTTATCCAACGTTGCTACAATCGATGCAATACCATTCCATCATTTCAATTTATGGTTGACAGCTGGTTTGACGGAATTCGTGCTTTGTATTTTGTGTTTCAGGAGTTTACCCATAGAAATAGAAAAATTAAAGCCAGTAGTCTTTTATTTAAAAAAATTATTGAAAGAAAATTAAATACATTATAAAATTAGGATTTTTTTTGTAAATGAATTAAGGTTTCAAAAATGGAAGAAATTCATATGATTGAAATACAATTAACGTATGAAGGTAACGAATTTACAACATTCGTTAATCAATGTTTTTATGAGGTTTTAAGAAAAGGTACGAATTATAATAGCCAAATATTAATATGTTTTATAGCATTTATGAAAAGTTATTGAATGCCAAATTCTTATTTTACATTCAAACACTTGAAAAATACATTTTGTTTCAATAAACATTATTTCAGATCCTACCACTTTGCAAAATTATGCAGAATTAGTGTATAATAAGGAATATGTGAATATGAATGATCTGTGTAAGAATAAAGAAAATGAAGCTTCAGTAAAATTATTATTAAAGAAAATATTTTCCATGGAAAAAGATTTCAAACGACCGAAATGATCAAAAAAATAATTGTAAAACACAATTGCAATCGAAACAAATTTAATTATGAAGTTTCTGATTTAATATGTGACAATAAATATAGAAATTTATTGCATACACATAAAATTAATAAAAAAAAAAACAAAATACTACTGGTGAAGGAACAATAAGGTGGGAGCATTTTGAATTATTTGATAGAGTTATAGGGAAAAAGATTCTTCATACCCCCCCCCCCCAAATTAATTTAGGGTAAACTGTAGTAGTTGATGACAAAAGCCATGAAGCAGTTAATGAAATAACTGAAGTAGGCAGTAGCAGCCAACAAGAAGGAGAACCCCGAAAACGAAAATCAGAAGTATTGTAAATGGGCAGATATTTGTTTTTAAAAAATAAAAGGGGTGAAAAAATGATAAAAAAAAATATTTAAACAAACTAAATTTAAAGAGGGAAAAGAACTAAAAAACAAGAAATAGATGCTATTTTAAAATTATCAGCCGCCATAGTAGCTTCAGAACAAAATTAGTATGTTTAGCAGGTGCTGCTCGTGGCCTAGTCTACGAGGAAGCTACTTTTGAATATATTCCTAATACAAATATATATTTCTATTAGAGTGCAATGCAATATTTCTGCTATTTGTATTCCAATAGAAATTTATATTTGTATTAAGTATATAGGGTGTGCCTTTCAAAAGTAGCCTCCTCGTAGGCTAGGCCATGAGCCGCCTCCGATGTTTACCCAAAGTTTTGGAAACAGCATAAGGATCTAGCCTAGCTAAGGAATAATCCCATTAAAAGTTAGGGGTGGGTAGAAATTTATGTGTTGACTTTAATATTTTCCTTTCTGTTATTTTTTTTTGTTTATTTAAAATAGTTTTTTTACTTGATAGTTAGTTTTTATGTAAGAAATTTTCCTATTTTTTTTTTTGGTTACTGTTAATCATGATAATACATTAATACACCTTTCCCGTAATTGAAAATTTCTCGGTTACTAATGCGCAGACAGATATGGCACGAACCCCCATTAAAATCTAGTTAGAAATCGACAATATGACACAGCGAGAAGAAGTTGGTAAAAACTTAAAAGTTCCTAAAAAATTATCGATCGGTTGCGACATGACATGCAACACAACCACACTTTTGGTTTTGAATTTTGTTTTTTATATTTTTTCATTGCGTATTTTATTTAGTTTTAAATTAATTATGCGTTGTTGTGTGCCGAATTGCCCCAATTCCAGAAAAAACCTTGATTCCCAAAACCAATATTCGTAAAAATTGGATTGAGGTATTAAAAATAGATCATCAAATTATAAAAAAAACTACGAGGGTATGTTTAAACTATTATAAAATTAACATCATACACTGAAAGCATTGATAATGATTAATCCAATGGGGGCTATTATATTTGTATCAACTTTATATACTGGTAAGGAATTATTGAATATACATTTTA